>OX101750.1:13233189-13833189 GCA_944452665.1 Stenoptilia bipunctidactyla
AGTAAAACGCCATAATTTTCGAGTTAACACGAAAAACAAGTGGCCAGCCAGCCGGACGCTTCTGGCTGAGCCACTTTGTTTTTTCCTTATATCTCAGTAATTAAAGCAATTAGAACTGAGTTTTAAGTTGAAAAGGAATGTGACGCGATATGTGACAGACCTCATATAGTTTAAAACATACCTGACGCATGTGTTTAGGAGTTATTTCGATAAAGATTTTGATGACAGATGACAAATGTCCGGCTGGCTGAGCCACCCATTCCAGCGCTTGCAGACGGTCTAGAAAGCTAGATTCTTATCAAAAGGAATATGACGGCGACGAAGACAACAAATCGTCGTATGTGACAGCTCTAAATACTGCCAAACAAAAAATATAAGCGATTGTTTATGCTTCCATACAAAGTCGATTAGGGTGACCATATTTTACCCCTGTACATTGTCATCCTTATAAAATACTTCCGCCAAATTTGTCAAACATGACAAAAAACTTGATCCTTACGTTGCTCTAATTAAGTGGGTAAATAAAAATATTATTTCATAATGCATCATGAATTTATTTTTTATTAATTTACTTTTTGTTTGTGTTTTTGTGGCATTTTTTGTTATGATTACTTTTCTCTTCTTTGTACTCCTTAAAAGTTTGAGTTTCTGTAGTTCAAAAATCAAAACTGGAACTGTTTGTTACTGAAATTAAATAAAAAATATATTAAAACAACTACGTTTGTTTTTGAATAAGTAAGTTGAATATCTAGGTACCTACAAGTTTATTGTTTATGTTGTTGTTTTTTTAAGTTGTTTATTGTTAAAATTCACTCAAGTAAATAAGTAAAAGGACATGAAATTTGTTTTCTAAACCAGTCTGTATTTTTATAATCTATACATATAATAAAATGGTAGGAAAGTCAAAACTGTACATTGAATATTTTTTTAAAAGAATACTTGGGGTATAATCTACAATCGAAACAGAAACAAAAAATATAGTTTTTTGAATTTTTGTCTGTTTGTCTTTCCGGGATAAACTCAAAAAGTACTGCATGGATTTACTTCAAATTTGGCATGAAGATAGTTAAGAAGTCGGGTCAACATATAGGCTACATATTATCACGCTAGCAGTGTTATAATCGTAGGTGCGTTTGGTGCTGCATAGCGTTCACGCAGACGACGTCGCGGGCAGCAGCTAGTACTTGATATTCTTTTTCTTAATTGACTTTGTGGTTATATTATGTAATTTAAATTATGATAGCTTTGTTAATAAAGTGAGTATCAAAAGGAATTAATGAACCGTGATTATAATACTTAGGTACATTACGCAAAAGGCACAATTTGTTAAGGCTTGACAAAAATTTTCATTCAGAAACAAATACTTATACTTAAGAAAAATAATATAAGTATTACTTACCAAGTTTTAAGTTTTAAAATATCCTCCAAATGATGACACATACTAATCGGTCTATCGTGCGGGGGGCCTGCCTACTCTGCGTCTCCCAGTACGTGGCCGCCACTCGAGAACTTTTCTGCTCCACCGGCCATCTGTTCTGCGAGCTATGTGCCCTGCCCATTGCCACTTCAGCGCTGCAATCGTTCTGGCTATGTCCGTGACATTGGTTCGCCTGCGAATCTCCTCATTCCTGATTTGATCCCGCAGGGAAACTCCGAGCATGGCCCTTTTTCATTGCCCGCTGAGCGACTCTAAACTTATTTACAAGGCCCATAGTTAGCGACCTCGTCTCAGTCAGGGTATTTCTTAAATCATACCTTACGAAGTGACTTTTGCAGAACGTAAACGTAAAGTGTGATTGAGATAATTTCTTACAAATGTTATGAATTGTTATAATTCCAACGGAATATCATTTTATTGGAATATAGCTACGTAAAATAAATAAATGCCATCTTTAGAAGCCTCCGATACGATTCTTATGTAACGGTGGCGGCACTACAAGGTTATGTTGTGGAAATTACTGTCAGTGTCATAGGAATCATTTGAAAACAATTCAACAATAGTTAAACAACTTTATTGAAATGATGGTGCTAAAATAGCAATATTAAGTTTTAGTTGAAGAGTTTGTATACGAGAAGGGTATACTTTTTCAACATGTTACATTAATCCCAGACTGATTTTATTAATTGGTAAACACAAACAAAAAGTAAATTAAGAAAAAATTAATACATGATGCATTATGAAATAATATTTTTATTTACCCACTTAATTAGAGCAACGTAAGGATTAAGTTGTTTGTCATGTTTGACAAATTTGGCGGAAGTATTTTATAAGGATGACAATGTACAGGGGTAAAATATGGTCACCCTAATTGACTTTGTATGAAAGAATAAACAATCGCTTATATTTTTTGTTTGGCAGTATTTAGAGCTGTCACATACGACGATTTGTTGTCTTCGTCGCCGTCACATTCCTTTTGATAAGAATCTAGCTTTCTAGACCGTCTGCAAGCGCTGGAATGGGTGGCTCAGCCAGCCGGACATTTGTCATCTGTCATCGAAATCTTTATCGAAATAACTCTTAAACACATGCGTCAGGTATGTTTTAAACTATATGAGGTCTGTCACATATCGCGTCACATTCCTTTTCAACTTAAAACTCAGTTCTAATTGCTTTAATTACTGAGATATAAGGAAAAAACAAAGTGGCTCAGCCAGAAGCGTCCGGCTGGCTGGCCACTTGTTTTTCGTGTTAACTCGAAAATTATGGCGTTTTACTTGATAAAACCACTTTAGTTGCTGTCACATATCGCGTCACATACCTTTATATACCAGCTGGATCCTCAAAACCCTCTGGGGGCTGAGATCTGGAATGCTGGAAAATGCGAAATTCTGGCTGGCTGGCCAAAGTTTTTTCGATTTTTTGAGGAAACAATAGCGTCACAAACGATGAAACCTTTACAGATCGTCGTCACAAACGATGACTTAGGCACCTAGATAAGCAGCAACGCTCTTCGAGAAAATGTCCAGACAGCCGGACGCACGCCTTATCTAGGTAGCTAAGTCATCGTTTGTGGCGACGATCTGCAGTGCTAGCACGGATCTTTTGTCGATCGTAAGTTTACGAATGCTCGTATAGTATGGAGTCGGTTGCAAGTTTTTAGTAACAATGTATTTTTTTATTTTACAGTTATTTAAGAGTAGAACCTGTTAACAAACATTCAAAATTAACAAGGAACACATTTATTTAAGCTGACCGTGCGGCAATGGATAGATTTCAATTATTGCTTGCAAAACCGTCTCCATAGGTACTATACGAGCATTCGTAAACTTACGATCGACAAAAGATCCGTGCTAGCACTGCTGTAAAGGTTTCATCGTTTGTGACGCTACAGTTTCCTCAAAAAATCGAAAAAACTGCCTAGCCTGCCAGAATTTCACATTTTCAGCATTCCAGATCCCAGCACCCAGAGGGTTTTGAGGATCCAGCTGGTACATAAAGGTATGTGACGCGATATGTGACAGCAACGTAAGTGGTTTTATCAAGTAAAACGCCATAATTTTCGAGTTAACACGAAAAACAAGTGGCCAGCCAGCCGGACGCTTCTGGCTGAGCCACTTTGTTTTTTCCTTATATCTCAGTAATTAAAGCAATTAGAACTGAGTTTTAAGTTGAAAAGGAATGTGACGCGATATGTGACAGACCTCATATAGTTTAAAACATACCTGACGCATGTGTTTAGGAGTTATTTCGATAAAGATTTTGATGACAGATGACAAATGTCCGGCTGGCTGAGCCACCCATTCCAGCGCTTGCAGACGGTCTAGAAAGCTAGATTCTTATCAAAAGGAATGTGACGGCGACGAAGACAACAAATCGTCGTATGTGACAGCTCTAAATACTGCCAAACAAAAAATATAAGCGATTGTTTATTCTTTCATACAAAGTCAATTAGGGTGACCATATTTTACCCCTGTACATTGTCATCCTTATAAAATACTTCCGCCAAATTTGTCAAACATGACAAACAACTTGATCCTTACGTTGCTCTAATTAAGTGGGTAAATAAAAATATTATTTCATAATGCATCATGTACTTATTCATTTTTTCTTAATTTACTTTTTGTTTGTGTTTACCAAATTCAAATTCAAATTCTTTTTTTTTTTTTAATGAATTATGGATGGGACGTTTGTCTTCCATGCCACCTGATGTTAAGTGCACATGAAGACTAAGGTGTTACACGTCCATCCACGAGAAACCTATTCACTCGACGCTTAAAAGTACTAGGACTATACTGGTCAGGGAAAATAGACGCAGGCAGTTCATTCCAAACCTTGGCGACCCGTATCAAAAAGGAACTGTCAAAGCGCTTAGTTCGACTTTTCGGAATATCTACCACATACGGATGGAAGTTCTGTCTGCGTCTAGTAGTCCGATGGTAAAAGGGTGAGGGTTCAATTTGTTCAAACAGAGCACTGGCGCACTCACCAAAATGTATCCTGTAGTACACGGTTAAACACGCAACCTTACTTACATTCAAATTCTTTATTTAAACTTTAAATTGTTACATTTAGACTTAACGACTAAAAAGATGAGAATAATACTTTGTTTCATAAATTATATCATAATTGTTAATAGCAGACTTAACCAATTTATACATAACTAATTTATTGTAACAATACAGAATGCATGGACTGTGGATCCCACACTAGGAAGAACCTGTATCGTGGGCATCCATATTTATGAACAGAATAAAGTTAGGAGAACAGTTTAAACATTAACATTAAGTTTTAAAATTAAAATCATCATTAAAGACAGCAGTCAAAGTACTTAAGCTTTTTTATACATATATTTATATATAAGCATTTATAGACTTATAAACTAGATATAGGGTGGGTACGTCTGTGTGTACATGCGTGTATGTATGTGTGCGTGCGTGTGTTGTTTGTGGTGAGTGGGTAAGTATGTATTTTGTATTAAGTATGGTACCATGTGTGAAGGGCTAGGATAAATGCTTTACAAGGTCTTCTGTTTGAAGGTAGGTCATAGATATCAGTCGGCTAGAAATTATGTGTTTTGCCTGTTTTACTGTGGTTTTTTTGATGTCGCAGAGTTTTAGTATTTTATTATAAATGAATGGAAGCATGTGTGCAGGCATACGTTGTGCGAAAGCTGTTTTAACTGTGAATATAGGGGCTTTAAATACTCTTCTAGAAATCAAAGTGGGGTAACTGGGAGATGTAAGGATCTTGCGGTGCATTTTTAGAGACGCTTTTAGGATATAAAGCTGCCGCACATTAAGTATCCCCGTAGCGGTATAGAGAGAGTCAGTGGGATATATCATAGGTTTATTAAGCATTGTTTTTAAAACCCCGCGTTGAGCTCTCTCAAGGCCTAACATGGTAGTGATTCCGGATCCACCCCAGATAGTGATGCAATAACTGAGCAGACATTCCCCAAGGCTTGTGTATACCAAACGGAGAGTATCGCTGTCAGCGCAGTGCCTGAGAGTTTTCATAACATAAATCAACTTCCTGATGCGGGACGAAGTGGTTTTAATGTGCTCCGTGAAAGTTAACTTCTCATCTAAAACCACGCCAAGATATTTTGCGCAAGGTACTCTACTTATAGTTTGGCAGGAGTTGTGGCTCGATTCACATCCAGAATGCAGTCGTAAGTTTGTGGGAAAAGGGGGGGCTGAAGGTTTGGTCTTATGAAAGCATAAGTATTTAGTTTTGGGCGCATTCAATGTAAGCAGATTAGCATCGAGCCAACTTTTCAGAGTAGTCAAGCCGGTTTCAGCTTTATGAAGGGCGCCTTCCCAAGTTTTTTCATGAAAAGGTGCGATTGTATCGTCTGCGTAGCAAAAAATTTCTGCATCCCGTAGTTTAACGCTATGAATGTCGTTCATATAAAGTAAAAACAGTGTGGGACCTAAAACACTACCTTGGGGGACGCCAAAATTTATTGGAAGGTCATCACTAACATACTCTCCTACCCTAACGCATTGTCGTCTACCGGTAAGGTAACTTTGAAACCAGTCCAGGGGCACACCTCTTATACCGGCATGTTCCATTTTTTTGAGTAATAGATGGACTGGAACAGTATCGAGTGCCTTGGCTAGATCCAAAAGGACGCCGATGCACTTATCGCCATGATCAAGTCGATCCGAGACAAACTCCACTACACTCGTGACTGCATCTTCAGTCGACTTTCGGTATCTGAATCCGAATTGCTTGGGTGATAGCAGATTATTATTTTCAAAATATATTTGAAGCCTTTTATTAACAATTTTTTCCAGTATTTTAGAGAATAAACCTAAGAGTGAGATCGGTCTGTAGTTTTCTGGACATTTTTTAGGTCCATTTTTGTGAATAGGCACTACTAAAGCCCTCTTCCAGCGAGTGGGGAAGACACCAGTGCTGATGCTGAGGTTAAAGATATGAGTGAGAGGGGAGATTATCTCAGGTTTGATGGCCTTGAGAAGAGCAGGGCTGATGCCATCTATTCCAGCTGAACTATCATTTTTGAGCTGAGATATCATCCCATCTACCTCGAATGTATCGGTGGGTTGCATGAAGAATGACACAGGAGCATGGTGTTCTAGGCAAAGGTTATTTATTAAATCATGCTGTGACATTTTTGTTTGGCTCAGTAACTGATTTGCGAGTTGTTCGCCGATATTTGCGAAATAAGCGTTGCAGTAATTGATGGAGTCCTTTGCGTTGCTTGACTTAGCATATGTCAGTTCAATAGCCGGGCTTGATTTTATTTTTGTGTTGCTGATTGTCCTGATAACTTTCCAGAGGCCTTTTGGATTATTTTTGTTTTTGGCAAGTTCCCTCGATTCGAACTCTTTTTTAAGGCGATGTAAAAGATTCATTAGGTAGTTACGATACCTTTTATAGACCAGTTCCTTTAATTTATCATGAGGGTGCCTTCTAAAGTCAAGGTGAAGCCTGTCTCTATGCTTAGTACATCTAACCAAACCGGGAGTCATCCATGGTTTAAAGATTACCTTTCTGGGATTGATGTGTTTTTTCGAGGAGTGCTTGCTTACCGCTGTGGATATGGCTGACTCAAAAAGTTCAGTAGCTATGTCTACATTTTGTTCCGACATTACCGGATCCCAGTCTACCTGCTTAAGTTCTTCAACAACAGCTTGGAAGTTTATCTTGTTGATTTCCCTAAATTGCGGTTTTGTTTTCTTGCCGAGCGTCCAAGTGCCCAGCATGCAAATACTGTGGTCAGTAATATCGGAGCGGCCGACCACTCCAACCGAGTTAGTTGTAGGGCTTTTTAAAAATATATGATCTAGACATGAACTTAATCTAGTAGGGCGTGTGATGGCGGGAAGCATGTTGAAATTAGCCAAGATATCTAGATATTGAGCCGTTCCTTCGTCGTTTGGGTCTAGGATATTTATATTTATATCACCTGCGAGAATAAGTAATGGCGAGCTCTCGAATAGTTGCAGCGATGAAAGTAGTGAATTTAAAAAAGGCATTTTGTTGGTGAAAGACGGGGAGCGGTATACCGATAAAATAGTACCGACTTTGGGAATTACAGACTGTACCAATTAATAAAATCAGTCTGGGATTAATGTAACATGTTGAAAAAGTATACCCTTCTCGTATACAAACTCTTCAACTAAAACTTAATATTGCTATTTTAGCACCATCATTTCAATAAAGTTGTTTAACTATTGTTGAATTGTTTTCAAATGATTCCTATGACAATGACAGTAATTTCCACAACATAACCTTGTAGTGCCGCCACCGTTACATAAGAATCGTATCGGAGGCTTCTAAAGATGGCATTTATTTATTTTACGTAGCTATATTCCAATTAAATGATATTCCGTTGGAATTATAACAATTCATAACATTTGTAAGAAATTATCTCAATCACACTTTACGTTTACGTTCTGCAAAAGTCACTTCGTAAGGTATGATTTAAAAAATACCCTGACTGCGACGAGGTCGCTAACTATGGGCCTTATAAATAAGCTTAGAGTCGCTCAACGGGCAATGGAAAGGGCCATGCTCGGAGTTTCCCTGCGGGATCGAATCAGGAATGAGGAGATTCGCAGGCGAACCAATGTCACGGACATAGCCAGAAGGATTGCAGAGCTGAAGTGGCAATGGGCAGGGCACATAGCTCGCAGAACAGATGGCCGGTGGGGCAGAAAAGTTCTCGAGTGGCGGCCACGTACTGGGAGACGCAGCGTAGGCAGACCCCCGCACGATGGACCGATTAGTATGTGTCATCATTTGGAGGATATTTTAAAACTTAAAACTTGGTAAGTAATACTTATATTATTTTTCTTAAGTAAGTATTTGTTTCTGAATGAAATTTTTTGTCAAGCCTTAACAAATTGTGCTTTTTGCGTAATGTACCTAAGTATTATAATCACGGTTCATTAATTCCTTTTGATACTCACTTTATTAACACAGCTATCATAATTTAAATTACATAATGTAACCACAAAGTCAATTAAGAAAAAGAATATCAAGTATTATAAAAATACAGACTGGTTTAGTAAAAAAATTTCATGTCCTTTTACTTATTTACTTGAGTGAATTTTAACAATTAACAACTTAAAAAAACAACAACATAAACAATAAACTTTTAGGTACCTACATACTTACTTATTCAAAAACAAACGTAGTTGTTTTAATATATTTTTTATTTAATTTCAGTAACAAACAGTTCCAGTTTTGATTTTTGAACTACAGAAACTCAAACTTTTAAGGAGTACAAAGAAGAGAAAAGTAATCATAACAAAAAATGCCACAAAAACACAAACAAAAAGTAAATTAATAAAAAATAAATACATGATGCATTATGAAATAATATTTTTATTTACCCACTTAATTAGAGCAACGTAAGGATCAAGTTGTTTGTCATGTTTGACAAATTTGGCGGAAGTATTTTATAAGGATGACAATGTACAGGGGTAAAATATGGTCACCCTAATCGACTTTGTATGGAACCATAAACAATCGCTTATATTTTTTGTTTGGCAGTATTTAGAGCTGTCACATACGACGATTTGTTGTCTTCGTCGCCGTCACATTCCTTTTGATAAGAATCTAGCTTTCTAGACCGTCTGCAAGCGCTGGAATGGGTGGCTCAGCCAGCCGGACATTTGTCATCTGTCATCAAAATCTTTATCGAAATAACTCCTAAACACATGCGTCAGGTATGTTTTAAACTATATGAGGTCTGTCACATATCGCGTCACATTCCTTTTCAACTTAAAACTCAGTTCTAATTGCTTTAATTACTGAGATATAAGGAAAAAACAAAGTGGCTCAGCCAGAAGCGTCCGGCTGGCTGGCCACTTGTTTTTCGTGTTAACTCGAAAATTATGGCGTTTTACTTAATAAAACCACTTTAGTTGCTGTCACATATCGTGTCACATACCTTTATATACCAGCTGGATCCTCAAAACCCTCTGGGGGCTGAGATCTGGAATGCTGGAAAATGCGAAATTCTAGCTGGCTGGCCAAAGTTTTTTCGCTTTTTTGAGGAAACAATAGCGTCACAAACGATGAAACCTTTACAGATCGTCGTCACAAACGATGACTTAGGCACCTAGATAAGCAGCAACGCTCTGCGAGAAAATGTCCAGACAGCCGGACGCACGCGTGTAACGAACTGAAGATTTTTTCCGTATTTCGTCACCCCACACGTTCTTTTCAACCGACTTCTAAAGGGAAGAGGTTATCAAATCGTGTGTATGTTTGTTACTTGATTAATTGGTCAATTATGAATCGATTTTGATGATTCTTGTTTCATTCGATAGATCACAATAAGTTAGAGGTGGCCCATTGAAATTTAATGGAAATCGATTCATACCTACTTAAAAAAATATGTACGAAAGCAGAGGACATATATTCCTACGTAGGTGACATTTCACTTCAGCCAAAGTAATGACAAGGATTTAAAAAAAATGTTAATGAAGTTGGTTTTTTAATGCTCTGCATTTCATAATACATCTCTCAGCGACACTTCACAAAATAAATAGATCACATGGGATATAGAGTCCGAAGACCTCATTCGGCTTCATCAGTATCATAGTGACTGATAGACAACGTACACTCATAACCTACTTGGCGTAGAGCTGAAGCTTAAACATACTTAACCCGAAATTCCCACGGGAACGGAAAACATGACTTTTAATTTGTATGAAAAACTTATTCACTGAGTACACCGATGTCAAACTTTGACGACCGGCCGGTAACATACATTGCCTTCTATGCCAGAGGTCCTGGGTTCGAATCCCGGCGGCGGCAGATTTTGTGTGATGAACACAGATATTAGTCGTCAAGTCATGGATTTTTACATGTCTATATGTATTTTCAACACACTTGCTCGTAAAGTGAGCGTTATTCTATTGAATTTAGAATTATAAACTGGGCTATACTGCCCTGCTAAGCCGAAAGGCGCTATCTCTGAGATACGCCCTTTTAGTCTTTTTTATACCATTCAATAGCTAGAATAATTTCGCATCTAATGGTATAAGCCAAATAGCGATATCTAATTTAAAACATTAAAATAAACCACTAAGAATTTTTTTTATATCTCAATTTTTCCTTAAATTACGAAGAGATTTGACGGCATGTCGTTTTTATGAAGCCAAATAGCCTTATACCGACATAGGCTAGAAACGCTTAAGAAATGTTAATCAAAAACCTAATTAAATTTTTAAGCCAATAAGCGGTAACTTCATGTTTCGAAAAAGTTCCGGAGTTAGCGCTTTTACGCTAAGTAAATGTGGGTATTATTAGTTCGCTAAGGTTTGAGATACGGCTATACCTAAGTATTAGTAGGTAATTAAAATTGACTTTAATATCTTTAGTAATAAGGATTACACTCACTTACATTTCACAATAGAGCGTGTCGTGACATGAAGATAAACATTAGTAACGATCATTTCTTAGTTTGTTTTGTTTGCGGAAGGAAGCAAATTCGTTTTATGGTGTGTTTAAAATAAGGAAAACTTTATTAAATACAGTATTTCTAATTACGCAGAGATAAGCTTTTGTGTATTAATATCAAGGTAAGTTTTTTATAGTTAATTCTCTAATTTCTCACTTTCTTTGAGGTTAAATTAATTTCAAACTTGAAGTTTCGAGAACAACACTTCAAAATTACAAGTGTTCATCTCAGTAGTTAATTATACACTCAACTGCACATCAATTGTGATATGTTAACCTTTAGACCGCCTTTATCAGGCATGCAATACGAGTCGTATTCGTAGTGTAGGTATAACAATATTCTTGATGTGCCATCGACTGTAAATACACCAATCAGTCACATCACATCAGAGTAGTTATATGTAAAAACACAATAGGTTACACTGTTTTTATTTACAGTAGTGTAAAAGTCGATCTACAAGTACATACCGTACTAATCCACGTATCTGTGGTTTGTTAGTTTCCTTAGTAATCTAAAAACAAATCGAGAAATCAAATTTACATAACCAAATTTAATGGAATAATATAACTAAGTAGTTGAGCGAAATCTATGTTTTAGTTATAAGTTAAGTAAGGAAATAGTTGTTGGTTTGTTGCAGATCAGCCATGTCGCACAGAAGCTCTAAAATGATGATGGCTTTAGCACAAAAAAATAAGTCTCTGAGAGAAAAATTTAAAGGTTCAAAGAAACTAAAGCGTGACATTCAGAATATCGACCCAGACTTTTTTCCTAGCAGTGATGATTCAAATGATGACTATCTTTTATCCCAACGAGACAGTGCAAAACTATATTTTGCTGAAAACAACCAAAATATAATACCAGATGTTTATTTTCCTGAAGATTACATTACATCAGAGCCATCTACCTCAAGAATTGAAACCGTTAATAAAATTCAAGACGGTCAGAAATCTGAAAACTGGGATAACATCTCGATTAAATCTTCGGATTTATTAACTTCTGGCTCCATTCTCATCAGTGAATATAATATCAGTCCTACCGATGGCTCATCACTGATTACATGTTCAAATATTGCAGAATATAATGATCAGAATGTAAACAACGCAATTCCAAACATGTCGATTGCAGACGAGCAAAACATGTCGTACCATCAGCTTCTTCCGGTAGTATCGCAAAATGATAATCAAGAGATAATCTCGAATAATACAGTTGATAAGATTGATAGTGCGTGTGCTGTGTTAATTAGGACCAAAAGTATTGAGGAAATATTGCAAACAACCGATGGTGAGATACTACATATTGATAACAATATCAGTCCTACCGATGGCCCATCACTGATTACATGTTCAAATATTGCAGAATATAACGATCAGAATGTAAACAACGCAATTCCAAACATGTCGATTGCAGACGAGCAAAATATGTCGTACCATCAGCTTCATCCGGTAGTATCGCAAAATGATAATCAAGAGATAATCTCGAATAATACAGTTGATAATGTTGATAGTGCGTGCGCCGTGTTAAATAAGACCAAGTGTGTTGAGGAAATATTGCAAACAACCGATGGTGAGATACTACATATTGATAACTTAGAAACAATTACTACAGAAAATGAAGAAATACGAGCAATAAATACAACACAAAATGGCGATATGAATAAAGAAAGTTCAGTTGATTTGATAACGTATACGAAAACAGGGACTATAAGAAAGAGAAAGAAGTATGAAGTGCCATTAAAAGAACGAAAAATATCTAAAATTATAGAAAAAAGGGAGAAACATAATGTGAAACCCCCCTGCTCTTCATCATGCAGGCTTTTATGTATTACAAACATACCGGAAGAGCAACGAAAGCAATTAAACAATTCTTTTTGGAATTTAAGCGATACAGAAAGAAAAGATTTTATGCTGCACCACACTTCTTCCCAGTCTGTAAAGCAAAGAACTGTCAATGAATCTGTTCCAACTAACTACAGAAGACAAACTACATTCTTCTATTTTCTTAAAAACTCACAAGGTTCATCATGCAAAGTATGCAAAACTTTATTTTTAACTACCTTGGGTTATAATGCAGCTAACGACAAGCCTTTAAAGACTGCTTTAGGTAATAATAAGGAAGACTCCGTCAGTGCTCCAGTAGACAAAAGATGCACTAACACTCCCCACAACAAAATTGACGATGGTCCTATAAAGGAACACATATTTAGTTTTGAACCCAGCATATCCCATTATAGACGTGAACATGCGCCCAAACGGTTATATTTGCCAAGTGACTTGTCGATTACACATCTACATACAGATTACGTAGAAAAAAATCCTTCGATCACATGCTCTTACGACAAGTACCGAAAAGTTCTGCAAGATTTGAATATTTCGTTCGTAAAATTGGGCCACGAAGAATGTGAACTGTGTGAAGAATTCAATTTGCACGATAAAACGCATGATAAAGACAATCTCAAGGAAGACTGTGAGTGCTGTACCAGGTGGGCAAGTCATATAGAAAGAGCCAAGAGATCAAGAGAACAATATCAATCTGATTCCAACTTAACCAACGCTGATACCATTGTGTACTCCGCAGACTTACAAAAAGTCATAATGCTACCGAGAATCGATATGTTTAAGTCGACTGTTTTCACTCACAGGATTGTTGTATATAATGAAAGTTTCGTGCCTATTGGAGCTAGGAAAGGTCCAAAAGAATCCAGTATCTATCCTGTACTTTGGCATGAAGCATTGTCTGGACGATCTAAAGATGAGATCATAAGTGCGTATTATCATTTTTTTTTGTTCTATCGGGATATGAAAAATATTGTACTTTGGGTGGATAATTGTTCTGCTCAAAATAAAAACTGGACGTTTTTTTCGTTTTTAATCTATGTTATAAATTCGGATCAGATCAATGCAGAAAAGATTATTGTTAAATACTTCGAAGCCGGACACACATTTATGTCTGCAGACTCTTTTCACCATAGAGTAGAATTGGCGATGAAGCGAATGAAAAATAAAATATATGACTTTAATGACTTTTGCGAAGCTGTAAACAGTGCTGGAAAAAATGTAAATATAAAAAAAATTACAATAGATGATTTTTATGAGTGGCAAGACTATACGACGCAATACAAACTTTCCCGGTTGTCACCACGACCTTACATTAGTGACATTGTTGAAGTGGAAGTTAACAGAGGCAGTTTTGACATTAGGTACAGAACTGGTTTCGATAATGAACCCATTACGGCTAGCATTGTAGGTACAAAGTTCTTAAAATTGGACAAACTTCCATCCCCAACTAAAAAAACAGTATCAGCAGGAATATCTCAAACAAAAAAAAACAATATTTTAAAATCTTTTTCCAGTTTAATACCTGCTAATAGAATGTCTTTTTGGCGGGGACTACCAACTTTTGATTAATTTTATTTCATAGAAAGCAAATAAATTGCTTAAACTTTTTTTTGTAATTTGCTGCTACATTTAATAAAGTTGTTAAAAAAATGTGAAATGAAGTTTTATTACAAATTTATTCGGTATTTTCATCAAAAATGAAAAAAACATAATTTTGTATGGAACTTTCTATGAACAGATTAAGACTAAAAGCACTATCTCAATTTTTGAAGCCTTTATTTTTAATCAAAATAGCGGTATCTCACAAAATAGGTATAATGGTGCCATTTATGAATAATTTAGGTATGTCACTTATATCTAGGGTCAAAAATACGTTTATATAAGTTTTAACAGTTTTAAAAATTTTAGTTTTAACCAAACAAAAAGTTGATAATGAGCCGAGCAACTTAGCTCACTTGTTACATAATATACTATTATTTATTTATTCTGGTGAAAAATTTAAATACCTACTTTTATTACATAATTATGATCAGAATCGAGTTCAGAGTATTTTATATCATAATTTAAATTTAAAATAGAAAAAAGCAGCATTATTTTGAAAATAAATTTACTTTTGTTTTGACTTATATTTTTTTTTTTTAATAATTTTATTAACAGCAGAAAAATCCTAAGACCCAAAACGATAGTAGGTAAACAGGAAAAATCTAAATATATCCATCTGTATCTAATAATTCGACCACCTACGTACAAGGAAAAATATGTTAATACGCGAAGGTGTAAAATGGATACATAATATCACAAAATATAATTATTACGTCTATTATGTTCATGTCAGGTATGTTTCCTCATCTAGTAATTTCATAAGCGTGAGCAAAATTTTCAAAACATGTTAAGTACAGGAGTTTCCTGATATTAAAAACATATTGATTTACTATTAGGTATGTAGGTCGCAGATCATTTGTAATGGTCACGGCGATAAAAATACATAATTTAAGTATGCTTTTAATTTATCATAACCTACTTGGCGTTTTTGTTGGCGATAGGATGACTCCCTGTCAATAGTCTCTATCTATCATTATAATACCTCCGCATTCGTCAAACGTTACATCAGATGATCTTGAAACCTCTGGTGTTCTGCCTACCCCATAAGGGATACAGGTGTGAAGTAATATATGTATATATGCATAACCTACACATACGCCAAATTCTTAAATGTGTCTGGCAAAAATCTTGTTATTTCACTTCGCTTCCCACACAAGTTGAGGTGTTTGGTAAGATGTATAACATAAACAGTTAGATACGCATGATTCTTAGAATAGAGGAAGGAAATTATTTTAAAAGGTTTTTTGAATAAGTGATCGTATGAAAATAGCTACAAAATACATAAAATATCTGAATGAAATAAACTACTATACTTGTTAGAAAAGCCTAGGAAAATAATTCATCAGATCTATTTAGTTGCTAGCGCCATGGTTAATGTGTGTATCATATGATATCACATGTTAAGCAACGTTCGGCGCGATTGGTACTTGGATGGGTGACCGCCGACCATTCATTTCTCACAACGACTTCCGTGCTTCGGAGGGCACGTTAAGCAGTCGGTCCCGGGTGCTTTATACTTGTATACAGTGGTCGTTAGGGTTTGTCAGAAGCCATTTTTGGTGCCCTGAAAATTCTGGCATCCACCACCCAGCACTGGGTCAGCTTGGTGGATTATGGCCTATACCTGCTGGTCACCCAGGGGAGAGACACATGCCCTGCAGTGGGCTCATTACAAAGAGTTGTGATGATGATGATTTAGTTGCAATCGTTAACATATTATATAACAGAGGGTTTAATAGAAGTTTTTTTGTTGGCGATAGGCTGGCACAGTGGCTGCACTGCAATAGTCTCTCTCCACCATGATAATGCCTTCAAATTTGTCAAACGTGACATCAGATGGTTTTATAACCTCTGGTGTTCTGCCTACCCCATAAAGGATACAGGCGTGAAGTTATGTATGTTTGTAGTAAAATTCTATTCTATATATTGTATTCCAGGTAAAATCTCCTCAAGGTGGGAAAAATCCATTCACAAAAAGTCGTTTTTCTCAAAACTTACTCTGATTGAGTTAGCGCTTTTCGGCTTATCAGGGCAGTATAAGTCACGCGTGAATAATATATTATACCCTAGTGCATAATATAATGAATCCTACAAAGTTGAATTGTACCTTTGTGCAAATTACATGCGAGTAAACAGAGCATATTTTATTGGTCCGGGTTATACATTAAATATTTTCAGAAACAACAAAAGAGGTTTTATACCACTTCAAATCCATATACATTTTTAAATGTTTGCGCCTTTTATTAGTAAAACAAATTTGTATATCAAACAAATTATTCACAATTTACAATAATTTGTTATAAAATATTAAAATATTTGCATTTACCACTCAAAATTAAACATTTTCACTTAAAATAGGCTGTATATGCTATACAGACATTGACACATTTGGCGGAAAAAAAAACCTACGCGCATGCGCGAGGTTCGGCGCCATTTGTCAATCACAATTCACAGCTTTGTTATCAAAATGTGTTTGTTATTTTATGACCACGTATGTCTGTCTTTTACTCACAAGTGTGTTGAAAAACGTCGTATGTAACTCGTGAGCGTTGCTAATTACAGTCTCGGCTCATTATTAAGCCTCGACTGTAATTAGCAACTCCGCTCACTCGTTACATAATATACTACTTATTATTCAATATGTATGAACACAAGTTCTTTAAGAAACTTAATTTGGGTTGGATAATGTTGTGCGAGTGTCAGAAATATTGATTTATTTACTACCTGTTTCGCGCGGATTTACCCGCGCAATTTTGAATCCCGTGGGAATATCGGGATAAAACCCTATGTGCTATTCCAGACTGTAAACTATCACCCTGCCAAATTTCATCCAAATCCGTTGAGCCGTTTTGCCGTGATGGAGGAACAAACATCCATACATCCAAACTTTCACATTTATAATATTAGTAAGATTTATTTAACTTGCTAAAAAGGTTCGTAGGTAAATGGGTGTCTGGTTAGGTAAATTAAAAATAAATAAATATTTCCAACATTCACACCATATTATCTGGGCCAAATGAATTTTGCTTAAGAACTTACGCTTTAGATAGACAATGTTTATTCACGTACGGAGTCATGAGCAAAAGCTAATCGTTGTACTTATAAAAAAAACTCGAAGACCGCGACGTTGGGCGCGCTCAGAAATTATAAAAGGAGAGAAGGCTTACAGTTGAGAAAACAAAAACTTTGAATGTCCTGATTGTGTACATTCTTAAATTATCTCCTAAACGAGTAAACTGATTTACATGATTCAAATGGAAAAATTGGTTTTATACCCAGAGCTTTCATTTGACATCAAAATCGTTACGATAACTTAAACCGAAAATCACATTTTCAAGTTGCTCTCGTAATTATCCAATTTGCAATCCGAGTCCCTTTGATGTTGTCTAAAAAACCGACAATTCACGGATTGCGTCGAGCAGGCTATGAGCGTCACGCACACAGGAGCAAGTCTCACTCACACGGGCCAATTCGTGCTCGCGCAATTAGGACGGGCGCACGAACGCCCGTTTTTGAGTTTTTGACACATTGAGCATTTTTTGATGTTATTCAAAAAACAGAAAATTTAGGTACGGATAGCTTAGAGCAGGCCACGAGCGCGCTCTACTGCGGCTCAGTTCGCGCTCGAGAGGCGTACAAATCATGGGAACTTTTTTTGCAGGTTACATTACTAGCAATTTGTACGCACCTTTAGAAATGAATAGGTACGGGTAAACATGGGGGTAACTCTACTAAAGTGGGATATCATATATCCATTTCAATCACATTATATCTAGCGCCCTCTACAATAGTTACTTAAGGAATATAGATTTGTATTAAAGGCAATTAAAGCAATAATGTAACAATCATAATAAATTATAACTAAATAGTAACACATATCTATGTTTAATTGTGTTTATTTATCTACAACGCGCCCATCTTACTTAAGCCAAAGTCTAGTCAACACTTAATTAAGAGTCATCATCAATAGCATAGTGCATACCGAAACAA
The DNA here is from genome assembly GCA_944452665.1 of Stenoptilia bipunctidactyla. NCBI lineage: Eukaryota > Metazoa > Arthropoda > Insecta > Lepidoptera > Pterophoridae > Stenoptilia > Stenoptilia bipunctidactyla. The sequence continues at coordinate 13,251,503 of OX101750.1, forward strand.
ATATACACCCACGCAAATGAAAAATCTATACATAGCTCTACTGCGAAGCTTAATGAAGATCTTGAGCGTATTGCTAATTGGTCGTCTAGCAATTCTCTTATGTTAAATCCCTCTAAATCTAAATTTATTATTATCGGCTCAAAAAGCAAAGTTAAAAAGTTAAATGAAATAAATTTTAAAGTTGAACTGAGCGGGACAGAAATCGAAAGAGTGACTGAGGCACGCAACTTGGGTATTGTGTTTAATGAGTCGCTACATTTCGATAAATATATAGTTGAATGTGCACGCACATGCTTTTATCGTCTCAAGTTGCTTTATGGGATACGGAGCTACGTTACAATAGAATTGCGAATTAAGTTATGTGAAAGCCTTGTTCTATCTAAATTAAATTACTGCATGACTTTATATAGTCCTTGCATACAGGAACGATCTCAAAAACTTATACAAAGGATCCAAAATGCATGTGCGCGTTACTGTTTCAATATTCCACCTAGAACACATGTAACACCATACCTTAATAGCCACAATTTTCTCAAAATGAGGGCTCGTCAACAACTTTTTCTGGCTTGTCTCATGTTTGACGTCGTCTGGACTCAAGCCCCAGCGTATCTTCATGAAAAACTTGTCTGGCGTTCTCAAAGCAGTCGTAACAACATAAGGTCATGTACAAATCCACTTTCTGTCCCTGAGCATCGAACTGCAGCATTCCGTGGTAGTTTCAGATATCAGTCAAGCAAATGCTGGAATAATATACCACCACCTATCCGCGATACTAAGCTCCGCGCTAGTTTCAAGGAAAAGTATAGAATACACTTATTTGAAAATCAACTCAATGTCTAAACACATAAACTTATATTTATATCTGTTATACCTGTTGTTTTAATCTAAAGTTAATACTTTATTTATTAGTATTTATTTATTATTAGTTTCAAATAAAATCCTGTTATATTTATTCATTTCATTATTTGTAGGCTTTTCTGTTGTGCTTATATTTCATTGCTTGCTTGTTTCTATATATATTTACATTTTAAATTACTCTGCTGGCTTCTTAATGTGTATGTCGCGTTTTAACCTACTTTTATTTATTTGCATTAATTAAGAACATATATATATAAGAATGAGTCTGTAGCTACCTACTCCCAGGCAGCGGCTGAAAATCAGCGCTTTGCTAGCTTCCTAGCAAAGCATTAGGCTGAGTCGTCGCCTTTTGTTTTTTAGTTAAGGTATTTATGCTTCTATAAGTATGCACTGTTTAGTCATAAGTTATTTGTAGGTTTAATTATGTTACCTAAAAAACAATAAAGATTTTCTATTCTATTCTATTCTATAAACAATTGTTGATTGAGATTTACTTTAATATGCGGATTGTTTATAATTTAAAATTTAATAATACTTACATCTTTTCGTGCGTCTCAGTCGAGGCGCAAGTATTTTTCGGTCGCTAATTTATAAGACCGATTTGTTATTCAAACGTAAACATGATTTTTTGACACAAAACGGACTTTTTTTAAGCACTTCCTATTCAATTTAAAAGTAGATAGGTACTTTATTACAGGGTTAATTTTAATTAGCACATCACCTCTTACGGGCAGGCTCTCCACATCAATCCCAACAACATTTTGTTCTACGACTTTGTACAAATCTTGATAATCAATATATATAAAACTGTTCCGTTACTGACTGAGTGACTGAGGTACTGAGTGACTGACAGACAACGTACAGCCGTAACTACTGGGCGTAGAGAGCTGAAATTTGGAACATACATTCTTTAGGGGATGTAGGGGTGCACTAAGGAAGGAATTCCCGAAATTCCCACGGGAACGGGAAATATAGGACTTTTTAGTTTGTATGAAAAATATTATTCCTTGAGTGCACCGATGTGAAACTTGGTGTGAAGGTTTTTCAATGTGTGTCTGGTTGTGTTATGAAAGGAATTCCCGAAATTCCCACGGGAACGAGAAATATATGATGTTTTAATTTGTATGAAAAAATCCCATCCCTTAAGTGCACGGATGTGATACTTGATATAAAGGTTCCTCAATAAGTGTCTGTTCGTATTATGGAAGGAATTCCCGAAATTCCCACGGGAAGGGGTTGGACTTTTTAGTTTGTATGAAAAATATTATTCCTTGAGTGTACGGATGTGATACTTGGCATGAAGGTTCTTCAAAGAGTGACTGGTTGTGCTACGAAAAAAATTCCCAAAATTCCCACGGACAAGGGAAATATATGATTTTTAGTTTTTATGAAAAAAACTTATTCCTTGAGTGCATGTGTGTGATACTTGGTATAAAGGTTCTTTCAGTGGGTGTCTGGTTGTATAGTTTCTGAAATTTCCACGAGAAGGGTAGTTAAGCGCATACGAAGTTGCGGGATAAAGCTAGTTGATAAATAAAACAAAAAATAAAAAAAATTGGCTCTTTATTCTACATTTTGTAAGAAGTACATAGAGGTGCCAACCATACTGTTTTTAACAGTATTTTACTGTTTTTCACTACATTATAATGTTGAACAAAAATAAAGTACTTACCTACCTATAAAAAATACTGTTTTCAGCATAAAAAGTTAAGCACTTTATATGCTAGACTTTAATTAATAATCTGTGCAAGAAGCTCTAAAATAGTATATTGTGTAACAAGTGAGCAAAGTTACTAATTACTGTAATTAGCAACGCTCACGAGTTACATACGACGTTTTTCAACACACTTGTGAGTAAAAGACAGACATACGTGGTCATAAAATAACAAACACACTTGATAACAAAGCTGTGAATTGTGATTGAAAAATGGCGCCGAATCTCGCGCATGCGCGTAGGTTTTTTTTTTCGCCAAATGTGTCAATGTCTGTATAGCATATACAGCCTATTTTAAGTGAAAATTTTTAATTTGGAGTGGTAGATGCAAATATTTTAATATTTTATAACAAATTATTGTAAATTTTGAATAATTTGTTTGATATACAAATTTGTTTTACTAATATAAGGTAGAAACATTTAAAAATGTATATGGATTTGAAGTGGTATAAAACCTCTTTGTTGTTTCTGAAAATATTTAATGTATAACCCGGACCAATAAAATATGCTCTATTTACTCGCATGTAATTTGCACAAAGGTAAAGGCAATTCAACTTTGTAGGATTCATTATATTATGCACTAGGGTATAATATATTATGCACGCGTGACTTATAGCCCAGTTTATACTTAGTTCTAAATTCAATGGAATAACGCTCACTTTACGAGCAAGTGTGTTGAAAATATGTGTTTAAAACATTAAATAAATTGAATACTGTTTATTTTCCCCAAATACTGTTTGATATTCTTTTCAGACTCAAATATACTTTATTTCTAGAAAAAAAAGTTGGCAACCCTAGAAGTACCTACCTATTATTATGTGCGTGGCATGTCTACGCTCAGAGTAAATAGAGTTACGCCTCTAAACAGGGGCTATAATATTTTTTGTATGGGAAACTAAAATTCGCTCTAAAAAGTAGGAAACAAGTAGGTAATAGTATCCGCTGAAATATTTATGTATTACGGCATATTGATAGAGATATATTGAAAACCCTTTCCGTGACCGTATCGTTTTTCACACGTTTTGGAGTAATAGTGTTTACATATTTGAAATGTGCTAATGAAATTCTTTTATTTGATATCCCACACGAAACCGTCACGATTTAAAAAAAAATCTGTACTATTATTATTATTTCACTTATTTTGGAGTCATAATTTTAACATATTTGTACTTTGCTAACACAGTTCTTTCATTTGACACCCACACAAAACCGAATTTTTTTTTTAGTTCTTCACTTTAAATCCCTAGAGGGAGCTGTCGTCAATTTTTTTTGTCGTCTGGTTATAAGCTACAATGACTATGTAGCTTATAACCAGCAGACAGTGAAGAGGCTTCTAAGGACACCTGATTTGTCAAATTATTATTAGTAGTAGAGAAGTTCTGAGGGAACAGATGAACATCCATACCTACATACATACAAGTCAAAATCATAACCCTCCTTTTTGCTTCGCCGAAGTCGGGTAAAATGTCGTAGAACAAAGGAACAAGAGGTGATGCGCTAAATAAAATTAACCCTGTTTAAAAAAAAGTATATTTGCCGTCTCAAAATTAAATAGAAGTTAGCACAAATATAATTTAAACGCTGAAGGCGGGCAGCCCTATCACAAGTGAACGGACCGTGGCGCGCTGTAGGCATTTATTGCAAAGATGCGGCCGAGTTGAATTACTCTAGACATCTGTACTGCGATAATATCGTTATAAGACCACTTTGGCGATGGGGTAAACCAGTCTGCCTCAGACGCCAATGGTTGCGGGTTCGATTCCCGCACGGAACAAGAAAAAAAAAATGTTCCGTGTCTGGGTGTTTATCTATTTATCCTAGATTCCCCCTAGTTCGCTACATGGTTTCCCATAACACAAGCTATGCTTACTTGGGGCCATGAAGTTGGTGTGATTGTCTTTAAAAAAACAAAAAACAAGCAAAAGTCAAGCAAAAGATTGAGGTCAAACGCGGGTTTAGTCACATATAAAAAAAAAGTAAAAAAGTCTGACGTCACAGCAATGGCGGCCACGCGCATCACCTTCGCTAATTATCCCATAAATGAAAATAAAACAAATAAAAACTTCAGTCAATATTTTTATTTATAATTTCAAACACATAGAGTGATTAAAAGTGATTGTAAAAAATACTTAAATTAGGTACTACGTAGATGTACTACACAATAAACATTTATAATAGTCAGTTTTTATAAAAAACTAAATAGGCACATACAATTTCATTAAATGCATTTTAAGGCAGACATTTGACGTCTAGGTACTACTTAAGTTTGCTATGTAAGCAAGCACAATACAAAAAATTTACGTGGTATATTATTGTAATTTTAAGAGTGTACAGTCTGCAACAGAAATATGTATACCACCGTGTCTCCCGCACATATACAATATTAATACGTAATGTATGTGTCCGGGAGACTGGTTGCGCTGATAATAATTAGCTAGAAAATAAGAAAAGGCACATGTCCGGTTTCTTAAATAAAGTTTTGTAAAAGACTATAAAAATAAAAAAATTGTTGTCATATAACATGGATTGAACGTTCACGCTCAATAAGGCAACTACTGAACCAAAATATAAAGGAGGTTAAGATAGAACTGCTATAAAGGACCTTTTAGAGTTAACTCAAATAAAGTTTAACCTCGTCCTGCAAAATAAAAAAAAATAAAACATTTTTCTAAGTTGTCCACTGTTATTTAAAAGAAAATTTGTTTATAATAGATTCTGCCCCGAACATCAAAATGAAATGTTGAAGTTTTAAAGGCCATCTGACATTTGAACAAGATGTCATGAACACTTTACACTGGTTTACCGATTGGGTAATATTTCAACCAATCACGATACGTTTAGAAAATGGCCAATAGAGTTGTAAATCATACGTGAGACGAAATTTAATATGTCAAGAAAAAAGGCCAGTGGGCTGTAAATTGAAATTGCTTAAGGACATTTTGTGCTTTTAAAATACCATTGGGCAGGACGAGGTTATGAACCCTAAGAATTAAACAATTTCAGATATGTGACAGTCAATTGCCTGTATAGATAAAGGTTAGTAAAATAACGTCCTAACATTTAGCCCTATCGTAGATTCTCGTAGAGGTCGGCTTACGCGTTAAAACGAGTTCCACCTTCAATTTTTCTTTAGTCAGAACCGAGATTTGTTAATCTAGGCTCAGAACGAAATCGGGGCTTAAAAAGTATGTTAGTCAATTACTTTCGCCTTACAGATTTATGGTCTTCATTGAAAAAAAGATAGGGATTCTTTGCTTTTTAAAAACATACTAAACTTAAATCTTAAAATTAAATTAAATTGGACGGATGTTAGATAACAAATAAGGGCTTTATAAACCACTTTTTAAAACATACTTTTAAAATACACAATTCAAATTACGCGGACTCATGTTAAAGTTTAAATTACCAACATTCATTAAGCCAGGAGATCAGGATACCATCCATGGATAAACACCGATATACAATTCGCTTCGTGAAGACAACACATTCAAATAATAAAATCGTTGCCTAGCAACCACAGTGTGACGTAAGAAATAGGCGTTTCCATGTAGGTATATTTAAGTTTTATCTTCACAAGAAATGGCGCTGCCATAGATTTTAAAGAGGGATGCCCAAATATGCCCACGAATTAGCACTTAATTAATTTAAAAGGTTACACGTCCAGCCAAATATTATTTGATAAAAAATACGTTTCTTGATAAGTAAACTTAATTCTTGTTTACCATAAAAAGATGGGATTTATTTTTTTAGATATAAAAGCACTTAAGTAATGGATTTTTTCATAGTAGTAGTAGTTTTTCATAGCTCAATTAAGATTTAATTTAATTTAATCTGGGAAACTGAAAAGAGTTAGTAGTTCTAAGCAGTTTTTGACAAAATACCGTCACCTATTAGAACACGTTAAGTGTGGTTTATGAAAATATGAAAGCTGTATTACAAAACATAAACAAACATTTATTTTATTTAAAATCTCTAACTTTTTTCATAATTGATCTCCTGTATTACAAAAATCATACCTGATATTTAGTGCCTTGCTTGAAATTGGGCATTTGTAGCCAAAATATCTATGGGCTATGGACATTCCTTAGCCCATAGATTTACTTTTTAATAATTTCGCAGTAGTAGTAGGTAACATATTGGGACAGCAAAAAAAAAACAATAAATTACAAGACTGACGTATAGCAAACTCATCTAATCAAAATTAATTTCAATAAAAGACGCCAACGCCACCTAGTGATAAAGAACGTAATCTATACGCACAGGAAACTTCCTCAGCTGACAACTGTAATATTGAGTTGCCGCGTTTTTGTTAGATAGAAAGATTAATTCAACATTATAAATCTATGAGATTACACAATTATTCCATAATTTACAGATTTTCTTAAAACACTAAATATATAAGTATAAACTATAAAATAAATCCTTGAATATAAATTGTAACAAAAATATACAAATATAAAACTTTCAGACAATTGACATCTTGTGCTTGGGCCATTACATGTCAACCAAGATTATGTTGATTTTTAGTATAAGAAAATAATAAAAAAAATTATTAAAATACTTTTTCTAATTTCTGATAACTTTAGAAAAATGAAACGTCGAGTTGAAATTCGAGGAAAAACGAATTAAAACTTTTCATTAAATTTTACATTTTCGTATTTCACACTTGAACAAGCCACAGATATACATCTACATAGACAACGCAAGTGTCACGATTTGTATTGAAACCAAGCGTGCCAACTTTTTAACACCTACTGTGACGTCACAGCTGATATTTTGTGATATAAAATACAAACCGATTCAAATACACCGATGTTGATGAAATTGTTTTTCCTGACCACTATAGTCCTGGAACTTTTAAGTGTCGAGTGAATAGGTTTCTCGTGGATTGACGTGTAACACCATAGTCTTCATGCGCACTTTCCATCAGGTGGCATGGAAGACAAACGTCCTATCCTTACAATATAAAAAAAAAAAAATTGATTATTAAGAACGATATCTACATTGCGATATCGATTTTCTAACAGACATACATACGCGCAGCTGAATCTAGCGGCGACCAACTTTGACGCTTGGTCGGGGTTCGGACACGCGAAGTACATGCATTTGCGTTGTTTATGTAGATGTATGTCTGTGGTGATAATATAATATAAAAATCAAAAAGTCTAAAATTTAAAGTTAAGATTTGATTATAATGTGCCATTTTAAATCTTATTAGAGAAATAAACTTAAAGAAAGAACGGACTGTTTGCTTATATTACAATATAATAGCAAAAAGTTTAGTTTAATACTATTACAGACACAGTATTATGAAGTCTACATTATAAATACTCAATTAATGCAAAGCATTAAGACAAACTATTCAAGTCTTTATAAAAAAAAATCCCGAAGGGAACTACAAAACAAAATGACAACTATGTTTATAATCTAAAATTGATGTATAATAATATAAATATAATGTTTACTTCTTTTCGCTGGCGATTGTACATACATTTATTTTCTTGAAATAAGAACTCTAAGCTTATAGTTATAGAATATCATATTCAAGTATATTTACGGCTGTGATAAGTTGAAATCGTGTTTCTTTTTTACATAAAGTAGTAGAACACATTACCAAAAGTATAAGTTTCACATCTAATAAGAAATATGTTAAGTTTAAAACACGGTGCATACCTATAACCCTACAACTGTAATAAGGCACAACAAATTTCTTTAATTTTCGTTAACTCCTTTTCTTATACTTTGTGAGTAAATAAGGGCACTTATTATTATTTCTATCAGGCAGCCTTTACAATCTAACACTTACTGCAAAATTCGGACGGAATATTTGAACACCAACAGCACAGAATATTACATTGTGTAAAAAGACATATTTGAAAATTGCTTAAAAGAAAATTAAGGCAATTGTGCTTATGAACTATTTGTGTTTCTTTTATACTTACCGACTATAAAGTCAATTACCAATGTCCTTTTCGATTTTTAAATTTTCATAATAAATACAAAAATTATCAATTCCTTATAACATGGACTAAAACTTCAGAACTACACAAACTTGATGCATCTTTCACTTAACACTGCACGAAATTCACACCGGTGTCTCAACGCTACCTTCCATAGACAAAGGAGTGTTTTCATCAACCTCGCTTCCTTCATCAAATGTTCTCTTCATGCTGTCCGTTGTTGATTTACTCTCACTGTGTATGGTATAGAGTCTATATCTACTCTCATCTCGTTGCATCATCGGTTGGTATTCCAAATGCCCGGACGGTTCGCTATCTAATGTGTATATGGTTTGTTTCTGATCATTTTTGGGCGCATTTGCATCAGTTTTAGGTTGTTTTGAGTGTTCTGCAGTCTGCCTGTTGTCCTGATATCATATTTGCGAGGCTGGCATTGTTGAAACAGTGCTGTGGGGTGTTGTCGGTCTTGAGCCAGCGAGAGAAGCATTTAGTGATTGCATTGTACCAATCTGAAAAGTGAGAATAGTAGGTAATTAAGAATGATACTCAATTTTAAGTTGCAGCAATGATACCAAATAGATGGCACTTTATTTAACTAGAGTCTTTTTATATAAATTATATTTATTGCTTTTCAACTTGCTCGCTAAACTTAACTTTCAGGGTGGTTTTAAAATAGCCTTCAAAGTTTATCAAATTGAGGCTAAACTTAATTGTTTAAGTGATTAATCAGTGATCTGTGTCCTGAACAGTGACATTGATTGTAAACAAATAACCATTTTTTTGTAGGTGGCTAACCATAAAACCGCTTAAATGGTCAACTCATTGTGTATCCACCCTATTTAATTATCTGTTGGTATGGAACAAAACAACTCATGAACGCCTGAATTTTGAAACACTGGCTTCGAATACGAATTTTATCGAGACTAAAGAAAACACTATGTATTCTTGTGCCAAAAAGAACTGCTATGCAAATTTGTAAATCTTATATAACTCAACTAAGACCTACAAATTTGTCAAATGATGGTTTTACAGCCTCTGGCTTTCTGCTTACCCCATAAGGGATACATGCGTAAAGTTATGTATGTATGTAATAAAATGCTTACCCTCAAATGCGCCAAATCCTCCAACTTCGTAAGATCCGACAGCTCCAGATACAGACTATAAATCAGCACCCAGCCATAGGCCCCAACCACACTAAATACGACCCAACACAAACACATGAGCACGTTATATGCGAATATCATGTCGTTCACTATGGCGGAGAAGATGAAAGCGATCACTCGAAAACTTATGAAGACTCCGAATACGTACAGCCAGGGTACGATCTTCTTTTCATGTTCCTGTAAATAATAATAGTAATTGTTTATTTTTAAACGGATGCTGTATAGTTTAAAACCATAATGTACCTATAATTAGGGACTTTATTTTGCGATCCACTCTAGCACAGAATTTGTCATCTTAACCAAATGGAATTGAAATTTAGAAATCTAATGATTTTTCATTGCGACAAAAATAAACTAAGGAATATTACTTGATATTATTTTACTTGATGATAGAAATTACGATGTCAGTGTAAAGTCTTTGCAAGTGACGATGTAATGCATGTGTCAAAAAAAAAATGTGCATTATGTAGAAGAAAAAAAAAACAGAAAAAAAATAAAAAAAAAATATGTATATATTTTTGACACTCACACAACATTATCTAGCCCAAATTAAGATTCTTAATGAACTTGTGTTATGGATACTAGTTAACTGATATACTTAAGAAATAATATATGAACATACATATTTTTTATTAGATAAAAAACTTAAATAAACATGTAAACATCCATGACTTGACGACTAATATCTGTGTTCATCACACAAATATCCGCCGCCGCCGGGATTCGAACCCAGGACCTCTGGCATAGAAGGCAATATACGTTACCCCTACACCAGCCGGTCGTCATGGTGAATATAGTGGATAAAAAAGCAAAAATAAAAACTAAACTTAAAATGCTTTTAAAAAAAGTGTTTGTGTCCAGTTACCTTATTCTTTTTTGATTCCACTAACTAGGTGCAGCATGAATATAAAAGGGTTGAATGAATGAGTTAAGGATGAAGATGATCGATGATAATAGGCTTAGTATTGTTTGTGGTGTAAAATTTTAAATGATGTGAATTAGTAATGGAATAAGAGTCTATTAGAATATCATAAAAAATCACTGTTTAATTGATAAGGGGATTTTAATATTCAAACCTTGATCTTACATCTATAACAGCTATACAGGTGTGCGATCACAGAACTTTATCGAATCGTAATGGTGCGTACAGATTGCTTGTAATCGAACCTGTAATGTAATAACCAGCGCTCGATGCTGCGCTCGGTGTATTTGTACGTGTATTTCGCACGAACTGAACATACACTGCGAGCATCCTGAGACAAAATGTTTCCGTATTTCGTCGCGAGCACGGTCCGTCGACACGCGTTTTTTTCTGTCCGCCAGACTTCAGAAAATTAATAGATCACACGAGACATGGATTGCGAAGACCAGTTAGTTGGTAGAGATCGCGCCAAACATTGCCCTCTGAAGTTGTTGCGGGGATTTTCGCGCGGGTGTTTTACTTACAAAAAACCTTTTATAAGTTGTAGTAAGTACCTAGTCCAAATATACGCAAATTTCTAAAAAAAAACACAAAGTACATAAACTTCTAAATACTTAATACCTAAAGTTTGCGCTAATAGATGAATTTCTATTACTTAATAACAAACATATTCGAAATACAGATTTATAACAAATCATAATTCTTGTCAAATGAAACAATTCAATCGATTTAAATCCAAACGTACAAGATACCTACTTATTCATTTTCTCTCAATAGGTAGGTATAAAGGTTAACTCTCACATTTATTTAGATCACAATACCTTTCTATCGTAATAACCTGCATAACAACTCGACACGATAAAACAATATCAAGTAGGTACCTACATACCTTCAATCAAAATAAGACATATAACCATCTATCTAATTGTTCCAAGAACAACGTAGGTAATAAGATTTTACCGCGTCGGCCATAAGATTTAACAAGAATATTCTAGATATATCAAACAATATTAAAAAGAACTCAGTTTACAGCTTTACAGCTACCACATTATAACTAAAAAAATAGGTTCATACAACATTGGCTTCTCGAAATTTCTACTAGGTATCTCAAATTTCCGAAACAATTGTTGATTGAGCTTTACATTAAGAGCGCACTGTCAAAAAATATAACTTCATAACGCACTGCCCTTTTCCGCGCGCCCCTCACGCTAACACTCGTCATTAAACATTTAAGATTTGAATTTCGCGCCAATGGCGCCATCGCAGGTCAACAGCGTTCAAACCTAAGGAACAAGAAATCTACGGAGTCGCAACAACTGTTATTAAAAGTATTTTTATAATCGCTTAATATTGTTTAGTGAAAAAATGTTAAATGTTTGAATGTCAGTGTTTCATTAATTATAAGTACCTAACGTGTTATATTTTTGTATTTTTTTTAAAGTGATTAATTGTAATTGTTGTTCCCTTATTATAATTTGATCGACTTTAATAATTTGTTATATTTACGTCTGATATTTATGTTGAATTCAATGGCGTTACTTATACATAGTTACTAACATATTAAAAAAACAGAGTTTGAACTTAATAATGTAGTAATAATGTAATGTATATATTTATATTTATTATTTATATATATTTATTTTACAAAAGAAAAAAAAACAATCTTTTACAATTCATAAAAATCCAATCTTCGTTGTCGAACTGGTTGACTATGAAGAAATAAAACGTCATCAGTACTATTATTTACTTCAAATGGTTGAATATTGATCGTCGACAAGGTATGTAGGTGTGGAAACATTTACTATTGATGGGTCTCGAATATTTTTTGTTGTTGGGTAGCGAGGATCCACCAATTCAGGCAACAAACACTCCATATAAAATGAGACAAGTTTGGGTTCCATTTCTTTCTTCCAAAACTGGTCGTCCTATATGGTAGTCTCTTAGCTATATGGTATTGTCCCCATACCATATAGCTAAGAGACATTTAGTTTTCTTTGCGATATGCATTTGACCTTGGACTTGGAAATACCAATCAGAATTTTTGTTTATTTTTACCTGGAATAAGAATTGAATCAAAATATTTGAAACTCAAAAAAACTGTAAGCAAACATTTTTATGATAATTAATAAGTGTTTGCCTGTAAGTGTGTAGGTGTTAATACCAAAATTTTTATATCTATTTAAGAAGTGTATTTAAATATTTAAGCAATATCTGGAACGCTCAGTATTTACCTAATCTAGATTAAAATAATAAAAAATCGAATTATAGATTCTAGGACAAGATAAGAGATTATGATGAGTCTTGTCGGATTTATAATTTGTACAAGAAAGGAGAGTTTTGACGAACATGAATTTTTTGCATGAATTCAACCTTCCGTATGCATTGTATGTAGTAACTTTTATCAGAACTCAGTCATATTTACATCTAACGCAAATATAATTGTAAATATAGTTTTATATATATAAAACTGTTCCGTTACTGACTGAGTTACTGAGTGACTAACAGACAACGTACAGCCTTAACTACTGGGCGTAGAGAGCTGAATTTGTAACATACATTTTTTAGGGGATGTAGAGGTGCACTAAGGAGGGAATTACCGAAATTCCCACGGGAACGGGAATTATTGGACTTTTTAGTTTGTATGAAAAATCTTATTCCTTGAGTGCACGGATATGATACTTGGCATAAGAGTTCTTCAAAAAGAGACTGGTTGTGTTATGAAAGGAATTCCCGAAATTTCCATGGGAACGGGAAATATATGATGTTTTAGTTTGTATGATAAAATGTTATTCTTTGAGTGCACGGATGTGATACTTGGTATAAAGGTTCCTCAATAAGTGTCTGTTTGTATAATGGAAGGAATTCCCAGAATTCCCACGGGAACGGAAAATAGGACGTTTGAGTTTATGCGTGTACGAAGTCGCGGGCAAACGCTCGTTTTTTATAAAACTACAGATTCCTAAAATAAACAAAGAGTGAAAAATCAGCAAAAATTATTTATATAATGATGACATACTTTGTTTATACAGGGTGTCCAAAAACGATCAGTTCTCGACTTCGATCGACTAAGATAAGAGATTATGATGAGTCTTGTCGGATTTATAATTTGTATCCCTACAAGAAAGGAGAGTTTTGACGAACATGAATTTTTTGCATGAATTCAACCTTCCGTATGCATTATACGTAGTAACTTTTATCAGAACTCAGTCATATTTACATCTAACGCAAATAATTGTATATTTTTTATCAAACTACAGATTCTTAAAATAAACAAAGAGTGAAAAATCAGCAAAAATTATTAATATTAATGATGACATACTTTATATATACAGAGTGTCCAAAAAACGACTCGTTTGGATGATACTGGAGATAGATGGACCTTAGGACTATCTGATAACGAGAACACTATGTTTAGAAAAAGAGTGAAATTTCCTTATGTTCTTGAATTTAATTGAGTTTTTGGAAAGTAATTTCTGAAAAATTATTCTTTTTAAATGTCAAAAACGTAACTTTTAACTGATCTAAAAAATATTGTATGTTGATTATATAAGGAATAAGGAGTTTGACTTCCTGAAAAAAATTAACTTTTACGCAACCTATGAAAGGTTTCAAAGATAGCTAAAACTACAGATTAAAAAAAATAGGTATGATCATTTTTAGGGACAAAAACAACTTCAATAACGTATCAATTTTACATACCGAATTAGTCAAAGAGAGTAGTTCTTGTAAATTTTCACCTATGTTTGTATTACAAATATTATCTTTGCCACTGTTTTGAAATGAGATTTCGGGAAGAAAAATTATCGTTATCTATTGTATCCAAATGTGCGATCTCCTAAAAAACAACTTATTATATGAGAACACAAATATTTTTCACTGACGATGATAGACTTTTACTATGCAGTGTGTGGCTTGACATAATATAGTAATACATTAGGAATTAATACTTGACATATCGGAACGGTATCCTTCTATCAATTTAAATTACCATATCAGTTCTCGATTTCGATCGACTATAGATCGATTGGTCTGGTAACACCCTAAATAATAGAGATAACAAATTTTCGATTGCCATTTTTTGTAAATTTTGTTAGTAATTAAAATTATTCATGGTATTCCTTTCATTCAATTAAAAAAAAAGATTTCATGGTATTCCTTTCATTCAATTAACCAAGTATGCTAGAGAGATTTCATCCTTGCAATTGACCCTAACGATCGACGCAATAAAAAATTTTTTTACAGATTTTAGTCGATTTGATTCTCGGGTGAGGCGAGCGAACTTTCGAAAATCTTTGAATGCGGCTTTATTTCTTTTCCGAAATAAAGGAATATTTCGTTTGAGTAAAATTTGTTATCTCTATTATTTAGAGTACCTACTTTCCCTCTAGGTGGAATAAAAAAATCCACCCTGTATAACTAAAAAAGCTATAAAATATTATTTAATGAAAGATTATTTTCGACTTAAGTTACTAAATAACACTAAATAAAATTTCTAAATAAATAATCTACAGGGTTAATTTTAACATTTTTTTTATAAAATTTTAATTAAATTAACCCTGTATAGTAATGACCAAAATTATAAATATTAAAAAAAAAACTTTTATTTACACTGCCAAATAGAGTAGGTACGTATACAATCTAAACTAATTCAAAGCTACAGAGAAAAACTAGCTAAAACTAGAAAAACGAGCCAATATAAAAAGTAAAAACTACAGAGAAAATCATTATGTCACGTACTTCTTGTTCACTCATTGGAGCTGTGGTATTATTAGGCATTATAAAACTATTTGTTGGTATGTTTACAATCTTTGTGTAAAAATTAATTTGATATAAGAATATATATATTTAAAAAAAAATTAATTGTATCTTTACTAACCGGTACGGTGAATTTAAAAAAAAAAACAATATTATTTAGTGATATCAGTAAAAGTATAAAATAAGTAAATAGATTAACCTTTTAACCGTAAGTAAATTAGTTAGTTCAGATGACGACTCCACTGTGCCAAAGAAGCTCTGTGCCAAAGACTTTTTATTTCTGAAAAATATTGTTGATAAGGCAATAAAAACTATTTTTTTCATATCGTAATATTGATACATAATATTTAAATACATTGAATCTCGTACTAGACTAAATCGTCACGAATTGCATAAAAAACGGCGATGTATGTCTACATCGCATTTTTATATTAGCATCCTACTCACATCGCTTTCTTTTCGTCAGAGGCATAGGTCAGGCTAATCTGGTAGAGATCGACAGTTTCATACAAATTCACATGCCGTCCATTATAAGTAGACCTCCGTCAGTCAATACCTCATCTTGCAACGTAAATTTAGTTATCATGTTTTAATATAAATAGTTTCAAAACCCACTATTGGTTTTTGAACCGATAAATGGACTAGCGCGCTATCCCTGCCGCTTAGATATAATGTTTTTATTTCCCATTATAGTCAATTATAAATTTGTACTATGTAATTTAATCCTTTATCGTACGTAAGCTTAGCACTGCCGACGACAAAGTGATACGTGTTCCCCCTTCGACGAACCGAGCGGCACTGAGCTGTCGATCCCATGAACGATCAATATAAGGTCTTTTCCAGTGGACGTAAAGGTTAGAATTGCCTGTTCTGTTTTAACACTTTTAGCTCGGAACTAGAGGACGTAAGTCTCAAAACCTGTTTTTGCTTCTTGTAACGATTGTGTACATTTTATTGAAAATATTTTTTGACAGCTTTTTAAAACGATATAATATCTTACACTCAGAAAAATTTCATGTAGTTTGCTCCGGCAGTTTAAGAGATATATCGAGAAATCTCTAATAAACACCTCTTTTTCAAATAAAAAAAGTATCGAACAAAAATTTGAAAAGTACAATTTGCTTTAATACAACAAAAAGAAAAAGATATGAATAATCATTCCTCTAAATTTTGGAAACATCGAACTGCAATACAATAAAGCAAATCACTTCAAAGTCATAAGATTCTTGAAAGCAAAACCTTAATATGCGGATTTTTTATACTTTAAAATGTAACATCTTTTCGTGCGTCTCAGTCGAGGCGCAAGTATTTTTCGGTCGCTAATTTATAAGACCAATTTGTTATTCAAACGTAAACATGATTTTTTGACACAAAACGTATTTTTGTTGAACACTTCCTATTCAATTTACAAAGTTTTTTATTTGTTTATATAAAAAAAGTATATTTGCAGTCATAAAATTAAATGGAAGTAAACACAAAGTAGGCAAATGTAATTTAAACGCTGAAGGCGGGCAGCCCTATCACATGTGAACGGACCGCGGCGCTCTGTAGGCATTTATTTCAATGATGCGGCCGAGTTGAATTACTGTAGATATCTGTACTGTGGTGTAAGTATGATATTGAACTATCACGTCCTCGCATTTGGAAAGTGATCTACCAGTTACCCTACATATATGAAGTTTCACCACAGCTAAAGTTTACACGAGGATTTAAAAATGTTATTGAAGTCGGTTTTTTAAATACATCAATATATAATGATAAATCATCAATTCATAAAAAAAGTGCTGAAGATCTAGACGTTGGTTGCGGCGCACCACATTTTATAAAAGGAGAAAAGGCAGAGAATTGCTTACAGTTGATAAAACAAAAACTTTACAAGTTCTGGTTTGTTTACATCTTTACCATAAAAATTAATTCTAATTTATCTCCTAAACGATTAAACTGATTAACATCATTCAAATGGATAAATTGGTTTTATGCCTAGAGCTTATATTTGACATCATAATCATTAAGATAACTTAACAAACAAAATATCACACTTTGAAGTTGCTCTCGTAATTATCCAATATTTATGAAATGCAAAACAATAAAAAATAATTCAATATGAATTGCAATCCGCGTCCCTTTGATGTTGTCCAAAAAACCGACAATTCACGGATAGCGTAGAGCGCGCTTCGAGCGTCACTACACAGGAGCAAGTCTCACGCACACAGGCGCAATTCCTGTTCGTGACCGGTGCTCGCGCAATGTGAACGGGTGCGCGAACGCCCGTCCACATTGAGCATCGAGCATTTTTTGATGTTATTCAAAAAACAGAAAATGTACGGATAGCTTAGAGCAGGCCACGAGCGCGCTCTACTGCGGCTCAGTTCGCGCTCGAGAGGCGTACAAATCATGGGAACTTTTTTTGTAGATTACATTACAGGTTCCATTACAAGCAATGTGTACGCTCCATAAGTTAACGAATGTTTACGAATGCTCGTATAGTATGGAGACGGTTGCAAGTTTTGAGTAACATTGTAATTTTTATTTTACAGATATTTATGAGTACAACATGTTTACATACATTCAAAATTAACAAGGCACACATTTATTTAAGCTGGCCTTGCGGCAATGGATAGATTTCAATTTTTTCTTAAAAACCGTCTCCATACTATACGAACATTTGTAAACATTCGTTAACTTACGATTCGATAAATTTCTGTGATCGCACTGCAGGGTTGTTTCAAGTCACAGGCCAATTTTTTTTATATTATAAGTATCACTTATAGAAACAATTTTTGCAAAAAAAAGGTATTTTATGTTTTTTACAAGGAATTAAGCAAAGCATGGTCACTCCAAATTATGAATGAATACCATTTAAATAAAGATGACTACGTGCTATTTCAAAACATCTTGTAGTACCAACTACGTCGTAGTATTATTAATGAAATGCCGCGTCGTAGTAGCTGTGTTCATCAACAGCAACTATTTGTGAAACAGTTTTTGGTGCCATTTTTTTTGTACTGAGCAATATTAGAAGAATTATGCAGGTACGTTTATAATAATAATAATAATAAATTCGTTTTTTTTGGTGGCATATTGGCCCACTTATTGGTGGGCCAATATGCCACCAACATAGACATTTTGAAAAAATAGAAAAACAGCATTTTGAAAAACTTAAAAAACAGCATTTTGAAAAAATTATAAGACTAATACAGAAATAAAATGCTTCCAAATTGAAAGCTCCAGCTTATTGGAAAATATTTTCATTATTCTGTTTGGATTCTGGATCTGTTCGGATTCTCTGTTTGGAGTACTGGATTTCAACCTGGCCATGAGCGAAGAGTTCTTTTTGCGTATTATGGCAAAATAATCGTCTATTTCCAAAGACGCAAACATGAGTGAGGCGCTACAATATCGCGGTAAATCTAAAAGAACCCTGAGACCATTATTATACTGCACCCGTAGCGCATTTAGTGCTGCTTTTGAGCCGCGATCAAGAAACCACAGTGTGTAAAAACATTGGCACTTAAAAAGTGTGACTTTTGCCTCAACACTACAGTGTGCGTATCTATGTGCCAACATATTACACCTAGCCGCCAGTGCCCTTCGAAACCTTTCTATATCTACCTGATCTTTAAGGTCCTCAGGCAAGAAGTGTCCAAGTACTTAAATTTTGTTACTATTAAGAGTAATGAGCCATTGAGTCTGATTGCGGGCTCATCGGGAACCGTTTTGCCCGTTAGCCTAAATATCAGGTATTCGGTCTTTTTAATGTTGTACACAAGGCCATGTAGCTTTGTATACTACTCATATGTACTCAAAAGTACAAAAACTACTCATATGTACAAAAACTTAATACAGTCATTGTTACTAGGTAAAACTACTACAGATTTAAATAGTCCTTTTTTCCAAGGATACGCAATCCTCCAAACGGCCGCCCGTTTATATCATAGCAAAGAAAACAACATTTAAATTTGCCTGGTGACTATATAACAACCCAGCAGTGCTAGCACGGATCTTTTGTCGATCGTAAGTTTACGAATGCTAGTATAGTATGGAGACGGTTTTGCAAGCAATAATTGAAATCTATCCATTGCCGCACGGTCAGCTTAAATAAATGTGTTCCTTGTTAATTTTGAATGTTTGTTAACAGGTTCTACTCTTAAATAACTGTAAAATAAAAAATTACATTGTTACTAAGAACTTGCAACCGACTCCATACTATACGAGCATTCGTAAACTTACGATCGACAAAAGATCCGTGCTAGCACTGCAGTATATTAGAACTTGCCATGATAACCAAACACTAGTTTCGTAATCATTATGTGACCACAGAGGTTTTAAATTGAATATTGAAAACCATTTAAAATATAAAGCCGATCAAATTGGCGACATTTTGAAAATGGGCCTAGTCAAAAGTACCCGTAACCGACAATCATGTATGTAAAGATTGATGAACGTGGAAGAAGCGAAAGAGGCATGTCTGGATCGCAGCAATTGGTGTTCCCTTGTCTCTGCCTACCCCAAGGTGAGACAGGCGTGAGGAGTATGTATGTTAAATATAATCTTCTCTTTTTTACTTTACTAATGAAATCTAAATTGTAAATTACTACAACTGTACTATTAATGTGTAATGAGCATAAAAGCAGATTAAATTGTAACAAAATCTTTACCAACAAAAATAACTTAGCTTTGTTCATTAAGTGAAACAAACTATTAGGGAATGCAATCTCGAGATTAATCTCGGCCTAAAAATGGGCGAGATCTCGCGAGATTAGCGAGATTGAATCGCTGGACCAATTGTTGAAGAAGGAAATGAATCTATACGAGTCCGGGGGGTCTAAAGGAGAACTTTTGCAGTTCGCTGATAACTGCCTCACAACTATAGTACCAACAAGTGTGGAATCTGAAAGGGCATTCTCAGCGGCTGGCTATCTAGCCTGCAAAATAAGGTGTAGGTTAGGTGACGATACCTTAATACGTTGTGCTTTCTAAGAAGCTACTTCCAAAACAGTTTGTAAATAATTGTAGGTATAGCGATATGTTGCTAATGTTCCTAATTTGATTGTTTTTATTTGGTTTTCACTTAATATTCTATTTCTCTTTTTAGTTTGGCGAAATGAGCCTTTGATTTGATTGATCTCAACTCAAATTCTATTATTTTTGTTAGTTAATCTTTTTGACTTCGTAAAAATAAATGTTGATTTCAAAATATCTATGGTTCTTTTTCTTTCAATGTCCCGGGAGTTCTATATCTATTTTATTAGTGAAATTATTTGCAAAAATTGATACTCTTAACTACCAATCTCATAATCTCGGAAGATCTCGTCCGATCCTCAATCTCGCGAGATTGCATTCCCTAGTTACTATGTATAGTAATAATAATTCAATGGCTTTGTTTCATTTTCTTTGCATATTTTTAAATGGTGCTTTTTGTTACAATTAATGTTAATTTATTTTACAAAACTATATTTTTAAATTGCTTACCTTTCTTAATGCTATGATTAGGATAATACTTGTGACCAAAACAGCAACCGAACCAATCCATGAGAACAGAGCAAATACTATCAAAACATTGCGAACTGAAAACAAAGAAATGTACCATTAATTTCAATTTAATTTAATATTTTAATTATTTCTTTACATATAATAATTTCTCAATTATTCTTAAATAACTAAAATGTATACATATTCTTCATAGCTGTTTATTCTTCTTTTTAAACACACATAATAAAAAAACATAATAAAACTATTAAAATTGCAATGCTTCACTCCAACTGTGATTTACAATTTCTGAAAAGAAATTGGTCTCGAGAAGTTTAGCTGCAAAGCTATTCCACTAGATGGAACTATGTTAGCAATTTAATGTAAAACAAAATATTATGCTAAGTAATTTCAATGGCGTTTCGTCAGGGACCGGCAGCTCAATTGAAAGAGCGAGCACCTGTCTGGCAAGTGTGAGTCCCAGGTTCGAGTCCTGGTCGGGTGATTTTATTTCGCATATTTTTCAGTTATTCACTCGGATTAGTCGCCATTTATGATACACACAATTAGTCGGGATCTAGAAAGACTTAAAACGCAATTAAGTCCCAGCTATACTATAAACATAAGTTAGAATTGAAAAAGTTAAAAACAGAAAAATTTACTACTTATTCCAAGAATTATCTAAATTCTTTTCAATTCAAAAAAACTATACTTACTTGGTGCACTGCCAACGTAAACAAATTGGAAACTCATTACATAATATCCGTAGTGCACAGCTCCAGGAGTGGCCATTCCAAGACAGTATAAATCAAATATACTTTGAGCGAATGTGAATAATGCTATAAACTGAAACAATTATATAAATAAACTGTTACGTATATAAAAAAAAAATTAAATCTTTTTCAGGCACATAGTTTACAAGTGTGAGTATTGGCATATCATAAAAAAGGTGTACAGAAACATAAATTTAATTTAAGTATAATATGGAATAGTTATCATCATCATTCAGCCAGGGTAAAATATTCTGGAAAGTTTACTAAACAAGCTCAGGTCTGGGTGCAAAATCATTTGGAGTTAGTAATTTATTTAATCGATTTCTCAATATTTTAAATAAATTATATTTCAACAAAAGGTACATGTATAAAAATGCATCAATATTTGTGACATTCACAGAAACATTCAAATAGGTATATTAAATTTCATAAAGGACTTGTGTTTTGGATACTAGATAACCAATCATAAACTTAAGAAATATTATAAAACATACTATAAACTTTAGTAAATCCAACTTATATAAGCATCCATGACTTGACGGCCATTATCTGTGTACATCACACAAATATCCACCACGACAGGTATTCTAACCCAGGAAATCTGGCATAGAAGGCAATTTATGCTAGCACTACACCAGCCGGTCAATACTTACAATTGATATTAATCCCATGAGAAGGGAACCTCTTTGCAGGTCTAACACTACTGCATCGTGAAGAATAGGCTTCTGATACCATGGCACACGAAGAGATCGCACTGATTTCGTTGAGCGTAGATTTGTTGATGATCTTAAAAATAAGAAAAAGATTATTGATCATATGGCTCCACAGTAATCATTCTTTATTGCACCCCAACAGCATAAGTAACATCATGGTTCTTATGCTGTTAGGGTATGGTTATACTTTATCATGGCATCTTTATCATGGCAGACTTATTGCTATAAAGCATTGTACTCTAAAAGCTAAGGGTGTTCCAGTAAGTACCACCTATTCCTTATAAAATGTTAATTTATACATATACATGTATAACTGGCCCAGAAAATATACAAGTTCTATTACCAAACATCACTAGATATTAATAAATGTTTTAATTGTTACTAACTTCTTGTTCCAAGTAGTAGTATTAGGACTAGTCTAGTTAATTTAAACTAGAGGCAATGACAATAGATAATAAGACTTCTAGCTATAATCAAAATGTTATTAGCACATATGCCCCAGCTGCAAAATTAAAATGTAGTAAAAATTTAATAAATGTAGCTCACCAAAATATTGAAGGCATGCTGGGTAAGGATTTACAAATTGAACTTTTCATGAATCAAGAAAATATAGATATTTTATGTGTAACGGAGCACTGGCTAAAAGACCATCAAATGATATTTTCATTCAATAATCATCAAATAGCTAGTTCATACAGTAGAAGCCAGGCAAATTGTGGCGGTTCCTTGATTATTACACACAAAGGAATGAAATTTAAAGAACGAATGGATATTATTAGTCTTTCTGTTGAGCAAACCATTGAAATGGCATGTATTGAGCTAGGGAAAGTTATTATAATAAGCGTATACAGGCGGCCGGCTTCATCCTATGATTTGTTTGAAAAAATTATGGAGGAAGCTTTACTGAAACTTAGTGATACTAAAAAAAATATCATTGTTTGTGGTGATTTTAATATTGACTTACTAATACAATCATCGCTGAGTAAAAGGGTAACAAATTTGTTTCTTTGTTATGGACTTAAAAATCTCTTTTTAGAGCCTACACGAGTTACAGCCACTTCAGCTACATGTATTGATAACATTTTCACAGATGCATCACCCAACAGTCAATACATATTTAATAAATTAAAATCGGATCACAGTGGACAATTAGCATCTTTTGACATTAACACAAACAAGGCATTAAGAAGAGAGATTAAGTTTGTACCCATGAACGAGGGTCGGCTGGAGAGATTCAGAAGTAATGTCTTGGATAAGTTGTGGGAACTTAAATGTTATGATGATCCTGTTAAGGAATATAATTGTATTTTTAAATTAATTAAATGTGAGTATGATACAGTATTTAAATCTAAAACAATTAAAATAAATGATAACTCATTTAAGTTTAGTGACTGGGCAACAGTAGGAATATTCAAAAGCAGAGACAGATTATATGAATTATATGATGAAAAATCATATAATCATAGTGAAACCTTTAAGGAATATGTTAAAAAATACTCTAAAATGTTCAAAAGTGTGTGTAGTATTGCAAAATCAAATTTTATTAATAATAAAATTCAAAATAGTGTAAATATACCTAAAACTACTTGGCAAATTATAAACAGCGAAACTGGAAAGTCAAACATTAGAAACGCGGAATATAAACTGAAAATTGGTGATCGACTGTTGACATCAGATACAGAAGTTGCTGAAGCTTTTGAAAAATTCTTTGCAGACATTCCAGTTTCGACCACCAAGACATTAAATTCATCAGTCAAAATTGCACAGTCTTTTCTTGAAAAAAATGTAAATAAGTGCAAAACCACCTTTACTTTCAGGCATGTTACTGAAAGTGAGGTATTGAAAGCTTTTAATAGTATTACAGTTAAAAACACTGCTGATTTGGATGGCATTTCCGTTAAAATCATCCAATCCATCATTGATATTATTACACCTAATTTAGCTAGTATATTTAATAATTGTGTTGATAGTGGTGTGTTTCCTGATTTAATGAAACTTAGTAAAATTATTCCTGTATTTAAAGCTGGAAGCATAATCGACCCCAGTAACTTTAGACCAATCTCTATATTACCAACACTTGGTAAAATTTTTGAAAAGCTTATTTTAAACCAACTAGTGGTACACTTCTACAGCAATAATTTGATGAATCCAAATCAGTTCGGTTTCACACGGGGTCGCTCAACAACTGATGCCAGTGTTGAGCTTATCAAACATATATTTGATGCCTGGGAGGAGTCACGTGATGCCTTCGGTGTCTTTTGTGATCTGTCCAAGGCGTTTGACTGTGTTCACTACGATACACTCCTCATGAAGCTACACCACTATGGAATCAATGATAGGGCACTTGATTTTATGAAATCCTATTTATGCAATAGAATTCAAAGAGTTGATATTAATGGAAAGAGATCATCGGGATCAGCAGTTCATATGGGAGTGCCCCAGGGCTCGATTCTTGGGCCTTTCTTATTCTTAGTTTATATAAATGATTTGCCATTTGTGGTAAAAGACAAGTGTGAGGTCATATTGTTTGCTGATGATACCTCTTTTCTATTTAAAGTGAGTAGGCAATTGAAGCACTGCTTTGAAGTAAACAGTTGTATTGAAACTGTGGAGAAATGGTTTTCAGCCAATAACCTACTCCTCAATGAAACTAAAACAAAATTTTTAAAATTCTCATTGCCTAATGTCCGGTATGTTGATACTAACTTAATTGTAAAGGGACAAGAATTGAGACCTGTAAATTCAACAGTGTTCCTTGGCATAACCCTAGATGCACAACTACAGTGGGGTCCACATATAGAAAGGTTGGCGAAGAGACTTAGTTCTGCAGCATATGCAGTCAAAAAGATGCGAAATATCTCTAATGAAGCTACTGCGCGGTTGGTTTATTTTGGTTATTTTCATAGCTTAATGACATACGGCATTCTCCTGTGGGGAAATGCTGCCGATATTAAAACCATCTTTGTGCTGCAGAAACGGGCTATTCGCGCAATCTACAAACTTAATTCCAGAGCGACATTAAGAAATAAGTTTAAAGAAATAAATATTCTTACGTTTGCATCACAATATATCTTTGAAAATCTTATGTTCGTAAAAAAGAACTTAAACATGTTCCGTAGAAAATGTGACTTGCATAATATTAATACTAGAAATAAGTACAAGCTAGCCGGCTATGATAGTAGACTTCATAAAGTCACTAACTCATTTATGGGTCAATGCATACGTTTTTATAATAAGGTTCCCACAAATATTCAAGACTTACCACTTGATAAATTTAAAGAAACTATTAAACAAAAATTGTGTAATAAAGGCTTTTATACAATATCTGAATATATGGACGATAAAAGTCCTTGGTTGTAATTGTTTTTCTAAAGTGCTCAATCTCCAACTCCACCTTCAACTCCATCTCCAACTCCATCTCCATCTCCAACTCCAACTCCATCTCCATCTCCATCGCCATCTCCATCTCCATCTCCATCTCCATCTCCTTCTTATCCAACGCCATCTCCATCTCCTTCCAATCCATACAACAGCAAGAACGTCATGCTCCCTCAGGCGGCATGGCTAGCGGTAGCGTCGGGTGTCGGGTCACCCTCTTCCCTAAAATATGGTTGAGGAGGGTGATGGCTGGTGCTTGCGTTATACTCGTGAACGGGTGCTGCTAGCGGTGCCAGGTCGTTTTGCTGAAGACTTTATGACTATGTTACTTTTTTGAATTTGACTCTGACTTCCCCATCTCCATGTCCACGTCCGTGTTTGTGTCCCGTCTCTTTCCATGACTATTCCCATCTCCATGCACATTATCTGTATTATCTCTCACCTCTATCGCTACATCTATCTACTTCTATCTTTACCTCTATATCTAT
This sequence comes from Stenoptilia bipunctidactyla, assembly GCA_944452665.1. NCBI lineage: Eukaryota > Metazoa > Arthropoda > Insecta > Lepidoptera > Pterophoridae > Stenoptilia > Stenoptilia bipunctidactyla. The sequence goes on from OX101750.1 coordinate 13,277,696, forward strand.
GTCTTATGTTTCTGTCTAATATTTGATTGCCTATTGTATAAATATAATAGTAAACTCCAGAAGATCACCAACTCGTTCATGGGTCAATATGTGTACGCTTTTATAATATAATTCCAAAATATTTAAGATTAACCCTTCGATAGATTTAAGGATAAGTGTTATATAAAGTTTTACTATAAGTTATCCGGATGCAAGAAGATTGTTAATTGTTATTGTGTATTTTTAAAAGATGATTGCTGTTGAGTTTCTTGCCACTTCTTCTCAACAGATCGACTTTCCGAAGTGGCGGTAGATTCAGTTCAATTTGTAAATTTTATGACTTATTTCAAATGTATTCAAATACTTACGAAATAAAGATTCTTTTGACTTTGACTTTGACTTTGTTTATATTGGGACAAAACCTGTTTAATGGAATATGTACTTTGAATTTATTATACATGTAATGGGAGAAGAATTGTGTCACGTGACGGACTTTCTTTTATTTAACTTCTCTCTATAAACACACAATTACTTAAAGTTGTAAAACTATACAAATATAAAGAAATATTATTCTTTGATAAATACTTTAGAAACTTTGCTTTGGTAAGCTATGCACAAATGTGTTTGCTCTTGTAAACCCTGGACTCATAAAATACTGTCCTGGGGTATAATCCAGAAAATTGTATTTCTATTATCAGATTATTCTGTGTTAAATGGGTGATAGACTAACAAACATAATTCACAACATCAGGCAAATAAAAATAAAGGAAAGATGATTTGTACAAAATCTTATCCAACCTTTTAGAATTTGTTAAATAATAAATTAATTTTAGATACGCTGGATTAATATGACCGTAACGAAAAAACATGAAATACTACTGGTGCGTGCATAAATTAGACCCAATGAGTAACTTTTCATTGAAGAAATCTGTGATACAAATCTACTGTGAATTTACGAAATTAATAATTTACTTACTTTCCAGTATAATGAGAATACACGGACGGTGTAGACCGATATGTTGAAGGAGTTTTTCTTCCGTACATTGTGTAATATAAAGATTTTCACTCCAATCGGAAAACTAATGGTATTTTTATGTCAACAAACAATGACTAAAGCGAATCGTAACTATAAATTACAAAGTATAAGAGGTGGGAGAGGAGGTCTTAGTGTGCTAATTGTTAATTTTAGGAGAATTAGCTATGATCAATTCATTGAAAGTTTTTGATGTTTAATTTGTTTAGATTTTTAAACTACAGTTGACCAACCAAGCCAGCCACACCTAAGAACACACACAAAACACTTTTTTTTTGTAAGTATGTCAGTGCTACCGATGTTAGACACATTTTCCAACAAGATTTTTTTTAACGCAAAAGATTCTCAAATTAGAAAAAATATCGATAATGGAATATTTGTGTATAATTATAAAAAAGGAGTCAATAACTCAACAGTTAGAAATAAATAATAAAATAAACAATTCATAGTCTAGTATAAAAGAATTTTTAACAGGGGAAGTAAGTATGTATGAACCTACATATATTAGCTCGTGACGTGGCCACGCTAGGGGTCCGCGAAAATTCCTGAAAATCAAGTTAAATGTGAAATATAACTTTCTGCCATAAATCAAGTTTTCATGAAGAGCCATTTTTTTTACATATGTCTGAATAGTCCCTCTTTAAAGACTCATTGCCGCGTGAAAGTTTGAGTCGCATCAGCGCGCGTGGCGCGGGTTGGCTGAGTTTCATGAAAAAATCCTTTAATGATATATTTTTACTTTTACCCACCATTTGGAAACACCCTAAGTTAATTTGACATTGACACATAATATGACAAGCCGTTCTACTGTAATGAGAGGTTTTCTGACAGCTTATTAAAAAAACAAAACGGTACAAAAATGGTACAAAAGGCTTCGATAGATGACGCTTTACAAAAGGTGAAGTCTTGTCTGTCATATAGCCATTTATTCCACACTGTGTTTTTAAAAGTAAAATAAATTAATTGACGTCAGTATCAGAAATTGAACTAATAAATAATCACAGATGGTAGATACCACTTACCTACATTATATTATACAGAATTAACGCTCACTTCAAAAATGGCACTTTTTAAAAGTGCCATCTATAGTGGTTTTTTGAACTAATCTTTGTGAGAAAACTCCTCAATGATTGAGGAAGAAACATCCATCCATCCATCCAACGTTCGCGTTAATTTAATAATATTAGTAAGATTCAGTAGAATACAAATGAATGCATAACTTACTTATAATTTTTTTTTGGAAATGGAAATCCACTATTTTTATTCACACACGCACCTTATACATCAATTATAATACGTACATAAATTATCGAAACTGAGCCACGAACTATGTAGCCCGATACAGGGTGTCCAAAAAAGTACTTTGGAGAAAAAAAACGTATTTTATTTTAACTTATAGTTTTTCTATAAAAAAATCTAAACATCTCAAGGAAAGCGCGCGCGCTCGACCTTTCACCTATCTAGATAATGCACGCGCCTTAAGATCAGCTGATGTGATTTTTTTTAATTCGCCAGATTTTTTCATTCTCTACTTTAATTAGCCAGCCTATGTTGTTCAGTGGTTCAATATAAATAATCTAGCGTTCAATGATAAAAAAACTAAATGTATAAAATTCTCTGCACCAAATGTAAAACAAGTTGAGTCTGATCTGCGACTTAATGGGAACAGATTGAATCTAGTAGATAACTCTGTTTTTCTTGGAATTACCTTAGATTCTAAATTGCAATGGGGCGCCCATATCTCACAACTAGCGAGTAGACTTAGTTCTGCAGAGTTCGTGGTAAAGAAAATTCGCTCATTGACTGATGTTAATACAGCGAAGCTGGTATATTTTAGTTATTTTCATAGTATAATGTCCTATGGCATGTTGGAGTTTGAATTTGGCTGTATCTGGGATTGTATCCTTTTTAGTACTTATAAGCATTGGCAGGCAACACTTGACACATGTTAAGCAGAATCAAATAATGTATTTAGAATGTCATAACAAATAAATTGTTGTTATGAAATTACATCTCGGATAATGGTCAAACTGTTAAGATGTATCTTTTTTAAATCTATTTTAAAACATGTTGGTGATAACTAAAAGGAATTATGTTTCACGGCTTAATTCTTTGCGATTTAATGTTAACATGTTGTAGTAGTACTTCCAAGCGTCAGCCTTGCACGGTTTTCAGAGACACGTTTTTTTTTTTTTTTTTTATTTGGCAACCCTGATCCCCGCTCTTGAACTCCTCTCCACTTCACTGACCTCTATATTTACCACTGGACTGGCTGTTCAGTAAGTTTGACAGCTATTTTTTTGTGCCTATTTGAAGCGCCACTAGCGAGTAGCGAGTGTCCGCAGAACAAATTTTGACGTATATTGCAAGTGGCCGCCAGAGAAGTGCTTGCTTATTGTTAAGTGATTTTATATTTTTTAAATATGAATTCGAATTTTATGTTGTTATTGTTATAAGCATTATATAAAAGTTATCAAGAATGAGGACATGTGTGTATTGTAAGCGACTAGTTTTAGTACCACGGACACTCGCTACGTCCGACAGCGCCAAAATGGCGATTATCAAACGGGCACAAAAGCACTTTGACAGCCGCCAGTCCAGTGGTAAATATAGAGGTCAGTGTCTCCACTTACTTCCTCTCATCATCCCTCCTCAATAATCATTCTGTATTTCCGTGCTCAAGCCTTCGCACGTGCGTCTATAATTTATTACTTAAATTAAACGTTAAATAGTTTGTGTTATAGTTTAAAAATTTAAATCTCAACTTATTATTTGTCGTTCGTAAAAATGGTGAAAAGGAAATATGAAGACATCGAGACCATACGCAAGAAGATCAGAAAACTGGAAAAAAAGCTTCAAAAGAAGCAAATGCCAAGTGAAATTTGTACCTTATCACTATCCATGGCTCTTTACATCGCATAATTGCGTTACGAATCCTTATTCGAAAACAAAGTTCAATGATCTTTATCACTGAATTTGAATGAGCCGAGTTTAAAACTCACAAATTTACCTAGTAAGAATCTTTATTCGAGACGATGGTAAATGTCATTGTTTAGTGATCATTATCGCTAAAATGACTTTTCGAATCCTTATTCGAAAACAAAGTTCAATGATCTTTATCACTGAATTTGAATGAGCCGAGTTTAAAACTCACAAATTTACCTAGTAAGAATCTTTATTCGAGACGATGGTAAATGTCATTGTTTAGTGATCATTATCGCTAAAATGACTTTTCGAATCCTTATTCGAAAACAAAGTTCAATGATCTTTATCACTGAATTTGAATGAGCCGAGTTTAAAACTCACAAATTTACCTAGTAAGAATCTTTATTCGAGACGATGGTAAATGTCATTGTTTAGTGATCATTATCGCTAAAATGACTTTTCGAATCCTTATTCGAAAACAAAGTTCAATGATCTTTATCACTGAATTTCAATGAGCCGAGTTTAAAACTCAAAAAGAAGAATGGCAAGGTCCCATACATTGTCAGTACCGCTTTTATTTCACATAGCATTCACGTACCTCAAACTTAATATGTGCGTTTTATTGCTTAGATAACGAGTAATCAGAATATAATTATTAGATTTATACAGAAGTTGGGAATAAAAAGTCAAAACAATAATCTAACCTAAAAATTACAGGAATTTATAGTCCGTATTTTCTAACATGGCGTCGTATTTTGAAACCATTACATTACATAAGCAGGTATTAACCAATCCAGAGGTTTGAAACGGGGTGGCGGTGCGGGCGGCTTAATTCAAGTTTGACAGTAGGACTTTACAACTATTATTTTTTATTGCCGGGAAATTAAAAAATGTGCTTTCGGCAAGTTTAATTTGATTTTATTGTATTTCTAAATATTCCCGACAACTATCACAACAATAAATGTTGGAAAAAACGTGTCTCATATTGACCTATTAACTACATATAGCCCAGTTTTGATACGCTTGAAAACTCTAAAATTAAGTGATACCGTGGCCGCCAATCCCCTTTACCTAATTCGAATCTTTATTCGAGACTATGGAAAATTTCTTTGTTTAGTGATCATTATCGCTAAAATGACTACCCTACTTTTTGCATTTTATGCTCGTAGGTGCTAAAAACACTTCTTTCGAATTATTATTCGAGACGCTGACTACTTTCGTCTTTTCAGTGCCATCTACCTCAAAACATCCACCAGTAGATGATGTTGAGGATATAGAATTGGATAGCGATATCTTAGAGATGTTGGGAGATGCTCCTAAGATTGCTGAAGAACTAGGAAAACCTTTACATAAGGAAATTTCAACCCGGTGCGGTGGTGGTCTGAAATCCTTTTAAAGGGACTACCCAAAGAGACAAGAGATAAAATCCTAGAGGATTATCTTATTCCTAGTAATTGTCAACTACTCCTTGCCCCTGCTATGAATCCGGAAGCAAAAGTGGCAGTTATCGAAGCGGTGTCTAAACGGAATTCCTCCCTCGAAATGTACTTATATTGAAGGACAATTTTTATCCAGTATATTTCTTGTACCTAAGCCTAATGGTGATAAAAGGTTTATATTGAATTTAAGAAAGTTAAATAAATTTGTACTTGCTAGTCATTTTAAAATGGAAGATTACAGAACAGCGTCAAAATTATTAACTGAAAACTGCTGTAGACAATAGACTTAAAACATGCATACTTCTTTGTTGCGACAAATGAAGCTCACAAAAAATATCTTCGATTCAAATACAACAATATATTATATGAATTCAATTGTTTACCGTTCGGCCTTTGTACCGCACCTCTCGTGTTTACTAAATTAATGAAACCAGTTATAGAATACCTGCGTAGTCGGGGTATGATTTCAGTTATTTATTTAGATAACATTTTTGTATCGGAAAGACTTACTCGGAGTGTGTCACTAATGTATCTACAACTATAGATCTATTACAGAGCTTGGGTTTTTTGATTAACCTTTCAAAAAGTTGTTTAATACCTAAACGTGAATGTAAGTTCTTGGGCTTCACTTTCGACTCAAAGCAGATGATTTTAAAACTACCCGAGGAAAAGAAAATAAAATTGAAAGATTTTATAAATAGATTTCTTTGTATAAAACGATGCAAGTTACGCGAATTCGCTAAACTCATTAGTTATTTAATTTCCGCATGTCCATCAATAACTTATTCGTGGTTATATACAAAAAAGCTTGAACAATATAAATATAATTGTTTATTAAAAAAAAAAAAACCAAACTACGATCAGACAATTGATATCTTAATTACCCTACATGAAGAATTATATTGGTGGTTAGGAAACATAGATATAGGCCATTCATCACTCAAACCGAACAACTTTGTTTTAGAATTTTTTTTCTGATGCCTCCTCTACGGGATGGGGAGCGTATTGTGATACAGTTAGATGTTGTGGATATAGGAAAGACAACGAAACTTCTTGTCATATAAACAAGTTGGAACTAAAAGCAGCCTTTCTAGCTCTGAAATGTTTCACCAAAGAATTATCTAATTGTGACATCTTATTAACAGAATGGGCAGTATTCAATATGATCACCTAGATTATATATCTAGAAGTATGTGGAAATGGTGCGAAGAACGTAGAATAATCTTATTCGCTTCTTACATCAATACTAAAGATAATTGTGAGGCAGATTCATTATCTCGAAAACAGTTCGAGGATACAGAGTGGGAATTAAATCAAATTGCATTTAATGAAATAGTTCGCAAGTTTGGTATGCCAGTATTGATTTGTTTGCAAAAAGATGCAATACTAAGTGTAAACAATATGTTTCGTGGAGAAATGATCCCGAAGCATGTGCTGTTGATGCCTTTACACTGCCATGGACCAATATGTTATTTTACGCCTTTCCACCATTCTCGCTTATAGTAAAATTAATGCAGAAAATCATTTGTCATAAGGCAGAGGGTATTGTTGTGGTGCCATATTGGCCAAGTCAACCTTGGTTTCCTACGTTTAAAAAGTTGTCTGTTTCAATTTTTTTGTATTTTGGACCAGATATTGACCTTCTAACATCTCCTTTCAGTAGATTGTAGATTGTGTACACAAGAATCTACGCCTTGTTGCCGCGAAATTATCAGGCAAGCATTACTAAGGAAATATTTATCGAATAGGTCAGTAGATATTATGCTAGCTTCGCTTGCAAATAATACTTACAAACAGTACGGTGTTTGCATAAAATCTTGGATAATTTACTGTAGATTACATAATTATGATTATTTTAATGCTTCTATTCCAATTGTAATACATTTTTTAACCGATATTTTTGATAAAGGCGCTAAATACGGGACCATCAATTCTTACCGCTCTGCCTTATCTCTTTTGTTAGGTAATAGCTTAAATGATGATCGAGTCAAACGTTTCATGAAGGGTGTTTACAAGTTGAGGCTCACCAATCCAAAATATAATACTTCTTGGGACCCAAACATAGTGTTAAATTATTTGGCCACTCAATAGCCAAATGAAAGCCTTAGTTTAGAAGATTTCTCTAAGAAACGCTGACTCTGCTAGGTTTGGTGACAGCGCAAAGAGTACAAACATTTTCTCTCATTAAAATAAATAATATAACTCAAAACAGAACAGAAATCTTAGTTAAAATACCTAACTTAGTAAAAACTTCAAAACCAAACTCCTTTCAACCCCTTCTAAGGCTACCATTTTTTCATACAAATCCTGCAATATGCCCTGCCAGATGCATTTTAGATTATATAAATAAAACGAGTGGTTTACGTAGTTGTGACACTTTATTTATTAGCCACAAAAGACCTCACTTAAAAGTTTGTCTCAAACTTTGAGTCACTGTATCAAATATACTTTACATCGCAGTGGCGTGGACACATCAGTGTTTAGCGCGCACAGCACGCGCCATGCGGCCACTTTCACTGCTAGCAGAGTCGGTGTCAATATTGATGTCATACGGAAAACCGCAGGATGGAGTAATACATCCTCAGTATTTACCAAATTCTACAACAAAGAAATTGTATCGGATGCCAATCAATTTGCAACTAGTATTTTATATAACTCCTTAGAATAAATAGATGTATATTTGTGATTTATTACTGTTGGTTATACTCTAACAATACAGTTTTACTTATACCTATACTGCAAAAATAATTCACATTAAAATACTCTGAACATCCTACAACATGTTAACATTAAATCGCAAAGAATTAAGCCGTGAAACATAATTAAGGATCAAACGAACTTACCAAGTGAAGTTCGATCACAATTATGTGAACGGCTTAATTCGAAGCGATTGATATAAACCCGCCCAAACAGTATTCCTTTAAAGTAATATCACCCACCCATAATTAATGTGAATTATTTTTATGGGTACTACCTAGGAACTTTAGCTCTAAACAAAATGATTATTGAGGAGGGATGATGAGAGGAAGTAAGTGGAGAGGAGTTCAAGAGCGGGGATCAGGGTTGCCAAATAAAAAAAAAAAAAAAAACGTGTCTCTGAAAACCGTGCAAGGCTGACGCTTGGAAGTACTACTACAACATGTTAACATTAAATCGCTTCGAATTAAGCCGTTCACATAATTGTGATCGAACTTCACTTGGTAAGTTCGTTTGATCCTTAAATATACAGATTATTGAAACAAAGTCTCCTGGAGCCCAATTCTCGCGCCACTCGACATTTCAGTGAGATGATAAATGTCACATCACCTTAACATCGTAGGCGACTTTGATCATGTCTATCAAAAATATCGGGCGCTTAGCAAAACTCGTATTCTCGCCGGTAGTAGACATGATATACTACTCGACACGGTATTATCATTAGGTTCATTCCATTCGTTCATTGCAAGATGTGTTAAGGATACGTTCTGCTTTCAATGAAGACCAATAGCAAATTTGATGAAATATATTTTTTTAAGCTTGTTGATCATCTTAACTGAAACCGGTGTTTTTACTGCTTGATTTAAATAATAAACCATTAAATCTTAAATATCTTATGCTATATTTCCTAAATCTTTAAAATATTACACACGCAAAATGTTTCATGTTGAACGCAGTAGTATTGATGACATGACAGTGCCATTGATGACTTTTGTGTCTAACTAATTATTTATTTATTTATTCTTCATTGTACACAAAAATAAGGAATATTTGTACAGAACAATTTTTAAGATACAGTGCACAATAGGCGGCCTTATCATCGAAAGATGATCTCTTACAGGCAACCCTAATTAATGGTCTTCTTGGTATTTGATTGAATCAAAAGGTAAAAAACCTACGGAAAATCAGCCATTATTACGGGAAATCATGGACATGTCATGGTCGCACCGCCTCAAAATAACATTCTCCAAATATTATGGGATTATATAGGGCCACAACCACCTCTTCAACACATCTCGATACCGATGGTTGAGACATGCTTACTAAATAATTATTTCCCACCGGGGTTTGGTAAGATCCTGTGCCAAAAAAGTTTAAGGCACATTAAAACCTGAAAAGAAATGCGTAGAAATAAGAAATAGAGTTATGTAGTAGTATTCAAAATATCTAATACACAGAAAATAACGGCACATTTTCATACTAAAAAACTTTAGTTTTAACCGAAATATCTTTTTTGGGAAGAAGAGGCTCCAACATATTCATCAATTCTATCGCCATGTGTTAGGGGAGACGAAATTTTTTTCTAAATTCGTCGTCCCGCATCTCCATCGGATTCACCCTACATAGGCTTCTACGGTGACGACTTGGTGCAGAAATATCAACTTCGGCATCCCGAATAATATTTACAAAAAAAGAAGCAATGAACTGTTCCATATTTTCAACAAAAAGCTATTATTATTGATTTGAAAACATAAATCTACAAGATCAAAACTACATCAATATCATTGTCTTTCTTGATACAATGGCGGCCGTCACTTTTGTCTGTAGGTACATATCACCCAGTGAGATTACATGTCGAGTGCTCCAGTCCACTCGTTGCATGTCGAGTGGTTTTCGTTCGACATATATCACCCATGAGATCACGAGAATAGCACTAACCGCATTCACGTGATATTTACGTCATTTTTTCGATATATATCGGGGAGTGACAAATGTCACTCGCGCGAGAATTGGGCTCATGGTCTATTTCTTCGCCGCCCCCCACCGCCGAAGAGGTTATGGGCCCAGAGACCAGGAGTGAAGGAGAATAAAAGGATTGATTTATATGTATGTACCTATCATTTATTATAAGTGCCAGAGTTCATTATTTTTTAGATTATCGAAATGAGAGTGAAATAAGATAAAGATGATTAAAAGCCGATATAAATTTTTTGCTGAAATAAAAAATATTTATAATTATTGACAATCCATCAAAATAAAAGATTGTCAAACAGAGAAAAATAATTTGAAGTTCATTATCCTTTTTGATTTATTTACAAATAAATAATGGAAAACATAAAGTTAAAAGACGCAAAAAACTATAAAAACTGGAAAAAACTAACCAACTTGTATCTGGAATCAAAAAATTTAATAAAAGGACAAAAAGAATACAATGAGGCAAAAGAAAAATTTATTATTTTAAATTCAATCGATGAAAAGTATATAAATCATGTGATAAACTGTACAACGAGTATCGAAATTTATGACAAACTAGATATCATATTTAATTGTGATAATAAAGAAGAAAATCATGAAAAAATTATTAAATTCTATAGCTACATTGCTAGCAGTGAAATTTTAGAAGACATTAGCAATTTGCAAAATATGTTTATAGAAATAAACAATACCGAACCGAATAGCATCTCTGAAGAAATGCTAATAAATAAAGTAGTTAATATCTTACCAGAAAATTTAAATTACTTTAAGGCAATTTGGGAGATAACTCCAAAACATGAAAAAACAATTTATAATTTGATTAAAAAGGTGCAAAAATTGAAAGAAATGAAAATGGCAAATATACCTAGTAGCTCAAATGAAATAGATAATCAAGCTTTTAGGACAGATGAGAGGAAATGTTTCAACTGTGGTCAACCAGGTCATAGGTATAGCTAGATTATGTAGACAAGGCTGCGAGATCTGCAAGAAAAGCAATCATAACACTAAAAATTGTTTTCTGGAAAAGACATGCCGGAAATGCGATAAGAAGGGACACATAGAAAAATTCTGTAGAAATAACAACTTAAATAAAGTAAGAGAAGATTTGAAAATTAAAATAAAAGCAGTAATCGACTCAGGTGCATCTTCACATTTTTTCAACAATAAAAATATAATAAACATTTCAGAGAAAATAGCTGTACCAATCGCATGCGCTAATGCTAAAAACTTGATAGCAGAAGGAACGGGAAAAATTATCACGAACTTTGGACAATTAAAAAACGTACTGTATGTACCAGAAATATCAAAAAATTTGATATCAGTAAGCGCAATAACGGATAATGGAGGTAACGTGCTGTTCAGAGGAAACAAGGTATGTATAATTTTCAAAAACAAACCGATTCTAATTGGTTATAAAACGAATACGGGTTTATATGAAACTGAGTTCTTGGCCAATTATACTCACGAAGCGCTACTAACAGAAAGTGTCAACATCTGGCATCGGAGACTAGGTCACGTATCCGACGTGTCTCGCCTGGCTAAACTGGTAAATGGCATAGAAATTGGGGGGGGATATTCAGAAAATTTTTGCGAAATTTGTACTAAAGCTAAAATGACTAGGAAACCGTTTACAAATAAAAGAACGAAAGCTAAATTCCCTTTAGAAATAATTCATACCGACATTTGCGGTCTGATTGAAGTTCCCACTTGGGACAAAAAAAAATATTTTATTACTTTTTTAGATGAATTTACGCATTTTTGTGTCGTGTACTTGATCGCCGTCAAAAGCGAGTGCCTTGAAAAAATTAAAGCATTTGTGTATTTAGCGGAAAATCATTTCAATACTAAAGTTAAGAAAATAAGATGTGATAATGGGGGGGAGTACTCGAGCAATAGCCTACATGCGTGGTGCCAAGCTAAAGGAATAGTACTGGATGCAACCATACCGTACACGCCTCAACTGAATGGAAGAGCTGAAAGACTGAACAGAACCCTGATGGAAAGGACAAGGGCACTAATGTTCGACGGGTAGGTTCCAAAATATTTGTGGGGTGAAGCACTATTAACAGCAAGTTTCCTAATCAACAGAAGTCCAACAGAAGGCAGAAACTTAACACCAGCGGAAATGTGGTTCAAAATAAAACCCAACCTATCAAACATCAGAAGATTTGGATCTACAGCATATTATAAAATAAATTTTGGCTTAAGAAAACTTGATGAAAGATGCGGCAAAGGAATACTTATCGGTTATGTTAGAAACGGTTACAAAATTTGGGTGGATGACAAGAAACAGATAATAAGAGCGAGGGATGTAAGAATAAACGAAGAAGAACAAGGAATATATTCAGAAGATGTAGATAATATGGTTAAAATAAAAGGACTCTGCCAATTGGTTGAAGATGAACAATCAGAAGAAGATGAAAGAAATAATAGAAACAATTTTGAAAATAATTTAAATTTTGATAAGGATATACAACAAGAAGAAAGTGAAGTATTTTTTGATAGTGAAGAAATTGAGGGACGTCGAGTGGCAGAAAATGGAAGTAATAGTGAAGAAATTAATAGAAGTCGAGTGGTAGAAAATGGAAGTAGAAATGAAGAAGTTGAGGAAAGTCGAGAGGTGGAAGATGAAAATGGTAATATAGAAAACGAGGAAAGTCGAGCGGTGGAAAATAATTTTAGAAGAGTTCAACCTAAAAGAGATAAAAGGTTACCAGAAAGGTATAAAGATTATGTTATGGATATTGATACGGAAGTTTCGATGTTAACATATGAGGAGGCAATAGAATCAAGAGAAAAAGATAAATGGAAGAAAGCAATAGAAGAAGAAATGAAATCGTTAGAAGAAAATAATACCTGGACCTTTGTGGATAAGAAAGAAGCAGAAGGAAGAAAATTAATAACGAGCAAATGGATCTTCACGGTCAAGTCAGATGGAAGATACAAAGCAAGATTAGTCGCAAGAGGTTTTCAACAGAAATATAAAATAGATTACGATGAAACATATAGTCCAGTAGTTAATACAAATTCCTTGAGAGTATTATTGTCAATAGTTGCAAATAAAAAATTAAAAATGAAACAATTTGATATTAAAACAGCATTTTTAAATGGAGATTTAAAGGAGTGTATTTATTTAAAGGTTCCAAAAGGTTACAGTAACAAAGAGGATAAAGTATGCAAACTAAATAAGAGTTTGTATGGGTTAAAACAAGCTCCTTTAATGTGGAACATTAAATTTACAGATTATTTAGTAAAAATGGGTTTTAAGCAATCAAAGTTAGATCAATGTATTTTTGTAAAGGAAGGTGAAAGAAGGATATTTCTTGCGATTTTTGTAGATGATGGATTAGTAGCTGGCGAGAGAGAAGAAGACTTGGTGCATGTAGTGGAAACGTTAAGAAAAGGTTTTGAACTAAGAATCTGCGAAGAAGTATCGAACTATATTGGGTTGGATATAACACAAAAGAAGGAAGGAGTTAAAATTTGTCAGAAAAATTATATTGAAGAAATTTAACTTGAATGAAGCAAGAGAGTGCAAAACCCCAAACATTTTGATAGAACAACACCCAAAGATGAAAATAGATACAGAGACTCATGAACTCTATAGGGAAATGATAGGGTCTTTATTATATCTGGCAAATAAAACGAGGCCAGACATTAGTTTTCATGTAGGGTATTGCTCGCGTCAACAAAGTGCTCCAAATTTGAATGATTTAAATAATGTAAAAACGATTTTTAAATTTTTAAAAGGTCCGAAAAATAAAGGCATTTGCTTTGGTGAAGGTGATAAAGTGCTTCGAGGCTATTGCGACTCAGATTTCGCGGGGGATCCAGACACTAGGCGTAGCACGTCGGGGTACGTGATTTGGCTGAACGGTGGACCAGTGGCATGGAGCTCAAGAAAGCAGCCGATAGTAGCGCTATCAAGTACGGAAGCAGAATATACAGGGTGACTGGTACCAAACCCGCCATAGCAAATTAGCATATAGAGGAGGTCATTTGCTAATTATTGGACCTTACTTTCCCTAACTAAAGTTTTATACTTTAGGAGATATGTCAATTTTTATACATTATTGAGATTTTTCCAAAATTTGACCTTAAAGCATTCGTAACTTTATTTTTCGTCATTAGTTTAGAGTTTTTTTATTATTTCTTGGTAGGTAGTCATTAACATTTGTGAATAAAATACGTCGGAACTTCCCTCAAACTAGGGTTAAAAAATAAGACGCTTATGCTTTTAAAAAAATCAATAAAGAAAAATTACTTTGCGATCAAATTCAACCGGAAATAATAAAAAAACTACGGCGTTTTAATAATTTATTCTACTCTAAATTAGTTCTCTAGTTCGTCACCTTACCAACGGTACTAAATTTGCAACGGAAAGTTTGATTCGCTAAACATCGGTAGGATTTTCAGGTCAACCAGTCATTTTGATCAAAAATAGTGAAGGTCCCAACGACAGGATAAAGCTAATTTAGCAAAGTAGTTTTTGCAAATTTATGAGTAGGTATTAGATAATAGAAATTGAGTGCTTAGTGTACTTAATTTTTTTTTTTACTTTTACCATGTACCTAAAGCAAGAAATCAGGAAAAGATATCGAGCATCAAAAGAAAAATTTAAATAGAGTTGAAACTAAAAATTCTGCTCGAATTGCTGCCCGCAATTTCTGATACATGCCCGATATCTTTTCCTAATTTCTGTGGTGGTAAGACTGAGCCTAATTTCTTCTTTCATAACAGAAAACGCATTATTAATTTTTTGAATTAACTCATCTTTTGTAGTTACTTCTTCATTGTAGACCAACTCTTTTCATTTGCAATGACAGTTTCAATGACTTTTAGACGTCAAATGAAAAAGATGAGGTCGGACCATAGATCTCTAACACTATGGATCTGAAATAACAGCAAAAAATGGGTGCATACCTCAAGTTAAATCGTAGCATAAAATGGCCGCCAATAGTGAGCATACTAAAGTTGTATCGATATCGATACTTCTAAGGCCGTATACAGAATTAAAGCTGGAAACTTATAAGCGCTTATCAGCGAAAATGTCCGATTCATCGGACGATTATTTTGTTTTCTTGAGCAAATGTGTATTCAAAAATGCGAAATGAAGCTTTATCCTATTGATAGAGAAAGGAAACTATTCGGGTGTAGCATCATTTATTAGTAAATAACTGAAAACTTGATGATCAAAGATATTTTTAAAAAAAATTTTTAGGTCTGTGCTTTATCCTGGTATTGGAAAAAAATATATAAATTACTAAAGTTATCCCACATGCTTACCATGAAAATGCTTGAAATGATTCATCTGGGGATTTATTAACTTATTATTTGTCTTTATAGTAACTATCCACATGGCTACTATGTAATAATTAACCATACCTTCCTTTTATATTATGAAAGTTAGAAAGATTTTACACTCGTATTATGCAGGTAGCAGTAAAACAACATAGTAATTTTTACAAATATTTATTCATTTCTAAAAGAAAGGTACAAAGTCTATTTTTATTGAATAATACAAAATAAGATTTCTTACCTTTTGGAAAATTGAAGGTACTGTGTCATCTCTCAATCTAATTACATCAAGGGTCTTATAAAAGCTATTTTCCTCAAAATGTAAAGAGCAAATATACCAAACTCTAACTTTTGGGTTTAAGTTCTCGCTTCCAATGGCTTCTAACCACCGACCGTCCCTTTAAGTTAACATTTCTTGGAAACCTAAAATTATAAATATCGATATAGAGTTTTAAGAAAAATACATCACTATTAAATTCTAATGTAAACAAACAAGACAGTTTCAACAATAGTTTTCGGCAAAGTAAAACATGTTTATTATAAAAAAATGTAGTGTATAGTTAAGATTGCATGTCCAAATCACAAAAAAAGTTATGTGGAGCACTTTATAACAACAATTTACTTGTTTTAATCAATGAAAATCTTACTAACCTTTGTAAAGTTAAATTAGGGTATTTATCATCTTTCTTCGCACCACACCACAAAATTGAACATTTCATATTGAAAACTGCTTGCACTTTTTGCAGATATTAACATATAAAACACAAATTTGCAGCCACTTAATAAGTAAATTGAAAAAACCTTTCAGCCAAAACACAATTTGACATCTTAAGTACTCTGAATTCTGAAATACAACATGGCGGCAAGGCACTCTAATGACATTCGTATGACGTCATGCCTTTAATTTTTTCATTCGGTAGGAGAATGAAAATAGTACTATCTCTTTTTTTCTTCAATGGTTTTTGTATTGGGAGAGTGAGATAAAAGAGTTTTAGTTATACCTACTTAATATCTATATAACTATAAAGTATGTATAGAAAAATAGAACATCTCCATGGATATCATCTCACTGGGTCGGACCCATCTCTATGACATTTAAGTTGTTGTCATATATGCTTTTCCTTTCCGTTTCGTGTGCTTTCACAAATAGTTGAGTAGACACAGGTATAAATAAATAAGACATTTCGTTTTAAAATGCCGGGATACACAAGGGAAGAATACGCCGACATGCTGCTGGCGTATGGTGCTGCACACAGTAACGCCCGCAATGCGCGGCGAATTTACCAGGAGCGATATCCAAATAGACGCTTACCTGACCGTGACACATTTCCTACCACATATCGTCGGTTTAGAGAAACGGGTAACTTGAACGTCAGGGTACCCCAAGCAGCTGTGCGACAATTACCTGTTGAAATTGATCAGCAGATTTTGGCAGCTTTTGAAGAAGATCCCACGACTAGCACCAGAGTGGTAGCTGCCGCTTTGGGCGTCAGCCAGTGGAAAGTCTGGTCAGTGATGCATGGGGACCATCAACACCCGTATCATTCTTAAGGGTAGTAGAGTGGCGCAGTAGTGGAATAAGGAGTAAACACAGGAAATATTTCAAGATAACAAAGACTTTATTTTTTACAAATAAATATATCCAAAAACAAAACGTATGACAGTAAAAACGAACAACACAACTAGTAGTCTAGGCAACCACCATAGACACTTTTTGTCTCACGTTGCCACATACATCAACATCTTCTCTCAACGTGTAGACCAATAAGCTCCGATAATTTTCTCAGCCTAGGTCTTGCTAACGGTTTGGTAAATATATCCGCTAACTGGAGGTCACTGGTAACTTTTCCAACCTTCAGTTGACCACTTGTTACCAACTCGCGCACAAAGAAGTGTCGAATCCTTATGTGCTTTGTTCGTCTATGGAACTCTGGATTTTCAGCCAAACGAATGGCAGCTTCGTTATCTAATAGCAGCGTTGGTAGGCTTCTAATCTCAGAAATGTCCTTCATGAGACGTGTTAGCCAGATACACTCTCTAGCACCTTCGCTGGCTGCCACAATTTCAGCTTCCGTCGTAGAAATTGCTACACTTTGCTGTCTTTGGCTCATCCAAGAAATAGCTCCACCTGCATACATACATAACACTCCAGAAGTAGATCTTCCAGTGCCAATGTCCCCACCGTGATCAGCATCACTGAAGCATTCTAATAAACCCTTCTTATAATTCTTCTTATATAGAATACCATAATCGGGACAATAATGTAGGTATCTTAAAATCCGTTTTAATCTAATGCAGTCATTGACCGTTGGGTTTTCTAAACTCCTTGATACAACACTAACGCTGTAGGCTATATCTGGTCTTGTTCCGACCATCAAATATGCCAGTGCTCCAACAATCTGTCGATAGTTATTGATAATACCGTCTACAGGTGTTTCGTTATTATTTAGACACACATTGTCTTTTACGATTGGTGTTGTAACTGGTCTGCAATGCTGCATACCAAATTTCTGGATCATTTTCTTAGTATAGGATGTCTGGCAAATCTTTAATCCGTCTTCTCTGGTTTCTATTTCAATACCCAGAAAGTAAGAGGCTGGTTTTGTGGTAATTTTGAAATGAAATTTCATTTGGTCAAGAAACTCATCAATCAACTTTTGATTTGACCCTGCGATCAGGCCATCATCGACATATAGTGCCACAATCAACTTTCCAGCTTGATCTTTTCTTATGAATAAGCAAGGATCCGCATCACTTACTTTGAAACCAGTTTCTTTAAAGAAGTCAAGTATACGTCTGTTCCAGCATCTTGGAGCTTGCTTCAGACCATATAAACTTTTCTTTAATAGGCAGACTCGCCCTGATCCATCATCATAACCTTCAGGTTGTCTCATAAAAATCTCTTCGTCTAAAGATCCATAGAGAAAAGCAGTAGAAACGTCGAACTGCATCAAACACATATCCTCGCTTGCAGCTATACTGATAACAGCTCTAACCGTTGCCATCTTAGCTACTGGACTGAAGGTTTGATCAAAATCAACGCCTTTTCTTTGCTTAAAGCCTTTTATAACCAATCTGGCTTTATATTTGTCAACTGAACCATCGGCATTCAGCTTAACCTTAAACACCCATTTGCATGGTAATGCCTTCCTGTTCTTCGGAAGTTTATCCAGAACCCACGTTTTGTTTTCCTTCAGAGAGTTTATTTCACTTGTCATGGCTTTCTTCCACAGTTCACTCTCAGGACTTAGCATAGCTTCCTTAAACGTACTTGGTTCTGTATATGAAGTCCACTCTGTATTGAGTACATAATCTTTGAATTTTTCAGGAGGACGAAGCAATGAACGATCTCTCAAGACTCTCCCAGCTTGCTCGTGCATTTCAGATTCTGGAATCATAGATTCTTCATGATCTACAGCTTCATTAGCTTTTTCTTCCATATCTCCCCCCAATTCAATAGATTCATCATGGATATTAATTCTATCTCTATCAAACTCATTCTCGTATGCCAGATCATTCATAACAGGATCATCAGTAGGAACAGTACTGATACCTTCATTATGAGTACAATGATCATCCAATATAGTTGAGTCTTCTGGTGGAATCGAAACTATATCTCTATTAGGTAATGGTAGAATAAGATCCAATCCATTTTCTTGATTATGACTTGTTGATTCACCGTCAACATTTGAATCCAAAGGCTTCTCGTCAATAATAACATCCCTTGATCTTACTAGTGAGTTTTTACTCTTGTTCCAGAGTCTGTAACCATCGTCATTGTCATAACCAACGAGAATACACTTCTCAGCTTTCTTTTCAAGCTTACTTCTTCTCTGCTTTGGTACATGTGCATAGCATACCGAACCTATAATCCTTAAGTGCTTGATTTGCGGCTTCTTGTTAAACCACAACTCATAAGGAGATTTATAGTTTACCGTTGTGGGTCCTGTCCTGTTCAAAATGTAAACAGCAGTCATCACAAGCTCAGCCCATAGTTTTTCTGGTAATTCCTCGTGTGCATGCATCATAGCTCTAGCTGATTCAACAACGGTGCGGTTTTCTCTTTCACTTACGCCGTTCTGTTCAGGCGTATAAGGCATTACTAGTCTGTGGTGAATACCAAGTTCCGACAGAATCTTCTGTACCTGTGCATTTACGAATTCACCTCCATTGTCGCTTAAAACTTCCTTAACAACATGCCTCGCTGTCTTTGCCTCAGCTAGCATTTGTTTCAGCTTTTCTGACACCTCCGACTTGTTCCTCATTAGATATATGAAGCGGAAACGTGTGTATTCGTCTTTAAAAAGTACAAAGTAACGGAACTTTGAATTTGAGCTTGGAAACGGTCCACAGACATCAGTGTGTATACGCTCCCCAGGCTTCGTAGCTTTCTCTCGAACACCGAACTTTTGTCTATGTATCTTTCCAAAGATACAGCCTTCGCACAACTCTCCATTGCCTGTTGTCTTAATATCCAATTCGTGCTCTATCAGACTTTTCACGTGCCTTTTATTCTGATGACCCATTCGCTCATGATAGAGTTGCAACATATCAACTTTCTGCACTATGTTCACTGCCACAGTAGGTGGTACAGCTTTGCAATTTAATTCGTACAAGCCTCCATACCTCTGCCTAGTTCCTGTTACAGCAACCTTCCCATTTAGTTTCACAGAACATGACACGACCCGCGACTCAAATAAGCTTGTAGGATTTTTATCTTGTGCCGCCAGAACCGAAAAAAGATTCTTACTTATTTGTGGAACATACCAGATATCTCTCAAGAAGAAACTTGCAGTCTTATCTTTCAGCTTGGCTTCAAATTTGATCGATCCCTTTCCTATGGCTTTGATCATTTTACCATCAGCTGTCGTTACCGTGTGACTTCCATAGAAATGTTCAAAATCTTGAAAAAGGTCTCCTCTCATAGTAACATGGTGGGTAGCACCATTATCTACGTACCATTTATCCTGATTTACATTTCTATCCATGGCATTCACAGTGCATAACATCATGGAACTGTTTTCTTCTCTAGATTTCTGAGAAACAAATTTCTTTGGGCAATCCTTCTTCAAGTGAGTCTGTTCCTTGCAAATGAAACATTTGACCTTCTTATCAGGATTTCTTTTACTGGTGGATTCTTTTTTCTTTTTTCCAATCTTATTTTCAGTCTTTACTGCCAGAGTTTCACAATGAGATCGTCCATCAACACAGTTCAGTGCTTTCTCGTGTGCACACAACTGACTAGTGAGGTTTTCTACAGTCTTGTCTTTCTTTGACATTAGCATCCAACTCGATTTAAATGAAAAATATATTTCTGGCAGTGTATCCAATATCTTGCAGATTAATAAAAACTCTGGTAATTCTTTATCACCTTCCTCAGTCTTCATTAACTCCTGTCTCAAATTGTGCCACAGATTTTTCAATTTAGATATGTGAGTCGCCATATCATCCGATGAAATCATACTGAACCGGAAGAATTGTAAACAGACATCGTACAGGCGGTCCTCATTACCACCTTCATACAGCCTATGTAATTCATCCCAAACCTCTTTTGATGTTGTGAATCTCATCACTTTCTCAAGTGTTTGATCCGATATATTATTTGTAATTACAAGTAAAGCAGTGCTATCCTTACGTAAGTATTCCTTCAGCGAAGTACTATACTCAGCCAAAGCTGCTGCAGCCGGTCCATCTCCAGCTTCACAAGACGGCTTTTCGGGCTTTAATATATTTCCGTTAACTATATCCAGCAATTCAGTTCCTCGGAGAATTGTCAACATACGGAATTTCCAATAACCCCAATTGTTTTCTTCGAGTTTCGAAATCTGAATTTTGGACAACTCCATTTCTCAAGCGTATGCTGGGACCCTTAACCTCTTAAGGGTAGTAGAGTGGCGCAGTAGTGGAATAAGGAGTAAACACAGGAAATATTTCAAGATAACAAAGACTTTATTTTTACAAATAAATATATCCAAAAACAAAACGTATGACAGTAAAAACGAACAACACAACTAGTAGTCTAGGCAACCACCATAGACACTTTTTGTCTCACGTTGCCACATACATCAACAATCATTACACGCCAGTTCAAGGTAATTTTGAGTTTATTTATGTACCTACTTACACTAAAGCGACCAGTGTTATCTTTAGAATTAAAGAAATTATTAATATTACGACGAGCTTCGATGTAACATAATCCAAATCAAATTTTGTCTTTAGAATAACATTTACGTAAATAATTAACACGTTCCAGCGCGGTACTTCTCTCCACAATGACACTAACAATCTTCATATAAATTTTTCGTACACCTATACCCGTACTGTTATATACATTATCATTCAACAATAACTCTGTGTCAGTGACTGCTATAGCCGTATACCGAGTTTAGCCGTAGTGCCTATTTTCATAATAACTAGACTATAAGACGCGCCCGTACGGTCATCGCAATAAAAATAAGCAAACCTTACAGAACTGATACATATGGTATTTCACCTAACAAGTTTGTAAATATTTGCTTA
The DNA here is from genome assembly GCA_944452665.1 of Stenoptilia bipunctidactyla. Classification (NCBI taxonomy): domain Eukaryota; kingdom Metazoa; phylum Arthropoda; class Insecta; order Lepidoptera; family Pterophoridae; genus Stenoptilia; species Stenoptilia bipunctidactyla. The sequence goes on from OX101750.1 coordinate 13,299,560, forward strand.
TTTTTATTCAGACCAGAGCAAGTTGAAATCTCGAATCGTTTCGAGATTTCAACTTGTCATTTCGAAGTCGTTTGAACTGTTTGAAATTCCCGCCATATTAGCTATGTGAACCGTTTTCAGATGGCGTCTAGTCTTAACTTTTAATGTATGAAGTTGTACTTCTTCTCTTGAGTATATGTGTTCTATGGGCGAAGCACTGAATTACGCGTTGAAGTAACCTTCATACATATACACCGGTTACCACCGTACTGTCAATGTACGTAGCCCCTGTGTATGTGTGTGTATGATACCTAAAACAATCTTATTGAGCATGTATTTTTGACACTAGGAATTCACTCTCTATGAAACTCCAATGTAAATTTGCCGGCTTTTGCCGTAGTGATTTTTAGATTGAGTTCTGTGAAAACGGCGATACCCGTACTGCCATTACATGAATTCCATATTTACTGTCTATGCCGTTACCGCGGTGTAACGTGTTAACAAATGGAGTGTTGGCAGGGCTTGAAAATGGCGACTACGAAAGGAGGTTGAATTTCTGTCGCCTCGTTCTTCACACCGATGTCGACGACCCAACATTTCTGGAGCGTATCCTTTGGACCGACGAGTCACAGTTCACCCGAGAAGGCATCACCAATTTCCACAATCTGCACCACTGGTCCCATGATAACCCCCATAAAAATAGCCGCAGCAGAATGCTGCAAAGAACTTTTGTTTATCAGAGATTTCATATTTGAAATAACAAATGAAAAATTAGAAATAGAAATGAAAGTGGACAACCAATCAGCTATTTGGCTTATGAAGAAAGGAATCATGAATAAAAGAAGTAAACACATAGATGTGAGATACTACTATCTAAAAGATCAAATTGATGCAAACAAAATAGCAGTTAAATATTGTCCAACGGGTTCGCAGATAGCAGATATACTCACAAAGTGTTTGCCACCTGTAAAGTTTGAGAAGTGTCAAAGAAAACTCGTATCAGAGTGAGTGTTAGATATAAGTGCGGGCAAAAGTGAACTAAATGTTTTTTTTCGGTCAATATGTGGGGAATTAGTATGTAAGTTTTTATAGGGGTGTACAATATTTGCATAAGATATGTTATGTAAAGGCGTGATGTAAACTTAAGAAGTCCAATCAATTCATATTATCAATTTTAATAAAAAGTTAACGGGGTATGTACGTTGCGTATGTACAATGTTTAAGGGGGTGCATAATCTAATGTAATGATTCATTTAAGGGGGTGTGAAAATATTGTGGAAATAGTTAAACTTAAATTTAAGTAAATGAATCATTGGTTTTATTTTTAAACAAACAACAGCAACGTGCACATGAAACGAGAATAAGTTTGAATGTTTGATAAAATAACAAGGTTTACAAAATATTCTGGATTGGCATTAAGTTTTCTATCACACTTTTACGTTTATTATTGAATTTAGTTTATATTTTGTGATTTGTTTATATAGCAGATTTTTTTTTTTTTTTGTCGAGATGAGTTAGTAGGTTAATTAATTTTGAATTTAATAGGTTAATTGTTTTTGAATTCAACTGCGTGTTGAAAAAAATGATAGAACTTGTAATTGGTAGGTCGAGTGGATGTTAAAGATAATTGAAGGTTTTGATATTTGAAGATAGAATTTGTAATTGGTGGGTCGAGTAGGTGTTAATGATAGTTGAAAGTTTTTTGATATTAAATGAAGTGAGTAGAGTAAGGATTAAAGATAAGATAGAGATATATTATAGTTGTTGTTTGAAAGATTTTTAATGTATGTTGGTATATTGTAAAACTACAGGGTGTTACATGTGTGCAAGTGTTGAGGGGGTGTGTTGGAGTTTGAATTTGGCTGTATCTGGGATTGTATCCTTTTTAGTACTTATAAGCATTGGCAGGCAACACTTGACACATGTTAAGCAGAATCAAATAATGTATTTAGAATGTCATAACAAATAAATTGTTGTTATGAAATTACATCTCGGATAATGGTCAAACTGTTAAGATGTATCTTTTTTAAATCTATTTTAAAACATGTTGGTGATAACTAAAAGGAAATATACAGATTATTGAAACAAAGTCTCCTGGTCTATTTCTTCGCCGCCCCCCACCGCCGAAGATGGCAGCCTACTTTGGGGCAATGCCGCAGATATTGACACGATATTTACACTGCAGAAAAGAGCTATTCGTGGAATGTATAAACTTGGAAACAGAGAATCTCTTCGAGAAAAGTTTAAAGAGATTGGTATCTTGACCCTTGCATCACAATATATTTATGAAAACATTATGTATATTTATAAGAATAGTAATAAATTTAAAACTAGGAAAGATAATCATGATACAAATTACTCTGTAAGGACTAGGAACGACCATAAGTTAGCGTTTCCTAAATTAAGGCTGGCTAAAAGCAGCAAATCATTTATTGGAATATCAATACGTATATAACAAAATTCCGAAGTCAATTCAATCCCTGCCATTCAATAAATTTAAATCAATCATTAAAAACACTCTATCTCGAAAAGCTTATTATAAAACTAAAGATAACTTAGATGATAAAAAGGCATGGGATTAAGCACAACAGGATATTTCTAAAAGTTTCTAATTACTTAATAATTTTGTTTACGGCTTGGCTGTGCAGTATATGTATGACATGCTGGTGACTGTCCCACTCACTTATTTTCTTGTCAAGACATCAGCAAGAACGTCATGCTCCCTCAGGCGGCATGGCTAGTGGTAGCGTCGGGTATCGGGTCACCCTCTTCCCTAAAATATGGTTGAGGAGGGTGATGGCTGGTGTTTGCGTTAACTCGTGAACGGGTGCTGCTAGCGGTGCCAGGTCGTTTTGCTAATGATACTATGACTATTTTATTCCATTCTTGTTCAAATACTCTGGTCCCAGTTTGTCATGTTCGTATTGTGCATCCATAGCTAATTGCATCTGCTATGTAAGCAATTTGGTTGTGGCATGACATTGGCTCTCACAATTAGCTGTCTTGTGTTTGTTTTTTTTTCATGTCACGGTCAATTTGTACTGTACCTATTTGTATTAATTTGATAATTCTGACTGAAAAAGAGTGCCAAGAGTTTTTTTCCGCCGGCTTTTTTTGTCTCTTGGTCTACTGTAATATCTTATTTAACAACTATCAACAACTAGTTAAAGCCGAAGTATGTGATGACTGACTTCATCAAGTGTTTTGTGAAATTCCTAAGATGAATAAAACTTTTTGAATTTTTATAACGTCCGCTTGCGAATTTTCAAACCACTCGCGATTTGTTAAAAAAGCTACAACAATCGATACTGGTGTGCCATTAAATATAAACTATTTGACGACCACTTTGGCGATGGGGTAAACCTTTCTGCCTCAGACGCCAGAGTGGTTGCGGGTTCGATGCCCGCACGGTACAAGAAAAAAAAAGATGTTCCGTGTCTGAGTGTTTATCTATTTAAGTAAGTAAGTATGTATTTATAGTCTAGGTTCCCCATAGTTCGCTACATGGTATCCCATAACACAAGCTATGCTTACTTTGGGGCCACGCAGTTGGTGTGGATTATATTTATTTATTTCCAAAAAAATTTGTTAAACTCGCAAAAACTTTAATAGATAAGTAGGTGTTATTTTTGTGGTAAGGAATTATACGTATTGAAGATATTTTTCAAGATTATAACTTAGGTTATTAAAATAATTCTTAAAGTAATTCTAAAAATAATTCTTTAGTGACGGATTTTGATTTCTGGTTTTACACCAGCAAAAAATCTTTTTAATGTTGGTTTAATGCCTTTCCTAAAATTTATAGCATTAAAAACAGAGTTAAAAAAAATTCATGACAATCACATGTCAAAAATATTATTAGAAGAAAAAACTTACAAATTGTTTGTATTATGCAAAATTGTTTCCAGTAAAACAAAAATGATGAGATATCAGGAATTATTGAACTTTTTTCGGAACCGACAACAGCCAGGAGTTTGTTGTACGTATTGTTCTGATAAAAATACATATATCTGATACCTAAGAATATTCATAATCATATAAAACCCAGTCTCCCAGGAATCCAGACAGTTTCTTCTGAAAAGGACATCCCTTAAAATAATAAATAAATATTTCTGACACTCACACAACATTATCTAGCCCAAATTAAGTTTCTTAAAGAAGTTGTGTTATGGATACTAGATAACTGATATAATTAAGAAATATATAATCATACATATTGAATAAATACATATTTTTATTACAATAAACTTAAATAAACATCCATGACCTGACGGCTAATATCTGTGTTCATCACACAAATATCCGCCGCCGCTGGGATTCGAACCCAGGACCTCTGGCATAGAAGCCAATGTATGTTACACCAGCCGGTCGTCTAAATATGTCTAAATCTCACCTAAACTGACCGTGCAGCCCACAGCAACTGGGACATTATTGTCCTGAGAGGGTTGGACTCCTCTAGAATGAGCATACTCACTTTATACCTCTTTTTCTGACCGTTGACTTGCTGGAAACGAAGCCAGTGGGGGTTAACAAATAAATTCAATAAAAAATTAAGAAACGTAACCAACCCTTAATACAACCAAAAATAATTTTGCAATTCCTCAAATATGTATCAAAACGTAATTAGCACCTCTACTCACTTTCAAGTTTTTGTACCCAATTGTGGTCCATGATGTAAGTTCTACCTTAAATTGTTATCTGAAATTACCATCGTGGAATACAATAAAGAATTGAATTGATTTGAACCATGCAGGCCCGTTGAAGTCGTTGTGATACCGTGAGAAGTAGTTGTGGCGCCGTGTTTACTGTGCATATCAAACGATGTCGCAGGTTAAGCGCGCTCGGCTCGGCCGGTATTAGGATGGGTGACCGCCGATCATTTATTTCTAACGACGACTTCCGTGCTTTGGAGAGCACGTTAAGCAGTCGGTCCCGGGTGCTGTATACATGTATACAGTAGTCGTTAGGGTTTGTCAGGAGCTATTTCGGCGCCCTGAAAATTCTGACATCCACCAACCAGCACTGGGCGGCCAGCTTGGTGGATTATGGCCAATACCTCCTCGTCACCCAGGGGAGAGACTCATAGCTCTGCAGTGGGCTCATTACACGGCGTTGTGATGTGATGATAATGTGATGCAGGCCATAGCCTGTGCATTTGTCGATGATGAATAGGTGCAACTCATATTTTAGGGAAAATTCGAGTAAAGGCCGCTCTCTGACCTAATAGTAATCAATTCAGGGGTACCTCAGTGGTCTGTTCTCTCTGCAACTTCATTCTTATTGCACATTAATGAACGGCTAGTTAAGCTGATAACATCACTGCTGAAGAGAGATACGAGCTAGTGACTATGAATTCCAGGTTTTCAGAACGACTATGATTGAGTAGGATGCGAAAAGAGTCCGATTGAGCCGAGTGCAACTTGGTTAGTTTTATTCCACCCAGGTATATTCTCCACAAACATCTTCAACCAAACATTTCACCTTCACCTTTTCAAAATGTGTATATCCCCATCACCGACCATTTAGGGCTTTCATCCGTTATTCCATGGAACAAATTATGTCCATGGTTTAAGTGGCTTCTTAAAATTTTACGAAACTTTTGATCATCTCAATGGTCAACCGGTGTTTCAGCCCAGAGTTTCAGAACTACATTCATACACACACAGCCCCAAATCGATCTTACTTGGAGTAAGTATTGCGCTGGACTCAGTCGACTGATGTTCCAGTACATTACCAACTACGACCTTACAAATAAAAAGATCCTGATTCTAGAGCATTTTCGTAAGGTTGCTTTTTGAAATACATAATTGTACTTCTACTTACCTCTATATTTTGTTCACAGGCATATGTAATACGGAGACTAATAACGTGAAACATTATTACAGCAAAGTTGTTTGTGCGGAATGTTTTTTTAAATACATATATAAAGGCCCGCCGAAGCTCTGCCCCGTGAGTTCCAACTGCAAATGCGATGAGACCTTTGAGTCTTCCATTTCCGAGTGACGTCATATGTGAATCAAATTGTTTCGAAGTTTTTGATTTAGTTAATAAAATATCTTAATTCCCAGACCTTTTTTTAGTTGTATAAGTGAGACAGTGGTAAGATCAATTTTGACGACCACTTTGGCGATGGGGTAAACGTGTCTGCCTCAGACGCCAGTGGTTGCGGGTTCGATTCCCTGCAACAAGAAAAATAAAATGTTCCGTGTCTGGGTGTTTATCTATTTATGTATTTATATTCTAGGTTCCCCCCTAGTTCGCTACATGGTATCCCATAATACAAGCTATGCTTACTTTGGGGCCATGTAGTTGGTGGGATTGTCTTGGGATTTTATTTATTAGTTTTATTATCACTAACAGTGGACACTGCAAACTGACCAACCTGGGTCTAACTGACAAGACGCTCTGCAGTAACTGCGAAAGCGTCGAGGAAACAGTTCTGCACCTACTGCCCAGCAATTATGCGCAAAGCGTTCCGCTCACTTGGATAAATACGAATTGGATCCAAAAAACATCAGGATCATCGCCGTCGGTCCTGATCCAATTTTTCCCGACGCCGTTGTGTTGATTTGATCAAGTTGCACCTTTTTTCGTATCTCCTTCTCCGTCCCCCCTTCTGATCAAGTTGCGCCTAGTAGGATCACACAAAAGATCTTTTAGGTCGCAATATAATGAATGAATAAGACTGCTCAAATAGTCCCGTACCCCCCAAATAATACCTAATTTTACATATTTCGGCACTGTTGTATGTAAGCACATTGATGACGAAGAAGTAATAACATAGTAAATATCCCATTACAAAAGTTAATTACCATGATAGATTAATTTAGAAGCTTAAAATAGTGCCTGCTTTTTAAATATAAATATTTTTCTCTTTGGTTTAGTCCTTCGGAGTTCCCTTCCTTACCAGTACGTACAGTCATAGGCGAGCGCCAGACCAGGCCGACGGAACGCCAATACATGTTATTTCATACAAATTACACCTACCGATCTTCCGCGTAGTGTGCCCGCTATTTGTATGTTATAACATGTATTTACGTTCCGTCGGGAAAGATCCGCGACGGAATTTCCGTCAAGTGTGGCGCTGGCCATAGACTCTTGGTACTTTAAGCATTGAGTGGATAGGTAAAACGATACTGCAAGTTAGAGGAATTTGCAGCCTATAGAAAAATCATACTGTGCGTTTCAAATGAGAATAAGACTGGCCTAGCGCCATATTGTGACGTCATAGCTGTCAATTCGAACCAATTAGGTAGAGTAAGCAAAAAATATTATTTGATATCGATAATAAGACGAAAAGATACAAAAATTATTCCGCTTTTTCAGTTTCTTCCATTACATAAACTTAATGACGAAAATAAATTTTCTGAATAGTCATCGTCGTCCTTCCTTCCTTCCATGCTGGAAGGGGGGGAAAAGAAAAACATGTACCAGCTGCATCTCTTCCCGGGCATACTGTAAAAGTCAGTTAAGGGACAGAGGTTTTATTGGCGTTTTTGTGGACGATAGGCTGACCCCCTGTCACTGCAAGAGTCTCTATCCATCATAACAATTTATCAGACGACCACTTTTGCGATGGGGTAAACCTGTCTGCCTCAGACGCCATTGGTTGTGGGTTAGATACCCGCACGGAACAAGAAAAAAAAAGACGTGTGGCACTCGGAGACTGCCGCGGTATTGCTATTGCATAGCATTTTTTATCAACTTATGCAATTATAATTGTTTATTTATTTTATTAATGCAGTAATGTTTGATCTAATATGAAGTTCCACAAGTTCCTAGTAGATGGCGCTGATTATTTATTGAAGCCCGCATGTAAAGTTATGAAATCAAAGTATCACCGCTGTGCCGGTCGTACTTTATTTAGATTCTAGGTTCCCCCTAGTTCGCTACATGGTATCCCATAACTCAAGCTATGCTTACTTTCGAGCCATGTAGTAGGTGTGATTGTATCCAAATACATACATCCAAAGTCAAACGTGGTGATATCAGATGGTCTTATTATAACCTGTGGTTTCAGCCTACCCCATAAGGGATACAGGCGTGAAGTTATGTATGTATGGTTCTAGATTTGGAGCACTTGCTTTATGCAGGGTGAAAAAACAGAAATATATTTTTCTTACGATTTAACTTTAGTTCAAACCTGTGGACGGGAGAGCAGGCAAAAATATTTTTTATTTATTATTCTTTACTTAAAGATTTTATTTAGTTCCCCTAATTGCTACGTAAAGAAGGCTGCAGATGAAGCGTTCCAAATCTGTCAAAAAATTGTAATTGAATCTGAACTCTATGCCCTGGACATTAAGTTGAATAAAACTACTTGTTAACCGGATTAATCGCGTACTATAATTTATATTTTACACTTTAACTGAAGTCGTCGCGGCGCGGCGGCGTGGTTACTGTGTGTATCAAACGATATCAGACGACCACTTTGGCGATGGGGTTAACCTATCTGCCTCAGACGCCAGTGGTTGCGGGTTCGATCCCCGCACGGAACAAGAAAAAAAAATGTTCCGTGTCTGGGTGTTTATCTATTTATGTATTTATATTCTAGGTTCCCCCCTAGTTCGCTACATGGCATCCCATAACACAAGCTATGCTTACTTTGGGGCCATGTAGTTGGTGTGATTGTATGGGGATTTTATTATTATTATTATTATATCACAGATCAAGCAACGTTCGGCGCGGCCGGTACTTGGATGGGTGACCGCCGAACATTCATTTCTCATGGCGACTTCCGTGCTTCGGAGGGCACGTTAAGCAGTCGGTCCCGGGTGCTGTATACTTGTATACCTTAGTCGTTAGGGATTGTCAGAAGCCATGTTCGGCGCCCTGAAAATTCTGACATCCACCACCAAGCACTGGGCCAGCTTGGTGGATTATGGCCTATACCTCTTCGTCACCTAGGGGAGAGACTCATAGCCCTGCAGTGGGCTCTTTACAAAGACCCGTGATGATGATGATGATGACTTTAAATCGACGTTTCGTTGTCTTTGCGGACCCCTTGGTCCACTGACCTCTATATTTACCACTGGACTGGCGGCTGTCAAAGTGCTTTTGTGCCCGTTTGATAATCGCCATTTTGGCGCTGTCGGACGTAGCGAGTGTCCGTGGTACTAAAACTAGTCGCTTACAATATACACATGTCCTCATTCTTGATAATTTTTATATAATGCTTATAACAATAACAACATAAAATTCGAATTAATATTTAAAAAATATAAAATCACTTAACAATAAGCAAGCACTTCTCTGGCGGCCACTTGATATACGTCAAAATTTGTTCTGCGGACACTCGCTACTCGCTAGTGGCGCTTCAAATAGGCACAAACCAATAGCTGTCAAACTTACGGAACAGCCAGTCCAGTGGTAAATATAGAGGTCAGTGCCTTGGTCACAAGCGACTGAGATGTCAGGCGTCAGATTGATAGGTGGAAAAAGTTATATATCATCTCCATCTGTTTCTCAGTCTTCGAGCGTAGCGTTCAGGGTTAACACAAAAGGATCTGACAGTGTCTTGAGTTTCAGGTCGTGCTGTTTGTTGGATGTTTGATTTAATATCTTTGAGAATAGGGTCCCATGCAGGTGATAGTTTCCAACCATCTTCTCATTGAAATTTGATTGGGGAAGTTTGACAGGTTTTAAGTAAAGCTTGATATGCTGTCTTCTGTAATAAAGTTAATCCTTCAACCTAAGGGTGACCATAAAATTAAGTATAATTGTTTGTGTCTAGAGTAAATGCAATGAATTGCCTAAAATACTGCTAAAAACGTCTGTTATCGACTATAAGTTTCACCCACCTATAGGTAGACAAAAATATTTTCCAGCTAAGCAAAATTTATGTCATTTCATAGAGGCTTGTAAAATCTAAAAGGCTTTATCGAAAAAAGCAGGAAAGGGAGTCATCCATCCATCCATCCACAGCCTGTAGACGTCCACTGCTGGACATAGGCCTCCCCCAATGTCTTCCACGTCGCTCGGTTCCGCGCCGCCCTCATCCAGCGTTTACCGGCGACTTTGACCAGGTCGTCGGTCCATCGTGCGGGGGGCCTGCCTACGCTGCGTCTCCCAGTACGTGGCCGCTACTCGAGAACTTTTCTGCCCCACCGGCCATCTGTTCTGCGAGCTATGTGCCCTGCCCATTGCCACTTCAGCTCTGCAATCCTTCTGGCTATGTCGGTGACTTTGATTCGCCTGCGAATCTCCTCATTCCTGATTCGATCCCACAGGGAAACTCCGAGCATAGCCCTATTAGAATAAAGGTTCAGGAAAGGGAGTATTAAAAAACAAATAATTTGAAAACATGTTTTTACTCATTTCTTTTGTAGGTATATTCTATAAAAATATTTTAAAAGTAATATTTATTTGACAGTGCATCTTAAATTCATTAAGTAGGAAAATACAAAACCGCTCTTTGATCATTGAACAAAGTACAAAAATAAGACAGCGTTACCAATGTAACTAAAGTATGGCCAACTATAGTGCGACCAGCAGGCGTAGCACGGCTTGTCAAGACAAGACTTGTGTCACAGATTATATCACAATTTGAACGACATAATTGCTTAGTCTTATACAGCAGCACGGGGCAAGTTTAATTTATCTAGTATGCGTGACAAACACATCTTGACAAATGTTTAAGACTTCTTTCAAGTTCTATCTCTTATTTAATAGCATGGCGGCATCGTTTTGTTTATTTTTGTCACAATTTGACACATCGCCAAACATTTTTTATCACTGCGGTTCGGAGGTTGTGAGATTATTTTTTCATAATAATAATTATGAAGTCGTCGTGGCGCCATGGTTATTGTGTGTATCATACGATATCACATGTTAAGCAACGTTCGGCGCGTTCGGTACTTGGATGTGTGACCGCCGACCATTCATTTCTCTCGACGACTTCCGTGCTTCGGAGGGCACGTTAAGCAGTCGGTCCCGGGTGCTGTATACTTTTATACAGTAGTCGTTAGGGATTTTCAGTAGCCATTTCGGCGCCCTGAAAATTCTGGCTTCCACCACCCAGCACTGAGTCAGCTTGGTGGATTATTGCCTATAACCTCCTCGTCACCCAGGAGAGAGACTCATGCCCTGCAGTGGGCTCATTACAAAGAGTTGTGATGATGATGATGATGAATAATAATTATGTCTATCAATTATTACAATCAGATTATTTTAAGACTTCAACGGTAAAGGTGCTTTTTGGCACTTGACATGGTCACAAAACTTAAAAAGAATATTAAAACTAAAAATTCACCAACTAAAAAATTACATTTGGAGGTTTAAAGTTGTTAAACTCGTTCTTTGTATAAACGTCAAGACTAATATATGTCGCGGCAAGCATTTTTGTCACGTCGTGTGCCCGTGCTGTCATATAAGACAAATTACCGGACTGTGACAAATTTATGTCTTGTCGTGTGACTTATCTCTTATGAAACCCGTGCTACGCCTGCAGGGGAGTTTGCGTTCCTGACAGCTGTCAAAATCATAGCTTTTTTAACTTTCGAACCGGAAATAAACTTTATTCCGTGGACATAAGGAGCCGTCAGGAACGCATTCCCACAACGGCCGCACTCTAGCAGTGCCACGAAAGGTAAAGGAGTTAGTTATAATGAGTTTCTTTACATTTTATGTATTTTCCTTAATGTCTCGTTCCCCCAGCAAAATTACGTCAAGGTCAAAACGGTTTCGCCTTCATTAAAGCCGAAATGTTTTTTCAAATTTTCAAAAATTATGGACACCTTTTTGTAATGATATTGGTTTTGTTAACACTAAATGTGGTATCGCTTTTCGTTGGCCGTACTGTATGCTTTACGCATTACGAACACACAACACGGCAAAATACAAAAGTATACTAATAGGTAGTCATGTTTAGTGGGTGGTTATAATCTCCACAAGTCGGTGTTTTGCTGGAACCTTGTCGCATTGACGTCCTCGTGACGTCATTCAGTACAGTTTGCATACTTATGATTGGTTAAAGGTATAGTACTATAGAAGGCAGCATATCGAATCGAGCGTTACAAACTGGTCTTTCCCCAACCAATTTTTAACTTAATTTGGAAGGAATAGAGTTCAGATTCAATTACAATTTTTTACAGGTTTGGAACGCTTGATTTACTTCCTTCTATTTGAAAAGTTGTCGTCATTATGACGTCACAGTAATGGCGGTCACGCGTCTTACCAATTTGCGAAAGTTTTTGTACATTATATTTGTTTTTAATTGGTTCAATAATCGATCACTGTTATCAGCATACGCAAGTCTATCTGAGTTATAATTGATTTTTGTTTTAAAAACACACAGCCTTTGGTTTGGAATTTTTTCATCTCCTTAAAACTACTTAAATTTAACTTAAGTAAAGGATATGATAAACATTGAATTTTCTGCTGCAACATTTAAATTTTTAACTATTTTAGCGACTTTTCTTTCTACATGTATAAACTATGTAGATAGTATGAACTACATAGTATGAAACATAAGATTATGAACAAAGAAAGAAAAAAAAAAACTACAAATAATTCTGTAAAGATTCTGACGTGCTACATTAGATTGTCAGCAGGGCAACATGCAACCATCGATATATAGTCGAATTGACAAGATAAATATTATTTTGTTATTTTATCCTATTATGTAAGCTAATATGCGCACCATAATAGATAGAATTACTCGATTTGATAACATGATTAAGACCACAGAACCAAATATCTCATAATCTTAATAAATAATATACATTAAATACCATATTCTAAGAAAATATTGATAAAAGGCCCGATTTATCGTTGTCGATGGTCGCATGCTTGCCCCGCAGTAGCTAAGGTAGGTAAAGTAAGGTACTAGTATCAAAAATGTATCAAAAATATAATATATACAGGGTTAATTTTAATTACCGCTTAACCTTTTGCAGGCACCCTTTCCACATCAACCCCAAGAACATTTATGATACGACTTTTTACAAATCTAGATAAAAGATAATAAATAAATATTTTTGTCACTCGCACAACATTATCTAGCCCAAATTAAGTTTCTTAAAGAACTCTTGTTATGGATACTAGTTCACTGATATACTTAAGAAATATATAAACATACATATTGAATAAATTTATATTTTTTATTAGAAAATAAACTTAAATAAACATATAAACATCCATGAGTTGACGACTAATATCTGTGTTCATCACACAAATATCCGCCGCCGCCATGGATTTGAACCCAGGACCTCTGGCATAGAAGACAATGTACGTTACCCCTACACCAGCCGGTCGTCAAAAGGTGATGATCTAATTAAAATTAACTCTGTATACGCATCATTTGTATAACAATTGTTGCGTAAACTAACAACTATGGCAATGTAAGGAGGATACCATGGACATTACATTATTTAAAAAAGAAACACAATAATCAGGGTTTCAATTAATGTTTCAATAAAGACCTTGCTTTATTTTTGAGCCGTTTGAATGCTTTTTGTTGTATTGAACAATAAACCCGCCGTAACAAATTGTTATTTTGCTCTGCTTTTATTTGAATCTTTTCTTAGGAAAGCATTTCCTTGTGCAAATTACATTACATTCAATAAAATGACCGATAAAAATCTATAGCACATTATTTTATATGGTTATTATTGAACATGCATGGTACCTACTACATTACATTATAAATAAATCAGATCTACACTTATTATACTTAATAATTAATTTTAGGATACAGTTATTCACACGCCCCTAAAGTAAGCATATAGCTTATGTTAATCCATATACATACTTAAAGTATCTATAATATTTTGGTAAATACATAGAAATCGTAGTATAATAATTTCATAGACACCAACAAATGGGATAGAACCATCAACCTCTTGGGTCTTGGAGTAAACAGCGTTACCTTCGGTATAAACAAATAAAAGTTTTTTCGACGTAACAATAAATCATAAAATAAAAGGTATTTCAAACAATAACAATAATACATACAACTATCTAACAACTAAAACATTAAGCTAAAATATGGCAATTTATTTTTTATGTGTATACCTACAGGGTTAATTTTAATTTAACATTACCTCTTGCGGGCAGTCACTCCACATCAATCCCAACAACATTTGTTCTACGACTTTTTACACATACATACATTACTTCACACCTGTATCCCTTATCTGGTAGGCAGAACATCAGAGGGTATAAAACCGTCTGGTGTCACGTTTGACTCATTTAGAGGTATTATAATGATAGAGAGAGACTATTGCAGTGACAGGGGGTCAGACTATCGCCCACAAAAACGCCAATAAAACCTCTTTCCTTTAACTGTCTTACAGTATGCCCGGGAAGATAAGCAGCTGGCACATTCTACGTTTTTCTTTAGCTCCCAGACAAAAAAAAAACAAAAATTTTAAAAATGAAAAGCGTTTTCTCCTAACTTAAAATTTTGTAAGTAGTGCCAATTATTATTTTGAAGCGATTTTTTATCACGCAAGGTGCGTGGAATTCCTACTCTCAGAGTAAATAAAACGACACTAAACCGAGGCTATAAATATTTTTTGAATGGGAAAACATTTTTTTTTAAACTATATATTTTAATAAGTTGTAGAACAAATATTGTTGGGTTTGATGTGGAGAGGCTGCCCGCAAGAGGTGAATAAAATTAACCCTGTAGATTTATGGCTTGGTTACTGATCTCTGTTTTATTGAATTTTTTTTTTTATAAAGATTTAATGGCTTCTTGACCTTAAGTCTCTTTAATTTAAGTAAACATTAGCTTCCAGTCAATGAGAGCAGTTTTTTTGTAGGTATTTCAGGTTTAGTTCAATCATCAACAAGAGATGGCGCTTGCATAGATCTTGGATACCACCTTAGAAAACATATTTAACTCTTTACATTACGGGCTCATGTATTTACTTTTCAAAATTATATTTGCAGGTTTCTTTTATATTAACATACCTGTTAAGACGACCAAAAATACCTTTTTATTGAAAAAGTAATAAGACTCAGGTATACAGAGTAAACTATTATACTTATCTAAACTAGTTTCCAAGACAAACGCAAACGCCATCTAGCGAGATACAAGGAACTTATTGACCTACTTCAAAATATCTCATATTGCTTTAAAGACAATTTTGAATAGGAACCGTTTTTTTGACTTATGACCTCTGCTTCTTCAGCCACAAATAATGAGGTAATAAGATTTTTGCATAATTCTGTATTTCGCATAACAGAACTGTAAGTATTCGACTATGTAAATGTTTTTATTATTATTGAAATAAAAAAGGAACCCGTATTGTACTTTCATGTATTTGACCTTTCGTTTTTTTTGCTTTGTCCTGAATTTATGTAGGTAACTACGTCGTAACCTTGAGTTGAGTTAATAAATTAAATAAACGTTTAAACGATTGAATCCCAACTTATAGCTACTAAGAATATTGTTTAAAAAAGAACTGAGTTTGCTCTACAGTTATTTAAAATAAATAAAAATGGAAAGAGCTTTGACACAAACGAAATAGGTACGTTCAAGGATACCATTAAAAATGAAATATGCAAAAGACATAAAAATAGATTGTACTTAGAAAAATGCTTACTCTATGCAGTAACTTATATTTAATTTTTTTATATTAAAATTGTTTTAAATTGATATGTATTTTCAATTTTTTTTAACAATGTGTCCCATTTCTTGTTAAATATAATCTTTCAAATATTTTTGATACTAACGAATCTTAAATAATCGCCAAAAGGCACCATTTTGCAGAGTTCAAGATATAAATTGAAATTTCCCATACAGGATGGAAAATATGTATTTTTTTTGCCATTTTGCCAGTAGGTTTAAGGTTTGTTTTAGGTACTATTGCGTGATGATCAAGAAAGTCTTTGCGAAAATGTAATTGATATCACCAATAATGCGGGTTTTTGTTTGTCAGAGAATTTTAAAGATGCCTTACGAAAATGGCGTAAATATTATCAACTATTATTCCATCCTGTATATTTCAGGAATCATAATGATGGGCTGAATATATTTTCTCAATAAAATATCCAATTCAGCATATAAACAAAAATATAAACTTACAAAAATGAACTCACAGAAGGACATTTCGATATTCTTACCCTCCAAATACGTAAACACAAAACTGAGAACTTTTTTGAAAACTTCACAATAAAATCCAATATGTTTCCTTTACGATGACTAGCTGCTGATTCTACTCAATTCTGTTTCTGCTACCTTCTTGATGGTCACGCAAGGTTTGCGTTTCCTCTGCAATGCCATAATGGCGATGCATCCGCCGGAAACGATGAGGCTGATGACACAAGAGACTATGAGCCCCAGTTGTGCAGCCGCTGTTGAGTAAGTCCCGTGGTAAACTAGGGACTGCAGGCTCTCTGGTAGTTCTTCAACGCTCTATTTGGGATAAGAAAAATGGAGATTTTACCAGGTACAAACATATATAGTACTTCGGAGTGCACGTTAAGCAGTCGATCCCGGGTGATACCTGTATACAGTATTCGATAGAATTGTCAGAAGATATTTTCAGCGCCCTGAAAATTCTGACATTCATCAACCAGCACTGGGGCAGCCTGGTGGATTATGGGCCAAACCTTTTCGTCACCCAGGGCAGAGACTAACAGCCCTGTAGTGGACTCTTTACAAAAGGTTGTGATGATTACCAGGTATATAGATAATGCCTAAACATATTCGTAAAAATACTATTTAAACGCACAATTTTAATCTTAGGGTTTAGCTGAAGATTGTGACTGGAGATTTTAAAGGATTTTATGGAGAGCTAGTTCCTTGCCAAGCCCATATGCTCTTCGACTCTTCACTTACCTTCAGTTGAGATTGAGCTCAAAAGATGGTTAAGTAACAAAACAGGTTTATTTAATATAAAAAGTCGTAGCAGACGCTAGTAGAATCTTTCATATTAATTTTCCGAAAATTATCGTTGCTCTGTTAATGACGATGTGTTCCAGTAACATTTTATGACAAGTCAATTTCTTCCTAGATCTTCAACGTAATTGCTACTTAATACCTGTTAATACTATAAACTGACCCTTAGGTTAAATGCTTTAAGATTTAGTTTAGTCACAAAATAAAGAGAAACCGGCTTAAAATACTGCAGTGCGAGCACAGAACTTTATCGAATCGTTTGTTAACGAATGTTCGTATAGTATGGAGTCGGTTGCAAGTTTTTAGTAACAATGTAATTTTTTTATTTTACAGTTATTTAAGAGTAGAACCTGTTAACAAACATTCAAAATTAACAAGGAACACATTTATTTAAGCTGACCGTGCGGCAATGGATAGATTTCAATTATTGCTTGCAAAACCGTCTCCATACTATACGAGCATTCGTAAACTTACGATCGACAAAAGATCCGTGCTAGCACTGCAGATTAGCATTTATCTCACCATCTCTATCCAGGCGACAGGCAGAATGAGTCCTTGTTTAAGAAACTTGAGCGCGGAGATTGCTGGTACCTTCCTGACCTGCATGTTTATTTGTAAACTGGAACAGGAGAGAAACATAATTGTAATTTGGATGTACAATCGCATCCCGTCCCGGTGTTCCAGTTAAGAAAATTTTCCCTAGAACGGCTTTTGGATCGAAGCTCCGCCTACTTTTCTCTACAGCCAATGAAACTATATAGATCTCATATCTATAATCATCATCGGTGTGCTTGCACTTTGTTTACTCCTCGTTATTTACTTAGTCGCAGGTAAACCCTTGTCGATGCCGGTTAGTTTTTTTGTGATCCTTTTTATTAAAACACTGATTAAATGTGTTGGCTCCCTCTCATTTTGCAAAAGAGTGAAAGAAACAAAACATTTTATAAACACTTTTAATTTGATATTTCATAAGGGGGTAATACTACATTTTTTGATCTTAAAATCTCAAAATCTTGTTTATCAAAAAAGACAAGTTACAAGGCGGAGCTAACCGAACTGCCTAGTTATTAAAGTGCAAGTGAATTTAGCCTTAAAGGTTGAACACCGGAACATTTTTCGACAGTACCTACCTACTAAATAACAGAAGAAAAAATGTACTGAACATGCGTTTTAAAGAGTTTTGTAATGAAATCGGATGATATTAGTGTCGAAACTGTTTCAGTTTCGGTTATTCACCTTCGATACTAGATTTCATTCGATTTCTTCCTATTTTATATTCTGGCTTGGGTCTGGGAATATTCTGGAATAACTTCTATTTTCACTGTGTAACCCTACTACAAGATTATTTTCCGCTTACTCTAGGTATTTCCTTGATTCCTTTCTAGCGATGCCTTAGAAACTAGAGGAATATCTTATCTTAAACTAATAAAAGAAACCTAAATTAGTTTAAGATAAGATATTCTGTTCCTAAAACAGTCTGAAAAGTAGGACCCTAGGACTTTTCCTATGGTGTGAAATCCTACCTATTATACATACATACATAACTTCACGCCTGTAGCTATGCATACATACATATACATAATACATAACTTCACACCTGTATCCCTAATGGGGTAGGCAGAACACCAGAGGCTATAAAAACCATTTGATGTCACGTTTGACTTTGGAGGTATATTATGATGGAGAGAGACTATAGCAGTGACCAGGGGTCAGCCTGTCGCCCGCAAAATCGCCAATAAATCCTCCGTCCCTTAACTGACTTTTACAGTTTTCCCGAGAAGAGAAGCAGCTGGCACATTCTATGTTTTTCTTTCGCTCCCAGTCCAACATGGAAGAAACCTATTATACCTATTAAATATAGGTAACCTATTATATTTATTAGTGATTTGTAAAAAAAAGCAGAACAATAAATCTTACCTAGACCTTCCATGTAAAGAGATGCCCAACGTTGGATGGATGTCCACAAAAGAGTCATGTAGTGCGGGGTCAGGCTTCAGTCCAGTTACTTCATCTTGTAGTTTTGGATCTCCTCGGAAAAAGTGAGGAAAAGATGCGAGCGCAGGGGCACCTGTTGAGAAAAATATGTTTTTTTTTATTTGATTCCTTATTTCTTTATTTTGAGTAAACTACAGGTTCTATTTAGCGCCCAGTATTAAATATTGTTTAATAAATAATAATGGACGTCATACAGATTTTCAGGAGATGCATATTAGACGCACCACTTTGGCGATGGTGTAAACCTGTCTGCCTCAGACGCCAGTTGCGGGTTCGAATCCCGCAAGGAATAAGAAAAAAATAATGTTCCGTGTCTAGGTGTTTATCTATTTATGTATTTATATTCTAGGTTCCCCCCTAGTTCACTACATGGTATCCCATAACACAAGCTATGCATACTTTGGGGCCATGTAATTGGTGTGATTGTCTGGAGATTTTATTTATTTAATATGTTTACTTATTTATTATTATACTAGGTATATTTATTATTATTATTATATGTCTAAAGTTATACGTTAATGTTACTTAGTTTTCTTAAATACCACAGTTATGATTTTAGAACTAGGTGAAAAGATGTAGATATTCTAATTCCAATAGATCAGCATATTCAAATTTCAAACAGTTTAATGAAGTAGGTAATAAAGGATTACGTTTTATCTCTGGTTTTATTTATAAAGTTTTTATGTAAATGGATAACAACCAAGACAAATGCTTTGTTTCAAAAGTAAAGTTATATGGCATGTTTCAATATAATGAAAAATGATCGTTTTGTCTACAAACTGTAGAATTTACTACCAAAATGCCTTTCTATATTCAAAATCTTGACATCTAAACCACTGCTTTTGACTGTAATGGGTTGCTAGGCAATGTCGTTACATTAAATTACGCTACGTTAAGTTTCCATAACTAAGACCAATTACAGAATAAGTCATTTTATCTAGTCAACGACGTAAAAAATTATTAATTTAACTAAATATTCTATCAAATATATGTCAACATATCAATAATCCGGTTTTCTCTTTCTAACTTGTCTATAACAGTTTTTGAGTATTATTGAATGACATAAATTTATCTTGCAATTATTTACTTTGACATCATAAAAAATGTGATTTAAAAAAACGACGGAGTGCATTCTGGGAGTGCCGGCAGAAGTGAAAACTTGAATATTAACGTTGTGCATTTTTGTTATTTTGGAATGGTTGGGGAATAATTTTGCACGAATTGCTTTAATTATCAGCATAAAAGTACTCTCATTTATGTGGTAGAATACAATATTTATTTATTGGGCTATCGTACACAAACATGACAATTTATATTACATTAAAAAGTTTATCTCTTAGAAAAATCAACTTCCATCCATAATTTCGACGACTTTTTCCCCATCATTACTACCAGAACCATCATCGCCAATCTCTAAAACTGATACGATCGGTTTATGATAGCTGAAGTAAGAAACGAACAGTTATGATTCGAACCTATTTAAATGTCTAATAAAGACCGCATCAATAGCAGTTTTGTATTTCGTTGTGCTAAGAGCGATCATTTGACATACTTATGATTCTTAATGCTGCGGTCAACTGATGCAGGACTACTACGAGATATCCGGACGGGATTCCCTGGCTGTAAACTGTTATTGTAAATTTTTAAAAGATGTTTGTTGTTGAGTTTCTTCCCAGTTCTTCTTAACAGATCGACTTTCCTATAGAGTGGTAGTCAATTTATAAATATTTTGACTTACTTCAAGTGCATTTATGTACAGAAGGCCGCAGCTCAAGCGTTCCAAACCTATCAAATACCCCAACCAAGTTTTTAACTTAATGAAGACGGCATAGAGTTCATCTCTATCTGTTATCGGTTGATCTGCGGTATCCTGTACCTACAAAATAAAGAATTTTATGAATTTTGAACTCGAACTCACCCATAGCACAAGCGGTGACATCAATTACTCCGGATGGCAGACAGCTACCACTATCTACTGCGCAGTAGCACTGATTGTGAGCATTCTGCGAGGGCGCAGCGAACACGTCTTCTGGTAGTCGGTAGCGGTATAACTGGATGCGGTCCGCTATCTGGTAAAAGAGGTATGTTATAGACTAGAGCGAGGATCTTTGTGGCGTTGAAGTAGCCTGAAGAGTTACGGTTGTGGCCTTGAGATGATGTAATATGATCTGCTTAATTATTTTTACTTTATGGAAGAATGGCGAACTGCCACGTACAGAAGGCAGCACATCAAGCGTTACGAATTTGTCAAAAAAAAAATACTTGAAACTGAACTCTATGCCCTCTACATTTAGTTAAAAGTTGGTTAGAGAAATTTGACAGGTTTGCTTGATCTTCTGCCTTCTTTACTTCCGAGTGAGGGTCATTCGTATTGTCTAAAAGTGACAAGACGAGTGAACACACCTAACCAAGAGCGGTAGGACTATTCAAAACTGATCCTTCGCGGCTAAAAGTGACGGTATTGTTTTTCTATCATACTTGTGCAGATTCTTGCTCTATACCCCTCTTTCGTAAATCTACTTTCACTCATCCTTTCTAAATGTCCAAACCACCGTAGCATACCCTCTTCAATCTTAGTCACTACATCTTCTTTCAATCCGCCATAATGGTGTTGTACGTATGCCGATTAAATTGGCGACGTTCTTAAAAAGGCCCTAGTTAGTTCAAAGTACCCGTAACCGACGATCATGTATGAAAAGATTAATGAACGTGGAGGAAGCGAAAGAGGTATGTCTGGATCGTAGCAATTGGTGTTCCCTTGTGAGGTTATGTATGTATGTATTATCCACATCCAAGCCTCACCTCAACAGTCTTCTCGTAGAGGAATGGAAGTCTTCTGCACAAGTTGGGGAAAAAGACTTGGAGAGGAGACTTATTCACCAGCAGTGATGGCGGGAACATGGTGCCGTCTGAGGCGTCTATACTGGAAATATAAAAAAAAATTGTATCTTAAGTATTTATTCAGATTTAATGGCACTGGCATTGTACAAAAGTAAAAAAAAAGATACCAAAAAGTTGTAGCTATTCTTTTTTTTTTTAAATTGAGCATAAAGAGGTATGACAGGTCCACATGCATGATTTATTGAAAAATTCAGTGAAGTGACTTAGAATGAAAACTATTACAATTAAGCTCTTGTGGTAAAGCTATTCGTTAAAAAAATATTAACACACAAGGCCAGGTTTTTTTCATCATTGATTTTTGAAGTTTTGTAGTTACTTTTAGCCGCAACGGATATACATAGGTTGAGTTTTTTTTTCATAAATACATACATATCATACATAATACTCCTAGATATATGTTTTGCTCAATGTTTTTACACAAGAAAAGGTTTTGTACAGAAGCCAGCAGATCAAGCGTTACATTACCTGTAAAATTTTCCCAATCAATTTTAACTTAATGTTTAGGGCGTAGAGTTCAAATTCAAGTAATTTTTTTGACAGATTTGTAATGCTTGAAGTGCTGCCTACTGTACAATAATTATTATTATAGAACAAGGCATTTCGTCCGCTATCTGCACAGATAATACATGACCTTATGTCAAAGCGAGTGATATCAAAGTAAATGTAAGCACAGCTTTATCAATGGCCTAGTATTTGTTTTGAATTGTTGGCACCTTCGATGTTAAGTGGTTCGTAGACATTTTGTTGCGAAATCTGTTAGAATATTTTATTTATATAATTATAGATAGAGGCAAAACCAGCATGCTGGTTACTTTATAACTAAGAATAAAGCTAAGCTAAGAATTAAGTACTCATTTAACACTGAAATCTGTTTATCTATTAATTTGTTATGTTATGCTTCGCGATTTAATTAAAATGATATGATTTTACAAGATTGTTTTTCTACCGTTTGGAAACTGTTATCTGTAGCCTGTGGCGGTAGATTTGATAAACCGATCCATAGTTTTGAGCTGATGCTGTCTCAAGATGGATACATCAAGCTTTAATTCCCTTTTTCTTAAATATTTCTTGAAACCAATATGTTTAAGTAACGATGTTTCAGACAATTATGAATCGATTTTAAAAATTCATATGATAGAGGATACTTCATAGTTGGTCCAATACAAATTTCATCGAAATCGGTTGAGTAGGTACTTCATTGAAAATTTCAAATTTTGAAACAATATAATGTATGATTTCGGAGAATGTTTACGTGGAAGTCGGTTTTATTAATGCTCTGCATTCATTGATTATTTCTGTAGTGTTATTTCAACGCGTAGTTGAGTTGTTTACCATTTTTGACACGTCTCTGCTGACTTTCATTCAGATGTGTCAAGGTCCCCAAATCATAGAAGTAGGCTCAGGTACTGAAGAAGAGAAGTTGCGCTGATCTTATTAACTATCGTCCTGTTGCGATCACCTCCAAACTTTGCGGAGTCCTGGTTGAGTTTTGTAGCTTTTTAGCCTGCGTTTCAATCTTCATCCTCAATTGCATACAAAACTGCCATCGCGAAGTTGTTGCCAACACGAGAGATCAAAGCGCACTGACGATTTGGGGCGTGGCCTATCGTGACCTTGGCTTGCTTTCTTGTTTGTCTCCTTGTTGGCAAACACCGTTTGTAACAGTGTGGATGACTCGGAATTGGTTGTCAACAACTTAATCTTCCTTAATCTTGGTTGGAAGCATTGGTTTTCAATGTGTTTTCAACAGTCTGGCTCATAGAACACATATACTCAAGAGAAGAAGTACAACTTCATACATTAAAAGTTAAGACTAGACGCCATCTGAAAACGGTCCACATAGCTAATATGGCGGGAATTTCAAACAGTTCAAACGACTTCGAGATTTCAATTTGCTCTGGTCTGAATAAAAATAAGCAAATACCTACTTGCAAACTTGTTAGGTGAAATACCATGTGTATCAGTTCTGTTAGGTTTGCTTATTTTTATTCCGACTGGCTAAATATAAGGTTAACTTGATGAACAATAAGTAAAACAATAAATAAGTTTTTGATATTTTTATTTTGTTTAAGGTAATACAACAAAAATTGTGGATAAATTGACACTCTTTCTTAAAAATACAAATTCACACTGACGCGAGTTTCTTCAAGCAATCAGGGGGAGAAAAGTCGATTAAATCACAAGAAAACTTAAAACACAAACACAATTTAAAAATATCGCAAAACCGCAATCGCGAAAAAATATTTACATATTGTGAAGTAGACGTTAATTTTTGACATTTCTTTTTATGTCTGTGTTGCTATATTCAAATAACATCGATTCGCTAATTCATTCGATTATGTAATACGGTCCCTTTAAACATTTGTTAAATTATTTAAAAATGATGAAGAAGTCATGAAAAAGTTTTCGTTTAATGTTATTTCTAATAAAAGCGAAGATTTTTTGAAGAAAAATATAAATAAGTGTAAACTCAAAAAAATACTGCGATGTATTCGAACAATCGATTGAATATTTTTTTTCATGGGCTACACTTGTATCATTCTTGCTCTTTTCCTCTTATTGTGTTCTGTCTTCTTCACTCTGACTCCAGTATGTAGTCTGTACCATCTCCATACATTGTCAACGCCCCCTGGTCTGGCTGGCGCTTAAGTTTTTTTTACTTTTATTTATTATTTATACGTACAATATTTTGTTTTAATTTTACTTTTTTTTTCTATTACAACTTTGTAAACAGTTTCTGTGTTTGTGAAATAAATACTTTTTATTTCTTTCTTCCTTTCCTGGAATGAGTATTTTACAATTAACTCCAGGCATACCTGCTCCTTAGCGAAAGCCATTATGGTCTTCTTATGAAAGCCACTCAAGTCCGGAGAAAGGTCCAAGAGGGCCAGGCTAGTATTGTCTTCAGACTGTCTTCAAACATTTGATTTTCTGAGGGCACGGTCGATTTAAGTATATGGTAGCTCTTCTGTTCTGTACCTAAAGGCACAAAGGCCGAGGAACTTTTAGGGATTTGCCCCTCAGTCGATATAGGAAAAAAAATTAAAAAAAGCGCCGCGGTCCGTTCACATGTAATAGGGCTGCCCTCCTTCAGCGTTTAAATTACATTTGCCTACTTTGTGTCTACTTCCATTAAGTTTTGTGACTGCAAATATCCTTTTTTTAAATAAACAAATAAAATACTTTATAAATTGAATAGGAAGTTTTCAACAAAAATACGTTGTGTGTCAAATAACCATGTTTACGTTTGAATAACAAATCGGTCTTTTAAATTAGCGACCGAAAAATACTCGCCTCGACTGAGACGCACGAAAAGATGTATTATTAAATTTTAATGTATAAACAATCCGCAATTAAACGTTAAGCTCAATCAACAATTGTTTCGGTATGCAGACACTCGCGACTGGTCGCATGCCGAGATCGAGCTGAGTAGGTATAGCTAGCGTTTCGTCCGTATGAAGTTGAATTACTGTAGATATTTGTACTGTGGCAATACCTATGCGCGAACGAGCCTCCGTGTAATGCAGATTTTAAGAAAGTCCATTAATGATTTAACCGCGTATAAAGGAGAAAGATGAACTGGTGATCATTGTAAATTAAAATGTGTCTTTTTTCACTAAGAAGAGAACATCGACTTTAACATCCAATATTCAAAATCCCCATCACCGAACACCTTTTCCTTTTGAGCGTTATAATCCCCACCTATTGATCTTGCGCTGAAACCTTGTCGCATTAATGTCCGCATGACGCAAGTCAGTATAGTTCGTATACCTACATAATTGTCATTGGTTAAAAGTAGTGAGAATCCGAATTGTCTTGGTCATTCTGACGTCACAGTAAGAGCGGGTACGCACATCACTAATTTTTGAGGGTTACTATAACTGAATTTCAGCTAATTAATTGTGTCCATGGCGTACAAAATGTTTTGGAATCGTCTGAACAGCTTCTGAAAT
Organism: Stenoptilia bipunctidactyla; assembly: GCA_944452665.1. Lineage (NCBI taxonomy): Eukaryota > Metazoa > Arthropoda > Insecta > Lepidoptera > Pterophoridae > Stenoptilia > Stenoptilia bipunctidactyla. The sequence continues at coordinate 13,325,237 of OX101750.1, forward strand.
TACACCTACAGTTCAAGTTTGATCTTGCACGGTATACTGTAGTCACCTCTGGGATGACGGCCAAGAATCAATCACTAAATAATCCCTCATTCGTAAGACATAAGGAGCTTAGGCCTTCATTGATAGTGACCGTTAATAAATGTTGACATGGTAAGGCGTCCCAAGTCCGTCACCTAGTAACCACCATGTAACCATTTAATTTATTTATTGAGTTGCCATTTTATTGCAGTTATTGTTTTTAAATAGAAAGATAATTTAATATCCTTTTTTTTTATAACTAAACCCGCGTTTGACCTCAATCTCTGATGGTAAGTGACGATGAGGTCGAAGATGAAAGCACACGGGTTTAGGAAGGAACTGGCTCTTTATACAATATTGCCGGAACACATTACCGCCGGAGCGGTAACATTTGGCGGCAGACTTTATATAAAGGGTGGTCGCTAGCCAGGCGGACCCAGAAGGGATCCTACCACCAAGAGAGTCTACTACCACCAAGTCTTCCTTGCAAATTGTATCTAGTTTCTAAGCTTACCTATTACACTCGTCGCTGCCCCAGTAAGGCAGCTGGGCTTCACCGTTGAAGTTTTCCAGCATGTTCATCCTTTTCAAGTCGTTAGCGCCCGTGTTGATGGTGAACCGGTCTGATGATGTACCGTTTTTCTGGAAAACACAACGAGTATTGATAGTTGGTTTAATGATTATAAATATAATGACACATCTAACGTATTGCCCCAAAGTAAATATTAATATAAGCTCAATATTTACTTTGGGGACATTTTAAGAGAAGGTAAAGAATAATATGTGGGATTCAATTTATGACAAAAAAAATATATATTTTTTTAAAATGAAATTTTACAATTCTTTTAAGTGATCAAATTTTTGTATTGAAAATTACTAACAACTATTACTAATGAACTAACAACTATTGAAAAATCGGGGCTTAACGTATTTCTTAGTAGAAATAGTTGGAAAAACGCTTTTATTTCTTGCTATTTAGTTGTAAATAACAGATTAAAGTAAAATGATGTTGACTTATGAGAATTATAAAATATGAATTTATCTAACAAAGAAAAAAATTTTTTTTTTCATAAATTGAATCCACATATCATTCTTAAACCTTCTCCTAAAATATTTCGATCTTCATAAAAAGGACCCTATTTTTACAAGTGGAGACAACAAAGCTGAACTTAATGGTAGGGGAACCTGTTGTACCTTGGACACTTTTTCACTTAACGATTTAAAAAAAAAAACGGTTACAGCTATTGCGATAACACAAATTTAAGCTGTTAGACGTACTAATGTTTTAATAAATAAAAATTAAACAAAAGCATAAATCATAATTTTACAGGTTTTACATAAACTAAAAAAAATATTGGAATGTTGATCAAGGTACAACAGTGGTGATGTACCTAGATCCGCCTTTGTTGTACCTTGGTCATAGTTAGAGCTCATCAAATAAAATCCATATTTCTCGACAAATAGCAAACATTTTTATTATTTAAAGGTTTAACACATCTATAATTATCTTTTTAAGCTTATCTAATATCTATGACAAATCAATTAACAAAATATATATCAATAACATCAGTATTTTTCGTAACACCTAACTTAAACATTTTAATCACATTGGCAACAAGTCTTTATTCTCTTTGTAATTCTATATAAATAGTCTATTATTTGGACTAAGCGTTTCTTAATTAATCAATAAACTCCGAGTATCTATTCATTTCAGGAACTGAGTAATATTCCCTCTTGGAATTAGTTTTTTTTGGACTTTTTATTTTTTCCTTAATATCTAACCATTGATATAAGTTTAGATCATCTTTTTCTGGCCATTTCCAGTTTTTTAGCGATCTCTTCATGGATTTTATAAGAGCACCCTCTTTACTGCCGGACACTATTTGGCCAACAAAGTATTCACCTTCGTATATAAATATAACGTAATCACCATCTTCAAAATTGTTTGCGTGACTATTCTCTTTATTTCCCTCAAAATAATTGCTTAATGGTTCTTCCTCAGAAGATAAAAACCCTTCTGAAGCATCTGAATCTCGCACAGAAAAGCTTTCGTTTTCATCTTCTGATGTTTCTGATTCTTCTTTCAAAATTTTTTTCTTGACTTTTAGTTTCTTATCTATTTTAAGTTTTTTATTTTGTCTTGCTGCCTTTATTCTTTCTATTTCATTTTTTTCCGGAGTGTCAGTTAGAATCCTTGACTTTCCTTTCTGTCTGCCTTTTCGAACTTCTTTTCTTGGTTCAGCTTTTGGGTGTGGTCTAATCATAGATGGCGTTACAACATTGGAACATCCTGATGTGTTTTTTTGCAACGAGGTTTCAAGAATTTCTTTGCATTTTTGAGTGGATTCTCCAGGAAGATGTTGTCCGTTAAAATCTGGCTGTTCAAGAATTTCAATTGCTTCTTCAGATGAGGTCCCAGCATGAGGCTCGTTTTCGCTTACAAGATAGGGTCGACCAGTCACGTTTGATGGCATAAACTCATGTTCTCCAAATATATTTTCATTTAGTGGGTGTAATCCTGTACTTCTAAAACCCTGAATAATATTTGAGGGAGTAAAAGATTGTGGAAAAGCTTTTCCAACAAGACTGGCAATATCATAAATTGTCAGTGGTTTACCCACATGACCGGGTGTGAACATTAATTCATTTGCTGCATTGTTAAAGTATTTCTTAAAAGGACCGAATACAGTCTTATCCAAAGGTTGAAATTTATGACTCGTGTGTGGATGGAAAGTTACAAGGATAACGCTATTTTCTCTGGCTAATTCAATAACTGGTATTTGAATGTGACTTTCATGATTGTCAAGTAGTAAAATGGTTGGATAATCTTTTGATGGTTTTACATATTGAACAAAGTGTTTGAAAAATTGTAGAAACTTCATTAGACCATCCAGAAGGATTAGCTCCACCAACAGTTCCATCAGGAGCTCCAACAAGCATAAAATCCTTGAAATTTACCCGCGGAAATATGAGCATAGGAGGAATGAATCCACCTCCTGCATTTATTGCAGCTATCATTGTCACGGTATTCCCTTTTTCTCCGCTTGTCATTGCACCAACTTGTTTGACACCTTTGGCTGCTAATATTTTTGGTGGAACATGGACTGTTGAAATGCCACATTCATCCACATTCCAAATATCAATCGCTCTTAATTGTGGGCATTTGGACAAAGCTTTTTTGTAATTTTCAAAAGTCAATTGCACATTTTGTTTATTAAATGCTGTAGAACGGGCAAGGCTAGTGGCTTCAGGCTTGCGTAAAGCTAATTGATTTTAATGTCGTTTACGGAAAAGACGTAACCAGAACTCCCCAGCCATTTGGTCTTTGTCCCATTGTGCTGGATATTTTTTATTCTTTTTCGTCGCGAACTCATATGCTAACCTCTTTACGTCTTTTAGAGTAAGCCCATATTGTAAATTTGCTGCTTCTTGTATATAATCCACAAGCAAGAGCTCTTCGTCACATGTAAAAACTTTTTTCACGGCTAAATTATCATGAAGGTCGCTCGCATTTTTACCAGTCCTCAAGCAGTCTTCATAATGCCTCTTTAAAGTAGACCTTGACAAGTTAAAATGTTTTGCAGCCCCTCTTAATGAGAATTTTTTTTCTTTAATTAGATTAATAGCACTAGAAAGTACTGTTTTAGAAATAGGAGTCCGTTTGATGTTGTTTTTGCTACGGGGCATTTTACCTGTATAAAAAACAACAAAATAATAAATATGTCCATTCTTAAACATAATTAACAAGGACACATTTGAATGTATGTACCTTGACCATATGACCAAGGTACAACTCCTTTACTATGGTCAAGGTACAACACCCGTACCCTTTTATGTTTATTCGCACATGTAAATATGGAGGTTATAATTAACTCAAATAAGCATACTACATTCTAAACTTGGCTAAAGTACTTGTTTAAATCAAATGGTTTAAAAAATATATGTAGTAAATAACAGAAGTAATAAAAGAAATGAAAAATATTAAATAACTTACTTTTTGGCGGCGAAAACGTTAAACTGATCTCCCACGCAAACGCGATGCAATGGCCGCCTGCAACTAACTTCATTTTGATTAGTCTTGTCAAAGTTCACTATGCCATAGACAAAGAGACGAAAAAAAGTCGCGAACATTAAAAAAATCTTAGTGGCTCTAGGTACAAAGGGTGTCAAGGTACAACAGGTTCCCCTATATCCTTGTACACACGGTCTCGAGTCATTTTGGATAATATCTCAGATCTCATTTGTATGATCTGAGAATAATATCGTTTCCTAACCCAGGACTCCTCATAGTTTAGATGGAAGCCGTCAAAATCAGCATAAACAACCTACAGTCTGATGATGATGATGATGCGACATCTTTCAGACATAAACGCATAACTTCACGCTTTCATCCCTTACGGGATAGGCAGAACATCAGAGGTTATCTGATGTCACGTTTGACAAATTTGGAGGTATTATAATGATGGAGAGAGACTATTGCAGAGACATCGCCCGCAAAAACGCCAATAAAACTTCCGTCCCTTAACTGGCTATTACAGTATGCCCGGGAAGAGAAGCAGCTGGCACATTCTATGTTTTTCCTTTGTACCCAGTCCAGTATGGAAGATGAAGATGTTTCAGAAAAGAGTTTAATTTCAAGCTTTGACACTAGATGACGCAGCAGTATTTTATAGCGCGCAGTAAACTTGATAATTCGACCAATGACGTTTCAAATAATTACTGTTCACATCAATGATTAGCCTTTGTAATTGGCTGTTACTTCCACGATAATCCCTTACAAGACAAGTATCAGAAAACGGGTTATTTCGTGGGTAAGCTCTTTCCTGAAAAAGTCTTACACAATCTAGCGGGGTCTTTTGTACTTTCGTACGTTAGCATTCAACTCTTTTTTTTATAAAGTATGGATGGGACGTTTGTCTTCCATGACACCTGATGTTAAGTTAACATGAAGACTAAGATGGTACACGTCCATCCACGAGAAACCTATTCATTCGACGCTTAAAAGTACTAGGACTATACTGGTCAGGGAAAATAGACGCAGGCAGTTCATTCCAAACCATGGCGACTCGTATCAAAAAGGAACTGTCAAAGCGAACTCCTCCCAATATAAGATTTCCTTGAGATTGTCTAACTTTTCATCAGCTGAAAATAAAATCCTTAAACCATAAAAGTTCTCTGTTAATAGTCAATTACAAGAATCGAATCTAAGTTTAAGGTTCTATACTGAAACCGAGAGAAACAACTTGTTATTTAAGTCTTACTTCATACTTCAATAAAGTATTATATAACAAAAGCGTTAATATTGCCAAAACATAATAAAAAGAAGCTTATCTTGTAAACACCATAAAAATATATATTTCAGCGCTCAATGACGCCAAATTGGAGAGATTAGATAAATGCAGTATAATTGAAAATAATCTATAAATAACTCAGAAACACCAATGTGTTTTTCTATAAAAGAAAGAATGAGTGAGACACGATCTAAAACCTTTTTGTCACTGTCTTCCCCAGTCTCCACTCTCTGGAGGAAGCTAAGCCAAAAACCATCAAATTATACCCGTGGCCTCTGTTATACTCTTAAGAGTCTATGTTAAGAGTTCTCATTCCGTAAAGAAGATAGGCAGACTGGGTACCCTTAAGTTTACTAATTAGGAGATGTAGAAAGTTGAACTTTTAGTATTTTGTACTCTATACTGGACTACTTATTTTCCATAAATTATTATTTTTCTACAACTTCTGTGAATGAAGAAAAATGGAAGTTTTATTTTCTTTATTCAAAGAAATTCACTTTAATAATAAAATCTGTTCGACGACGTCGTTAGATGTACAATCACACAACTGACACACGTGTCAAATTGACTTATTTGTTTCAAAAAATTCAAAAATGAGTTTAATGTTGCTTTTACGTTCATTTCTTACGTTATCAAATGCATGTAAATTTTTACTGAACAGTTGTAGAGATATGATATTAAGGTTTTTATTGCTATATTGAAGAGAAACAAATATTTAATAGTTTCATTACGCATCATTCTATCAGTACTAGCGGTTTACGGTAGCACTGTACTGCTTACTGCCAATGTTCTTTTCCATACAAAAAGAGGAGCCTCATAGCGTCATTATTTGCTGTTTAACTACAAAAATAAGCATAATATCATTTGATCTTGTCGATATTAAAGTCAGCATGATACTTAAAGAAAACATAAATAGGGGAAACTGAGGACAGTTGATCCCCCCTTTTCATTTTGCCTCCTAAAATCTTAATTTTTTTGAGAATTTCAGATGTTTTTTAACTAAAGTATTAAAAATTTATCTAGGTATAATATACGTGGGAGTCAAAACATATAGGTTATAAAATAAGTTAATATTTAATTTTATTCAAAAAAAGGGGTTTGTACCATGTGTCCCCACTATATGGGAGACTTGATTCGGCCTGTCAGGAGACTTGATCAGGGCAGATCAAGTATCCCTTATGCCATGGGACAGTTGATTCGTCACAATAAAATTACATGTTCATAAATACCTACAGACAGACAACATGATCTAAACTGGAAAATCAATATTTCTGCGAAAAACTATGCAGGTAGTTTAGGTTTTGGTTAAACTTCCGAAGAAAATTAGACTCAAACAGTATCCGCTTAAGTTATCATTTATTAAAAATGAGATATTTGTAATAAGCTTAAGTTATTTAATCAGTCTCAAAATTATGCGAAGTCTTAAAGTTTTGTTATTTAACACTAAAGAACTTTTAAGGAACACAAAATTGTAAAATAAAATCAAATTGTAACAAATACAAAGTTTTAAAAAGTTATACATTTATATCAACTGCCAATCTAATTGAATTTTGGCTTCGCCGCAATACCTATATTGATACTCATGTAGTTTTCATGTAGTTTTGTAAACCCGAGGCATTTTTGAAAAATTCTGCAAAAAGAAATATAATTTAGAACTTGAACAAATTATATTATATGGGAGACTTGATCCGGGGATCAAATGTAACAAGTTTTTGTGTACAAAGTGTCCTCACTACCACACAAATCAAAAAAGTATCTGAAAGTATCTTACCTCATTACAATCTTGAGCCGATAATCAACAAACAATACAGCCAACTAAGTTATTAAACTTATTAACTAAGAAAAACAAATAAATTTCACTTTAATTTACGCAAAACAAGGCAATTTCCAATTCAAAAAAAGATCTTGTACCGGCCAAAAACAAAACAATGCTCGTCACGTCAAAAATGGCGGTTTGATAGCTGTATTTTTTTCCCCTTGATTTGGGCTCGACTACTAGCATCAGCGCTACCAGTCAAAATAGTTCAATAACAACCGGTACTTTAAATATTTCGATGTACCAAGTCTCCCAGGAGTATCAAGTGTCCTCAGTTTCCCCTAGATTATGGTCATTGAAAAATCCATATTTCGATTCCGATTTTAATGCTTCTTTGGGCTTAAATAATTCGTATTACATAATACATAACTTCACGCCTGTATCTCGTATGGCGAAGGCAGAACACCAGAGGTAATATAACCATCTGATGTCACGTATGACAAATTTGGAGGCATTATAATAGTGGAGAGAGACTATTGCAGTGACAGGGGGTCAGCCTATCGCCCACAAAAAAGCCTCCCATAACACCTCGGTCCCTTAACTGACTTATACAGTATGTCCGGGAAGAGAAGCAGCTGGCACATTCTATGTTCTTCTTTCTTTCAGCATAGATCGTATTATTCAGGAATATATTAAAGTTCTACAAACCTTGTTTATTTATCTCTTACTTCAAATAAATATTTTGTTTGGATATTACTTGGATAATTTTGTTTTACAAACACAAGTCCCAAAAGCATTTTCAAATATTTTATGTTTCGATTTCTGTAAGAACATATCGTCTGTCTCACCAAACATGTCAACCTACGTGTGAAGCTGAGTGAAATAGCAAGATGTTTTTGCCGAACGAAATAACTAGTTCGTCTTAGCGAGTGGCTGACTTTTAAGACTACTGTATACAGGGTCGACTGCTTCAAGTGCCTTTCGAAGAACAGCAAGGATCGTGATAAATTAAGTTTTGCGATCACCGACTTACTATATCCAATTCTATGCAAAGTGACTATGTGACAGTTCTCTAAGGAGAATTACCAGCGAATCTGTGTTTGAGACATAACCAAGGCTTTAGGAGCTTTTGACGACCGACTGGTGTAGAGGTAACATACATTGCTTTCTATGCCAGAGGTCCTGGGTCCGAACCCCGGCGGCGGCGGATATTTGTGTGATGAACAACAGATATTAGTCGTCAAGTCATGGATGTTTATTTAAGTTTATTCTAATAAAAAATATGTAGTTATTCAGTATGTATGTTTATATATTTCTTAAGTATATCAGTTATCTAGTATCCACGAAGTCGTCGTGGCGCCGTGGTTACTGTGTGTATCTTACGATATCACAGGTTAAGCAACGTTCGGCGCGGTCGGTACTTGGATGGGTGACCGCCGACCATTCGTTTCTCACGGCGACTTCCGTGCTTCGGAGGGCACGTTAAGCTGTCGGTCCCGGGTGCTGTATACTTGTATACAGTAGTCGTTAGGGTTCGTCAGAAGCCAGATCGGCACCCTGAAAATTCTGACATCCACCACCCAGCACTGGGCCAGCTCGGTGGATTATGGCCTAAACCTCCTCGTCACCCAGGGGAGAGACTCATGCCCTGCAGTGGGCTCATTACACGGAGTTGTGATGATGATGATGATGATGAGTATCCATAACACAAGTTCTTTAAGAAACTTAATTTGGACTAGAGAATGTTGTGTGAGTGTCAGAAATATTTATTTATTTACTATTTTTCATGATATAGAACATACGAGTTTCACTAACCGTCACTAGCAGTCCGAAGTTCTCGAACTTCAACTGTCCCTGGAGACTTAGAATAGGTTTCGCCACGCTGATGATGCTGTCGTCATATCCCCACAGGAACCTGCCAAAAATACGTAATGGTTATTAATAAAATAAGTCAGTAATAAAATTACGAGCGTTTTCCTTTCCTTTTCAACCGACTTCCAAAAAAGGAGGAGGTTCTCAAATCATCTGTATATTTTTTGTCTTTGTTACACGATATTTCGGACAATTTTGAATCGTTTTTAGAAATTCTTTTTTCATATGATAGATGATACTTCATAGTTGGTCCCATATAAATTACATTGAAATCCGTTTAATACTTCATGGAAAATTTAAAAACTTTGCAGAAATATGTATGATTTTGGAGAATGTTTACGTTGATGACAGGATAACTCAGCCAAAGTTTTGACGTGAAGTCGGTTTTTTAATGCTCAGCATTCGTCGATTATTATCTTTTTAGCAGTTGTCTGTTTTATTTTAAATTAATTAAAATTTGGCTTTATTGCCAAAATAATTTATAGCGAAGGGTCGGCTAAGAACTACCGTCCCTGGATAAGCGTGTTTTAAAAGGAGATTAATCCGAGTTGGTGGTAGGACCTCTTCAGGGCCCGCCTGGCTAGCAACCACGGTATATACAGGGTTGTTCTTTAGTCACCAGCCAAATTTAAATGTTAGTTTCTTTGATACAATATAAAGGTACCTGCATATTTATTTTAGCGTCACTCAGTACAAAAAAGTAGAAATATGGAACCACAAACTTTTAAAAAAATAGTCGCTGTTGATGAACATAGCTATAACGACGCGGCATATCTTTTTTTTTTTTTTTTTTTATTAGTGACCAAACCCGCGTTTGACCTCAATCTCACCTGATGGTAAGTGACGATGAGGTCGAAGATGAAAGCACACGGGTTTAGGAAGGAACTGGCTCTTTATACAATATTGCCGCAACACATTACCGCCGGTAACATTTGGCGGCAGACTTTGTATAAAGGGTGGTCGCTAGCCAGGTGGACCCAGAAGGGATCCTACCACCAAGTAAATATACCACCAAGTAAATATACTACGACGTAATATATTTACGCGCTACTACAAAGCATCTTGCAGTACGACGTAGTACTGCAAGATGCTTTTTAGTAGCGCGTAGTCATCTTTATTTTAATGGTAATTTAGAGTGACCATGGTTAATATGTTAGCGGATATATTAATTCCCTTGTAAAAAAAAAATACTTTTTCTTTGCAAAAATAGTTTCTATAAATGATACTTATTGTGCAAAAAAAATTTGGCCGGTGACTATCAATCAACCCTGTATTACATCTACCGTCAAATATCACTGCTCCTGGGGCGATATGTTCCCGCAATTATTTCCTTACTATAAAAGAAACCTGTGTTATGTAATCTTCGACCTTATCCTCACTAACCATAAGGTTCGATGTTTATCAAAAGGGATTTTCGTCACCGTCGAAGAAACAAAAATTAAGTCTCACTTACTCAAACATCACCAAACACTAATCATAAATTAAGGAGAATTAGCAAAATGTATACCTAACAATTACTTTAAATATAATCGCTTGATTATTATATTTTTTCATTCTATTAAATGAATAAAATAAATAAATAAATTCTTACCTTTTATTTTATGGGCAAAACTCATTCTAACATACAACTTAAACACTCATTTTGACATAAAACTCAAAAAGTACTTAACACTAACTAGGGAATCTTAACAAAATATTGATTTAGTACATAGGTACTAAATCAATATTTGGTAAAGACCCAGTAGTTTTATTATTATTGCTTAGTTATTTTTTTTTCCTATGTGTTTTTATTAATAATACTTAGCTATAATATATTCTTGTACTTATTTTTTGTGTGCCTGATGGCAAGCCTAAAAATTGTAAATCCTTAATTGGCTGTCAGCGTCATTTTAAATATGTATTTTTTATACTTAAGAGCTGTGGATTTTGTTATAAATAAATAAGTAAAAATAAAATAAGTTACTTTAATTTGGTAACGGTCGATTGCCTGCACGTCCACTGCACTATAATGTATGTACTACCAAATAATTTAGATCTAATTTACCATTGTGGAATGCAATAAACTATTGAACTGAATTGCTGCTTACCTATGAACTGGCAGTTTGAGGAACGCATGAGGGTGATCCACCCAGCTGAGGGCTCCGTTCAGGGACAGCTGACTGATGGTGTTCAGGTTCATCTCTATAGCTTTTGACACAACACCCTGAATAAAGAAAATATTTGAATTGGATATTTTTTACAAGACACTTGTCAATTTGATCTCTAATTATAGGGTTGCCTTATAAAAGTCAACAATATTTTAATAGCAGATAAAGACCAATGAGTGGGTCATAATTAAGAAAAAAATAAAAAAATAAAATTTTCTAAATTGTTCTAAGTGATCAAAATTTAGATCTGTAGTTTATGACTACACAGCAAGTAATAAAAACGTTTCCATCTACTTGTATGTAGTAATAAAATGTAGATTAATCTTTAATTTTACTCACATAAAAAATATTAAAAAAAAAAAAAAAAATTCGAAATTCAGGCCCACTGACACATCATTCCTAATCTGCTATTAAAATATAATTGACTATTATAATAAGCGGATCCTGTATGTATGTATATGTACTTATATCAATATATATAAAACTGTTCCGTTACTGACTGAGTGACTGAGGTACTGAGTGACTGAGGTACTGGGTGACTGAGTGACTGACAGACAACGTACAGCCGTAACTACTGGGCGTAGAGAGCTGAAATTTGGAACATATATTCTTTAGGGGATGTAGGGGTGCACTAAGGAAGGAATTCCCGAAATTCCCATGGGAACGGGAAATATAGGACTTTTTAGTTTGTATGAAAAATCTTATTCCTTGAGTGCACCGATGTGAAACTTGGCGTAAAGGTTTTTCAATGTGTGTCTGGTTGTGTTATGAAAGGAATTCCCGAAAATCCCACGGGAACGGGAAATATATGATGTTTTAGTTTATATGAAAAAATCCCATTCCTTGAGTGCACGGATGTGATACTTGATATAAAGGTTCCTCAATAAGTGTCTGTATTATGGAAGGAATTCCCGAAATTCCCACGGGAATTGGTTGGACTTTTTAGTTTGTATGAAAAATCTTATTCCTTGAGTGTACGGATGTGATACTTGGCATGAAGGTTCTTCAAAGAGTGACTGGTTGTGCTACGAAAAAAAATCCCAAAATTCCCACGGGCACGGGAAATATATGATTTTTAGTTTTTATGAAAAAAAAACTAATTCCTTGAGTGCATGAGTGTGATACTTGGTATAAAGGTTCTTTCAGTGGGTGTCTGGTTGTACAGTTTCTGAAATTTCCAAGAGAAGGGTAGTTAAGCGCATACGAAGTTGCGGGATAAAGCTAGTTTTGTATATGTTTTTAAGATTTGGTAGAATAAAGGCAGAAAAAAATGTGATCTTCATTTTATATTACGTAATAATGTAATATGTAAAGAAAATAGGTCATAAATGAGTTGAGATATTTTTGTCAGATATTTATGAATTTGATCTTTTAGTTTTTACGACTAGCTGGAATAAAACCAATGAAAATACGGCGTTTACTATGACGTCATGCAGTAAAATTTAAAATCAACAACGCATTTGAAAACGATGATGCACGTATACAGGGTGTCATTGATTCTCTTCCGATATGAGAAATAACCTTAAGGAGGGATCGAGCAAAACACCGAAAAGAGTGTTACGATTTTTCATATTTTACCAATTTAGATATGATTGAGAATGATGATAATTTGCGTATATTAAAATGAAAGACTAAAAATTAACGTAGTGCTCAGTTTAACCCTTAAAACCTAATTGTTATTATTAAATAAACGTCAATTAACGCTCAAAATTGATTAAAATGCATGAACATGCCTTCTTATTTTTCAGATTTTAACCCAGTAAATCAATTTGAATTAATTAAAAAAAATACTTTTTGAACACTTAAGAAACCAATAAATATAGTCATGTACTTTTTTTTGTACCTTTACAAACAAAGTCTTCTTTTTTTAAAGCTCTAAAATCTAGATAAGTGTTACGTAAATTCTCCATAGAAAAATCTATGAACAACCACACGCATCACGAGCATTCGATATAGTACTCTTAACGCCAGTGCGCTTTTGGATATCAAGGCGACACCACGCGTGTTTGATGCACCAGCAAAGTTACGTATTTCGAATTTGTGTACTCTGTAAGTTATTATTAATAATTATTTTTATAACCAATAAATTTCAATAAGTAGAAAGTACCGATACAATGAAATGACACCAAACGACATAAATTTCGAGGTCACGCGAAATCGCGCGGAATTGATGTCACTCGCATAATGCCTAGCCCCTTAAAGAACTAGATAGTAGATTTTTTTACGCTGTGATGTATCATTTATGGAACATCGAAAATTAATTTTTATAGCTCCCAGCGCCATTAAGACCTACGATATTTAATACATCAGAAACATACGATAAATAGCTTATTGCAAGTGTTATGAAATCTGTGTATACCTAATTGAGTTCTGTATGTAATCTGTTTTGGGTTTTAATTTGTTTAGTTGCAGAAACAGCGCCCTCTACTCACCAACAGCGGCAAGTTCGGCACAATGACTTGATCAAAGTGTGCTCCTGTAGATCTCTCTGGTACGTATCTGAAGATATTCTTCTCCTGGTAACTAAGCTGATCCCCATCGAACTTAATGTTGACTCTTTCTAACTGCTGCCTGAAAAAAATATACAGATATCTTAAGTTAAGGGTTAAAATTATAAGCACTCAAGGTTCCAAACAAATTAGCATCTGAATTCCAATTGAGATTTTATGTCCATGGCAATTTTTTTTTTGGTATTTTATTCTGCTGTTCTTTTATGAGGATTGATGAAAGAAAAGTTTTTAAGCTATTACATAGGTTCTATCGCGGGCCTTGAGCGTGGGGAACGAATCCAGAACATCCGTAATGAAAAAAACTAGAAACTACTAGAAGCTAGAAATTGCGTCTAAAAATTAGACTTCAATCTTCATGAAAATGTTTGTTACGACATTTCTGAGCTCACCCTGTATATACATCTAACAACGGAAAAATGCCTTATTTGAAACCAGTTTTTTTGTTGTTTATAAATAAAAGTTCCTTTACTTTATTTTTGGCATTTTTTGTTTTTAGTTGTAACGGTACGAGGAAAATCTGATGTAGATATTTAAGAGTGAGCATAATAGACCATTAGGTAATTATGCTTAAGGAAATGAATAAACAGATTGTTATTTTCATGCTGAGTGCTCTGTTTACTTTTATAACTGTGTTTTTGTTTTTTTTTGTCAACTAATAAATTAACTTAATAAAGCATATCAAACGATATCGCAGGTTAAGCGCACTCAGCGCGGCCGGTATTATGATGGGTGACCGCCAATAATTTATTTCTAAGGATGACTTCCGTGCTTTGGAGTGCTCGTTAAGCAGTCGGTCCCAGGTGCTGTATACTTGTATACTGTAATCGTTAGGGTTTGTCAGAAGCCATTTCGACACCCTGAAAATTCTAACATCCACCAACGAGCACTGGGCCAGCTTGGTAAATTACGGCCTAAATCTCCTCATCACCCAGAGGAGAGACTCGTAGTCCTGCAGTGGGTTCATTGAGGAGATGACGATGAAATTAACTTTCTTTCCTTCTTCGAAGGGTTCATTTTGTGTCGCTTAAATTTATTAGGCATATTTTACATACATACATAACGTCACGCTTATATCCCTAATGGGGTAGGCAGAACAACAGAGGCTATGAAACCATCTGATGTCACGTTTGACAAATTTGGGGGCATTATAATGATGGAGAGAGACTTGCAGTGACAGGAGGTCAGCCTATCGCCCACAAAAACGTCAAAAAAACCTCCGTCCCTTAACTGACTTTTACAGTATGCCCGGGAAGAGAAGCAGCTGGCACATTCTATGTTTTTCTTTCGCTCCCAGTCCAGCATGGAAGGTAGGCATATTTTGTGTCGCTTAAATTTTATTAGGCATATTTTAGCCGGCGCGTAGGTTTAGCTTAGAATATTCCTGTCGCCCCTGGATAAGCGTGTTGTAAAAAGCGACTAATCCGAGTGGCCTTGAAGGTAGTCCGAAGGACTCCTTAAGGGTAAGCCCATTGATACTCTTATCGTTTATGTTTATCGTTTACTAGCCACCGAGCGCGGTTTTACCCGCGTAACTTTTGATCCCGTTGGAATTTCGGGATAAAATATAGCCTATAACCTTCCTCAAGAGTTGGGCCATCAAATGCAAAAAGATTTTTTTAAATCCCACTTGTAGTTTCTGAGATTAGCGCGTTCAAACAAACAAACTAAAAAACAAACTCTTCAGCTTTATATATTAGTAGGTATAGATTTGACGACCGGCTGGTGTAGCGGTAACATACCATTGCCTTCTATGCCAGAGGTCCTGGGTTCAAATCCCGGCGGCGGCGGATAGGTATTTGTGTGATGAACACAGATATTAGTCCTCAAGTCATGGAGAGTACAATACTTACAAACTGTCAGAAATTATTACCAGGAATTTATTGATACTTTGCGTTCAAAATATATGTGAAATTGAAGTTAACTTCCATACTTCCCACCCAGATAATTTAGCCAACGTGAGCAAGCAAAATTAGGTTTAAATGGTTTATTTAAAAAAATTATAACTATTTACAAAATTTGCTTTACTTATCGTTTAAAAGAAGTACGCTATATGTTCTTATGTAATTTTAACATTAATCCATTATGGCATTTTGTAGTAATATCCGTTATATGTTTATTTAAGTTTATTCTAATAAAAAATATATATGTTTTTATATTTCTTAAGTATATCAGTTATCTAGTATCCATAACACAAGTTCTTTAAGAAACTTAATTTGGGCTAGATAATGTTGTGTGAGTGTCAGAAATATTTATTAATTAAAAAAAAACGTGACATTTTAACATATAAAAACACCATTAGATATAAGGTAAATTCGGAGGCATTATAATGAGGGAGTGAGACTATTGCAGAGATCAACCTGTCGCCCACGAAAAACCTCCCATAATACCTCTGTTCCTTAGCTGACTTTTAAAGTATACTCGGGAAGAGAAATACCTGGTACATTCTATGTTTTGCTTTTGCTCCCAGTCCAGCATGGAAGAAAATTAGGAAATCTTCATCTTTACGGAAAAAAAACGAGGAGGTGGTACCTACATCAAATCACTAGATGGAAACGCATGAGAAAATTATGCAGAAACGCTTACATAGTCTTCAATTACGTTTGCAAAGAGTTAATTATATGGCGGTAGATGGGTGGTAAGTATATCTACCATATTATTAACTTAGGTACCTACTTACGTCATCATTACTTTTTATTTTTTTATGAAATCTGCTCCAGTGGTGATCTGTTGAAGTAAAATTTTCAACCGACTTCCAAAAAAAGAGGAGGTTCTCAATTCGTCTGTATGTTTTTTTTTGTGTCTTTGTTACACGATATTTCGGATAATTTTGAATTGATTTTGAAAATTGTTATTTCATATAATAGAGGATAGGTACTTTATCTTTACTTAGTCCCATTTAAATTTCCTCGAATTCGGTTGAGTACCTACTTCATTGAAAATTTCAAACTTTCGAAAAAATATGTATGAATTCGGAGAATGTTTGTTGATGACATTGATGACGTTCTCCGCGACACGATAGAAAGTATTGACACAGTACAGATATGTACAGTAATTCAATTCGGCCACATCTTTGAACCTATCACATGTGATAGGGCTGCCCGTCTTCAGCGTTTAAATTACATTTGCCCACTTTATGTTTAATTCCATTTAGTTTGCAAATATACTTTTTTTATATAAACAAATAAGAGACTTTGTAAATTGAATAGGAAGTGTTCAGGAAAAATACGTTTTGTGTCAAAAGACCATGTTTACGTTTGAATAACAAATCGGTCTTATAAATTAGCGACCGAAAAATACTTGCGCCTCGACTGAGACGCACGAAAAAATGTATTATTAAATTGTTAAGTATAAACAATCAGCATATTAACGTAAAGCTCAATCAACAATTGTTTCGGTATGCAGACACTCGCGACTGGCCGCATGTCGAGCGCATGCCGAGATCGAGCCGCGTAGGTATAGCTCGCGTTTCGTCCGTTTGTATGAAGTTGAATTACTGTTATAGATATCTGTACTGTGTCAATACTTTCTATCGTGTCGTCGAATGGCCGCATGTCGAGATAGAGCCGCGTAGGTATAGCTCGCGTTTCGTTTGTTTGTATGAAGTTGAATTACTGTAGATATCTGTACTGTGTCAATACTTTCTATCGTGTCGTCGAATGGCCGCATGTCGAGATAGAGCCGCGTAGGTATAGCTCGCGTTTCGTCCGTTTGTATGAAGTTGAATTACTGTAGATATCTGTACTGTGGTATTGAGTTTGTATGAAACCGCGACAAATAGCTCTCTCGCCCGCTGGCGTCGAGAACGGCCCAGATTCCCCGCGTCGCTGCCCGCGCCGCTGTCGCTCTCGCTGTCGCCGCCGTCCTAGTCTCTAGAAAACCAGCGTTTGACCTCTGATCGTAAGTCTTCACTTACGTTCACTCCGGTTTAAGAAAGAACTGGATTTTGGTGATATATGGCGGCAGATTCTATATAAAGGGTGTTCGCTTGACAGTTGGATCCTCAACGGATAATATAACAAAGCTTATTCAGGGGCGCGGGGCGGTAAGGCTCTGGAACCTACGTGCCTTTTTTACAGTACCATAATCGTGAGTCATGATTTTGTGTGAAAAATAGACTTGACATGATTACTTAAGTAAGTTCACATCTAAAAAGTGCAAGTTTATCAGTGCCATCTATCGTCATAAAGCTTGCCGTCCAAACATGTTTACGTGTATTATCTGCATTGTATAAACACTGTCATATAACTTGAGCACGATTTATTGCCTACCACGTGATTTGACTTGCAATTTTGCATACAGAAAGCAGTATTAAATATGGCTCAGTTGTGGTCATTTGCTGTGCATATTAAACGTTGCATCGCATGCTTAAATTTTAGTAAAATGTCATCTATCGAATCTCTACTAGGTACTCTAGAGTCAAAACTGGCGCGTAACTCAGTTTTGGGCCTTAAATGTAAGATATATATCTTCAACAAACCAATCAACAAACCTACCCAGCAAGCAAAGCAATATACAGGGTGTTTTATTTGTGACTCAGCAACGTTTGTGTGCGATCACAGAACTTTATCGAATCGTTTGTTAACGAATGTTCGTATAGTATGGAGACGGTTTTTAAGAAAAAAATTAAATTCTATTGCCGCACGGCCAGTTTAAATAAATGTGTGCCTTGTTAATTTTGAATGTTTGTAAACATGTTGTACTCATAAATATCTGTAAAATAAAAAATTACAATGTTACTCAAAACTTGCAACCGACTCCATACTATACGAGCATTCGTAAACATTCGTTAATATACGATTCGATAAAGTTCTGTGATCGCACACCAGGGTTGGCACAAAAAGATGAAAAGATATAATAATTATATAGCCTAATTCAATGGTTATTTTTTGTTTTTTCTTACTGACTTTCAAAACCCAAGTTTAATTTCATTTGGAAATCATTTGTCTTTAGTTTAGAATGAGAGATTTTAAACTACAAATTACAGGCTCAAGTCCTATCCAGGTGTATTGCTCAAGTATATTTTTGTAGTCTCTACTCAAGTTATAGTTTTTTTGATGGACTCAATTCGATATCAAATTACTAACTAACACTAACATATACTAACACTTCAGGTGACATATTGAAAAAATGCGTTGACTTTCATCGCATACTATGAGAATATGACAAGACGAGCGGATCTGAAATTTTGATATTACACAAAATTACACATTCATATCTTTATCTATCAGTACTTTGGTTGCTCAAAAACATGATTTCATGATTTTGACTCGATAGTTTTTTTTTCGAAAACGCGTCTAAAATACTTTTTCTTTCTTTACGTAGTTATGAAATCCATAAGTATGCCTAGAAATAACTTAAATACAGTCTTCACATTATTGTCCGAACTTTGGTTGCTCAAAATTTACGTAGCATTTGCCATTATTTTTTGAGCAATATCTGAGCGGTGTCTATGCAATACGCAACCTTATGTCGGCGTGTTAAAGTGCTATCATTTCTAAAAAAACATTTCGATGTGCCGCGTTAAGAAAAGCTTTCATAACACAGGCCTACGAGCCAACCAACACGTACCAACTTCTACTTTAAAAACATTTCAACTGTTTTGGCTACAAGATAAATAGCATAGGGTTATCACTCATTAATAAATATTCTTTAAGGTCAGCATCGTCCGATCGAGCTATCATCTCAAAGGCGCTTAGATAATTATACATTTAACTTAATTACTTAGGTAATAAAATTGTTACGATAATTATGAGATTTTGCGCTTGTACCGTCGTTGTATCTCAAGTCAATATAGCGGTTGGGGTATTACATCAGTGTGATCAGGTTCCAAAAACAAGATGGCTACGAGTATGTCCGAGTTTTTAGATTGATGCTAAAAATGACATTACCTATTATTAAGGTTTTGAACATAAGTAAAATTGGAAAATGTACAAAATTGTTGTCATATTCAAATAGTCACAACTCCTAAACTGGTCTTGAAGCTTAGGTCTTAACATTAGTATTTAAGTAATATCCTAGCGCTTCGAAAAAATAAATAAAAAAGGTATGTTAATGGTCTTAAATTTTTCAAAATATTCAAACAGTAAAAAAAAGAAAACTTTTGTTTTGACGACCGGCTGGTGTAGCGGTAACATAAATTGCCTTCTATGCCAGAGGTCCTGGGTTCGAATCCCGGCGGCGGCGGCGGATATTTGTGTGATGAACACAGATATTAGTCGTCAAGTCATGGATGTTTGTATGTTTATTTAAGTTTATTCTAATAAAAAATATGTATTTATTCAATATGTATGTTTATATATTTCTTAAGTATATCAGTTATCTAGTATCCATAACACAAGTTCTTAAAGAAACTTTATTTGGGCTAGATAATGTTGTGTGAGGGTCAGAAATATTAAAAAAAAAACAATCAAATTTTTTTACACTTTTTACGTCTCAAGTATTTTTTAAAGGTTTTAATATGAATTTTTGGTATTTTTTAGTGTTAGGTACCTTATTGCCAACTTTTTTAGTTTTCACACGATATTACTTTTATGTCTGTAGGACGTTAACATCGGTAAATATTGCTAAATAAATAAACTCATCCGAACTCAGTAAAGAGAAAATTAAAATGGCCGCCGTTTCCAAATAGTAGGGGCAAAATG
This sequence comes from Stenoptilia bipunctidactyla, assembly GCA_944452665.1. Classification (NCBI taxonomy): domain Eukaryota; kingdom Metazoa; phylum Arthropoda; class Insecta; order Lepidoptera; family Pterophoridae; genus Stenoptilia; species Stenoptilia bipunctidactyla. Next base: position 13,345,472 of record OX101750.1, read on the forward strand.
CCTTTGTACTGTGGTTTTGTCGATAAAATTTATCATGTTACTTCGCCTTCACAGGACACCGATGACCAGACACACTGTATAGACGCTTAAGAACCTTTTACTACCATATATACTAACAAATTGAGTCTTTGTTACTTTTAAATAAATCATTCATTCATTCATTCATTCATATTCTGCAAATAAATTATATTCTATTTTATTCTATCATCATCATCATTCAGCCAGGAGACTCCCATTGCTGGACGGATGCCTCCCCAAAGACCACAAATGTCTCCACCTAAACGACTTTTGTTAATTAATATAAAAAAAATCGGTGACATTGTAGTTTTATCGACATTTTAATATTTTGGAAGAAGACATTTTAATATGCTGGACTGGAAGCGAAAGAAAAACATAGCATGTGCCAGCTGCTTCTCTTCCCAGGCAAACTGTATAAGTCAGTTAAGGGACAGAGGTTTTATTGGCATTTTTGTTGGCGATAGGCTAACCCCCTGGTGTTCTGCCTACCCCATAAGGGATACAGGCGTGAAGTTAGTTATGTCATCATCATCATCACAACTCCGTGTAATGGGCCCACTGCAGGGCATGAGTCTCTCCTCTGGGTGACGAGGAGGTTTAGGCCATAATCCACCAAGCTGGCCCAGTGCTGGGTGGTGGATGTCAGAATTTTCAGGGTGCCGATATGGCTTCTGACAAACCCTAACGACTACTGTATACAAGTATACAGCACCCGGGACCGACAGCTTAACGTGCCCTCCGAAGCACGGAAGTCGCCGTGAGAAACGAACGGTCGGCGGTGACCCATCCAAGTACCGACCGCGCCGAACGTTGCTTAATCTGTGATATCGTAAGATACACACAGTAACCACGGCGCCACGACGACTTCGTGTTAGTTATGTATGTATGTTTAATATTTTCTTGCAATCACCTACCTACTTTCATCTGTCTTAAAAACATTATCAAAATGAACTGGGTATAACTGATAGATTTTCAGATGATCGTAAGCACACGTCATTAAGATTAATGAGCAGTCCAGCATGGAAAAATGAAAAACATTTTTGTTTTTTTTCTCAGGCATACTGTAAAAGCCAGTTAAGGCTGTGTCCCAGCAAAAGTCTCTCTCTACCAATATAATGCCTGAAAATTTGTCAAACGTGACATCAGACGGTGCTATCAATCTTACTTAGGCATCGTCCTAACTACGCGTTCATATTGAGCTCGCGCGATTTTTAGTCTTACGAATCAGCGTTCAAACAAATTGATATGGAAGGTTATATCACAGTACAGTATCAACTGATGAAACGCGAGCTATACCTACGGGGCTCGATCTCGGCATGCGGCCAGTCGCGAGTGTCTGCATACCGAAACAATTGTTGATTGAGCTTTATGTTAATTTGCGGATTGTTTATACTTAAAAATTTAATAATTTTCTTTGGGTACGTCTCAGTCGAGGCGCAAGTATTTTTCAGTCGCTTATTTATAAAAACGATTTTTTATTCAAACGTAAACATAGTTTTTTGACACAAAACGTATTTTTGTTGAACACTTCCTATTCAATTCACAAAGTATTTTTTTTTTTTTATATAAATAAAAACGAATATTTGCAGTCACAAAACTAAATGGAAGTAAACACAAAGTAGGCAAATGTAATTTAAACGCTGAAGGCGGGCAGCCCTATCACCTGTGAACGGACCGCGGCGCTGTAGGCATTTATTTCAAAGATGCGGCCGAGTTGAATTACTGTAGATATCTGTACCATGGTTATATGTGGTCCGTGTCTAAACATTACGACGATACCTCATGCTTAACACTTCACTTCTCATCAGGTGAGTGAGATAGAGATCTAACACGTGCTCAGTCGACAATAAAAATAAGCAAACCGCCTCATTCAAAAGACCTCTTTAGTTATTCATTTAAAATTCGTTCGGTGTCTTACTTTTAGCTTGCGTTTGGGTAATAAATCAGCTAAGACGTTTAAAAAAATTGATACTTTAACTAAAGAAGTCAATTTGTAGTCTCTGTATGTACAAGTATCTAATATTTGTATGCATGTATGTAAATAGTATTATGTATAAAATATTGCACTATAACTATCTAGAAATTTTTATACTACTTATTTGCTACTAGCCTACTAGTAATAAGGCCGAAGATTAAATATTTTTCTTTGTTATTAGTAGATTAGTAGCCAAGGGCTGTAAGCCATCAATTGCAGCCCGAGATATTTCTCGCTGCGCTCGTGCGCCTATAGTTCGAGGGTGCAATTGATGCTTACACTTATCAATAGTTAGCGCGCTAACTATTCTGCTTTACATCTCGATTGTAAGGTAAGTAGAAAAAATCGGCATTACAAGAATAAAACATTTTATTTGTTGAAATTTATAGTGAAATGAGAACAATTTTCAAAGGGACAGGTGTTTTCTATTCCCGCCTTTCATTAAAAAGAATCAAGTAAAGACCTTTTTAATTTTTTTTTCAAGATCGAAATTGAGCTTCGCCGTTCGATATTTAAAATTGATGACTATTATACTCACACGAAGACAAGGCTGAATACCAAAGCGAACTCTTTGGTCATTGGGCTGAATGCATGATGTCTATTGCCAGTATGATGGTTAGATGTACGCGAACTTTTTGAAAGAAAGAAGTGTTTTTTTTAATTACTTACCGCCCTAGGGCTTTTCTAGCTAGATTATTACCCTAGAGCGCTAATTAGTAATCTACAAGTCCCATTTGGAGGTAATAAGAACCTACTTAGCGAGCATGAGAGATGTAAATTTTAGTTTATTTTGTTTTGAGTACCTATAGGTTTTTTGTATAAAAGGTATGGAAATTTTGTAACCTTGAAGAATAAGGTGGTAAACGTTCATGCACGAGAAATCTTTTTAATATGAAGCACTAAACTGGCCAGGTAATATTAGTTTAAAGTTTTTTCATACATCTCGTAGTTGCGGAATAATCGACTGGGCACACTCACCCTTTATTTATAGCTATCTAATAGTTCGATGTATAATCATATATATTTCTTTTTGCGCTGCGACAAATAACTAGAAACGGATCATATCTACTTAAACATAAAAACAATAGTAGATTATAATAGATTACCTCTTGCTCAGCACACCTCTCCACTCAACCGATTTCCTACACAAGTCTTTTATGGTTCGAGCAGTAAGTTTGTGGAATGAAATTCCTGTAAATGTAAAATCCGCAAAATCACTCCTATCCTTTAAAAAACTGCTTAAGTCCCACTATTTATCAGCTTGTGAAGTAATCTGATCCTAATATTGTACTTAAATATCCTAATATTGTATATATATGTATGTATGTATATATGTATGTATATTAATTGACATATTTATTATATCTATGTGTGTATTTTTTATGTATATATATCTGTAATGTAAGTATATTTTGATTTAGTGTATATTCTATATAGTAGGTATGCCTTTAACCCCAAGCTACATATACTAATTTTCTATATCCATGGTTGTCTGGTAGAGATCGCTTTCCAGCGATAAGACCGCCAATTGTATCTCAAAATTGTTATCATGTATTTCCTTTTTTTTTGTACTTATTAATGGCATACAATAAAGTGTAAATAAATAAATAAATTATTGCATCGAGCACAAAGTAATTTATTATGGAACCGAGTGCCTAATTTAGAGCCCGACCGTTAGCGAGATCTAACAGGCACGAGGGCAATATAAATTACTTAAGGCGAGGTGCATAATCTGCTTTTCTTTCAACTACTTATTACCTATAGGAATAGTGGATAAAAGAAACTCATATCAAAAATATTGTCAAGAAAAATTATAAAAGTTCCCGCCAAATCACTTTTTTAAATTTCTTTCATTTTTAAATCAGAGTCAGCAGCAATCATTTTTTAAATTTGGAACAAGTAGGATAGAAACGAATAATACGTATGAAAAAAAAGTATTGATATCGAGTGGCTGAATAGAGCTAATCCATTGAGATTGGCACCTTTTGGTGCGATTAAAAAAAACTGTGCAATAATGAAATTTCATACATTTTTATTGCTCTAGAGCATTAAAGACTCGCTTTGTAATAAGTTTTTAGTGTGATTTTGATGAAATTAAAGCATAGGTGGAAGAAAAAGTTTTTATTTACTGTAGGTGTAGGGTAGGTATACACTTAATTAACGTCAAACGCGCCGGGGAGGCCTGCAGGGATAGCATGCGACCATCGATAAATACTCGATCGAATCGACATTATAAATATTGCCGAATTATTTACCTTATCATGTGAGCTAACATGCGCACCATAATAGATGGAATTACTTGATTCGATGCCATTCTAAGAAAATATTGATATAAAGGCCCGATTTATCGTTGTCCAGCAGTGGGGGTAACATACTTTGACGTATAAAACGACATAACTTTAGAAGTGTTTTAGAATTAATTCTAAGTCGTCGTGGCGCCGTGGTTACTGTGTGTTTCATACGATATCACAGTTTAAGCAACGTTCGGCACGGTCGGCACTTGGATGGGTGACCGCCGACCATTCATTTCTCACGACGACTTCCGTGCTACGGAGGGCACGTTAAGCAGTCGGCCCCGGGTGCTGTATAATTGTATACAGTAGTCGTTAGGGTTTGTCAGAAGCCATCTTGGCGCCCTGAAAATTCTGGCATCCACCACCCAGCACTGGGCCAGCTTGGTGGATTATGGCCTATACCTCCTCTTCACCCAGGGGAGAGACTCATGCCCTGCAGTGGGCTCATTACAAAGAGTTGTGATGCGGATGAATTCTATGTTTTCTCAAGTTCGACTTTGGAATGTACAGTGCGTAATATAATAACTTGTGAGTTAATGTGACGTCGACATAGATTAGTAATGCGTGGCGTCAAAGATTACGGTACAAAGGTTATATTTATAAATAACGGACGAGTTTTTTTGTGCGCCATATTTTTTTCAAGATAAGGAACACCTCAAAAGCAGAGCCGAAAATATAGGTTGCTAAAATATGTTCTTCAAGAAAAGTTTCCTCAAGTTTTACGGCCTGCGTGAAGTTTTTGTCGAGTTATGCACTAATACAAGAAAGGACTACTATGAGCTTACTATGGGCCTTATACATACATACATACATCTTCACTTCTATCTTCACGCCTTTATCCCTTATGGGGTAGACAGAACAACAGAGGCTGTAAAACCATCTGATGTCACATTTGACAAATTTGGAGGTATTATAATGATGGAGAGAGACTATTGTAGTGACAGGTAGTCAGTATGCTTATGGGCCTTATAAACAAGCTTAAAGTCGCTCAACGGGCAATGAAAAGGGCTGTGCTCGGAGTTACCTGCGAGATCGCATCTGTCGTTCCTACGTAACTATTCGGAGTTCCCTGCGGGATTGCAGGCGAACCAACGTCACCGACTTTTTGACTCGCCTTTTAGGCACGCCACATAGCTCGCAGAACAGATGGCCGTTGGGGCAGAAAAGTTCTCGACTGGTGGCCACGTACTGGGAGACTCAGCGTAAGCAGGCCCCCCGCAAGATGGACCGACAACCTGTTCAAAGTCGCCGGTAAACGCGGAATGAGGGCCGCACAGGACCGAACGACCTGGAATACCTTACTTTAATCCGCCCACGTAAATTTCCTCCAATGCCTGATTTGTCTGGCAGAAATTCCTACTTATCTGTGTTACCATGTTTGTGTGCAATAAAGAGTTTTATTATTATTCGGTATGTCAAAAGCTACACGCCTTCTCATTATTACCTATGTCCAGCAGTGGAGGTCTACTGTCCACTTTAAAGCTCGCGTAAGGTAAACCTAGAATAGCCCTACCGCCCTTGGATAAGCGTGTCATAAAGGCGACTAATCCTAGTGGTCCCCGCTTAGTGGTGGGACTCCTTAAGGGTCCGCCTGGCAAGCGATGACCCTTCATATAAAATCTGCCGCCAAATATGACCTCTCCTTCAATATTTCATGAAGACCTCCTTCCTTAGCCTGTGCTCTCACTCTTCGACCTCATCTTCCCTTACCATCAGGTGAGATTGAGTTCAAACGCGGGGTTATTCACCAATAAAAAAAGAATACAATGTAGGTATGTTTTCTCGAGTTACTGCTCTATGGAATGGAAGGCAGCAAATAAGTTTCGTCAACCAATTTTTAACTTAATGTCGAGGGCATAGAGTTCAGATTCAATTAAAATGAGAGGTTTTCTGACAGATCATTAAAAAAACAAAACGGTACAAAAATGGTACAAAAGTCTTCGATCGATGGCGCTTTACAAAAGGCGTAGTCTTGTCTGTCATAAAACCATTTATTACACACTGCGTTTTTAAAGGTAAAATAAAATTATTGACGTCTGTATCAGAAATTGAACTTGTAAATAACCATAGATGATAGATACCACTTACCTATATTATAGTATACAGACTTAACGCTTTCGGCTTTTTAAAAGTGCCATCTATAGAGGTTTTTTGAACTAATTTTTATGAGCTGTCAGAAAACTCCTCACTTTGTACAGTTTTGGAACGCTTGACATGCTGCCTTCTGTACAGTGCGTAACGTAATAACGTGCGAGTTGATTATGACGTCGACGGTACAAAGTTAATGTAAGTATCAAAATATAAGTAGGACAAGAATTTTTGTGGGACATTTATGTGAGCACTTTAGTCGGTTAGGAAGTCTACCGGTAGGTTTACCTAAAAATTATTTATGAAATATTAAAAAAAAAAAACGTCTCTATTTTACAATGGGAGAGATGGGAAAAGTCCCTTTTACAATGTTTTTGAAGGTTTTTGTCATTTTAAAAGAGTTATTGCGTAATTATCAGTGTCTATTTTTACAAATCTATAACAGAAAAAGCATTAAAATCGGACTATTAGTTTTCTTACAACCGATGTATGCAGGAATAAAACTGGGTTTTCAGAAAAGAGGAATAACCCCAAATATTTAAAAAACGGTACACTTTAGGATTACATGATTTGAGCTCAAATTATTGGAAATGACCTCTCCTATGTCACCTAAATAGGATCCGGTCCAATTACTATTAACCCTATAGAATACTACTAGCCACCGCGCGCGGTTTTACCCGCGCAACTTTTGATCCCGTGGGAATTTCGGGATAAAATATAGCCTATAACCTTCCTCAAGATTTGGGCTATCAAATGCAAAAAGAATTTTTCAAATCCCACTTGTAGTTTCTGAGATTAGCGCGTTCAAACAAACAAAAAAACTCTTCAGCTTCACTAATGACTTATCACTAAAAGAGAGTTTGTTCTTTCTATTTTTAATTCTGGTACTTAACTACTTTATTGCCATAAAGCTATAAACTAAGGGCGCGTTCCCACTAAGTCGTGATGACTGATCGTGTAGTTTTAAGTGTCGTGGCTTATACAGGGTGTCACGCCAGCCCTATATAATACCTTCACGGAGGTATTCTAGTATCCATAAGGATTACAAAAATGGACATGCTGGAAAGGCAGCGAAAGAAAAATACCTATAGAATGTACCAGCTGCTTCTCTTCCCGGACATATTGTCAGTTAAGGGACAGAGGTTTTATTGGCGTTTTCGTAGGCGACCCCCTGTCACTGCAATAGTTTCTATCCATGATTATAATACCTCCAAATTCGTCAAACGTGACATCAGATGGTCTTATAACCTCTGGTGTTCCGTCTACCCCCATAAGGGATACAGGCGTGAAGTTATGTATTTATGTATAAAAAAAAGAAAAAAATTACTGACGATAAATTAACCGTACGACATCATGGAAACGTGCCCTTACTATCACATAGCCACGATCTTTAAGCATGCAGCATAATATTGTTAATATGCATCAAAACGTCACTGGGTTCAGTACACATAGTTAGCAATGTTTGCCGATGCATCGTTAGTATAATATGGCAGGGTTTCAATTGTTTATTTCAGTTGAAGTTTACGATAGATGGCGCTGTTCTATAAGTAAGCAGATGCTTAGTTTTAACCTACAAACTATGAAGCCTCATAGCCATTATACATACATAATATAAGTTTTTTTTATATTGTAAGGATAGGACGTTTGTCTTCCATGCCACCTGATGGAAAGTTACCTACTCTTTGGTGCTAAATAACAAAAAAAAAATGAAAATATATAAAAATGCAATAGATACTACCGAAAACTTGGAACTTTTAGTATTAAATACGATTTCACCCATTCAAAATGCGTCTAACGCAAGCAGTCATGAGGATGTCGGTGACGCGACACATAAGATTTTCACCTCCTAAAAAGTGCACAACGCGGCTAAAGAAGTTTTCACTTCAAGAAGTATGATGTAGTTTTATTCTGTTGATAAGCTTGTCTTGTCTATTGTAATAAGATTGTTATGTCCATATAAAATCTTACAAGTAAATAAGTACTTAATGAAATATATAAAATCTAATAAAATAAGTTATGAAATAGGTCCTATTTCCCCAATAAACTATATTCAACGTTACTGCAAAACCGGAAAGTCATCAAAACCGGTTTTGAACATCGTTTTTTTTGGGACCAAAACCGAAAACCGGAGCTAGGTCCGGTTTTAGCAAAAAAATCGAATGTAGTATAATTTAAAAAGAAACACCATTTTTTTTAAATACCCACTAAGTCTACAAATAAAACAAATTGTATGATATCAACAACAAGTAAGTTTTCAGTATCTTTGGTCTGCTATCAAAAATAATATATTTTAAACATAGAAAACACAATCAGCATCTTCAAATTTAAACACAGGCACCCACAATTACCAAAAAAATATCATTTTTAGCAGATAGACACAGGCAGTTTATTCCAAACTTTGGCGACCCGTATCAAAAAGGAACTTTCAAAGCGCTTAGCTCGAGTTTTTGGAATATCCACCACATATGGGTGAAACTTCTGTCTGCGTGTAGTAGTCCGGTGGTAAAAGGGTGTTGGTTCAATTGGTTCAAAGAGAGTTTGCGAATTCTCCAAAATGTATCCTGTAGTACACGGTTAATCTTTTTTCAACACACTTGCTCGTAAAGTGAGCCTAATTCTATTGAATTTAGAACTATAAACTGGGCTATAAGTCACGCGTGCATAATATATTATACCCTAGTGCATAATATAATGAATCCTACTAAGTTGAATTCTACCTTTGTGCAAATTAAATGCAAGTAAACAGAGCATATTTTATTGATCCGGGTTATACATTAAATATTTTCAGAAACAACAAAGTGGTTTTATACCACTTCAAATCCATATACATTTTTAAATGTTTGCGCCTTATATTAGTAAAACAAAATTGTATATCAAACAAATTATTCACAATTTACAATAATTTACATCCAAATTAAACATTTTCACGTAAAATAGGCTGTATATGCTATACAGACATTGACACATTTGGCGGAAAAAAAAAACCTACGCGCATGCGCGAGGTTCGGCACCATTTTTCAATGTGAATTGTGTCACAGCTTTGTTATCAAGTGTGTTTGTTATTTTATGACCACGTATGTCTGTCTTTTACTCACAAGTGTGTTGAAAAACGTCGTATGTAACTCGTGAGCGTTGCTAATTACAGTCGAGGCTGTGATTGAGATTGTGATTCATAATGAGCCGAGACTTAGCTCACTTGTTACATAATATACTATTATACTACGATTGGAAAAGGGTATCATATCGTACTTTGGTAGTAATATCGGGTGTTGAGTAGTTTGAAGAAAGAAATATTGGTTACGTAACATAAGGGAATGGACATGTATGGACGGTTTCGCCTCGCCAGAGACAGAATTGCCTTTGCCAAATTGACTCACAGGTTACACTGAAAACCAGAGCCATATTTTCCTAGTGATGCTTTGAAAACTAAGCTGAGTGGTAACCATTTCGTAGCATAATGTATTAGACTAGAAGGAACCTTTTTCAACCGATTTCCAAAAGTTTTCAATTCGTGTGTTTGTTTTATGTTTTTGTAATACGATTTTTTGTACAATTATGCATTGATTTTATGATTTCATATGATAGAGGATACTTAGAGGTGGTTCAATATAAATTTCACCGAAATCGAATAAGTACTTCATGAAATATTTTAAATTTAAAAAAAAAACTGTATTATTACGGAGAATATGTACATTGTCACTTTATTTAGGACGTGAAGTCGGTTTATTAATCCTATTAAAAGATTATTTGATAATTAAAAGTAGATATAGGTAGTTTGTTTTTGTATAACTCTGTTTTGTTTTTTTTTAGTTTATATATGACTAGCTGTTGCGCGCGGTGTTACCCGCGCGATTTCGTTTCCCGCGGGATTTTCGGGATAAAAAGTAGCCTATACGGATTCGGAAGAATCCCTCTAAGTAATAGTAAAAGAAATTTTGAAATCGGTCCAGTAGTTTTTGAACCTATTCAATACAAAAATACAAAGGTTTCCTCTTTATAATATTAGTATAGATTTTACGGAGGTTTTATTGGCGTTTTTGTGGGCGATAGGCTGACCCCCTATCACTGCAATAGTCTCTCTCCATCATAATAATACCTCCAAATTTGTCAAATATGAAATCAGATGGTTTTATAGCCTCCGGTGTTCTGCCTACCCCATTAGGTATACAGGCGTGAAGTTTGTATGTTTTTATGATTTTATGAACTCGTCAATCATTTTCTTTCTTTCTTTCTTTCACTATAGGAGGAAGAAATATCACAGGATATGATGAAGAGGATAGAAATAAAGTTACTTACGAGTACACATAAGGTCCAACGTCTTCCACATGAAGTTTCTCCGCGTCTCCTCTCTCTACCTCCCTCCAGTTGGTGTAGTTGAAGATGTGGACTTTCATCAGCGGCTGAACGTTCGGTCTTCTCCAAAACTTGAAAGCGAGGGAATTGTTGCGGATTACCATGTTCTGAAAGAGAAAGAGTTTTATAGAGGTTTATTAAATAAAAGAAGACAGTCAATACTTGACGACCGGTTGGTGTAGCGGTAACATACATTGCCTTCTATGCCAGAGGTTCTGGGTTCGAATCCCGGCGGCGGCGGATATTTGTGTGATGAACACAGATATTAGTCGTCAAGTCATGGATGTTTATATGTTTATTTAAGTTTATTCTAATAAAAAATATGTATTTATTCAATATGTATGTTTATATATTTCTTAAGTACATATATCAGTTATCTAGTATCCATAACACAAGTTCTTTAAGAAACTTAATTTGGGCTAGATAATGTTGTGTGAGTGTCGGAAATATTTATTATTATTTATTAAATACATGTCTGCACTTGAGTAGAGTTAGCCTGGAGCAGCCCTACTACACCTGGATAAGGCGACAAACAGGATTAACATTTCAAAAGCTTTTTTAAATATTTTGCTTTTTATGAGAATGTATCACAAATATGCCAACTTGGAAACTGAACGCACGTCCCGTACGTCCGTATCATACGCACGTACGGCAAGCATGACGCAATTTCTCTAGTAAAATTTCATATGTGTGCTTGTAAAATCATGTCAATGGAATACTTAACCTCTTATTATTATTATTATTGGGGGGTTTAGGGACTATGTGAGCAGTCTTGTCCGCTCGTCACACTGCGACCTAAAAGATCTATTGTGTGAGTCCCAATTTATAACTCGCCGCACACTCCAATGGAGTCCAGGAAATTTAGGATTTTCCTTACGGCGATGCACCTAATCTCTTTTGGATCCAGCTCGTGCTTATCCAGGTGAGACGAGCGCTTGTGTATAACTGCGGGGCAGCGGCACAGTAGGTGTAGAGGGGTTTCCTCTGCGCTTTTGCAGTATCTGCAGAGCGCCGTGTCAGTGAGACCCAGGTTGGACATATGCTTGTTTAGTTTGCAGTGTTCCGTTAGTGATCTTGCCACTTAACCTCTTAGTATTTGGCTAAACTTCGATTAAAATGTAGTAGCAACGTGGCAGCTAGCCACGCGCTACACGCGCGTGGCGCGTGGCGTAGGTCCGTGTCGTACGCGCGTACGGCAGCGCGTGAGGCAGCGTGGCCCTGTGACAGCAAGTCTCTTTGCCGACCCTAAGTTATAATCCCCAGACAATCACACCAACTACATAGCCCCAAAGAAAGCATAGCTTGTGTTATGGGATACCATATAGTGAACTAGGGGGGAACCTAGAATATAAATACATAAATAGATAAACACCCAGACACGGAACATTTATTTTTTTCTGGTTCCGTACGGGGATCGAACCCGCAACCACTGGCGTCTGAGGCAGATAGGTATACCCCAACGCCAAAGTGGTCGTCAAGTTTGACGTCAGTTTGGCTTACTAGTACGTGTACTTAATACAGCGTGCCAAATAAACACAAAACGAACTGATAGGATTCGAAAGTACCTATCATTTAGATATGATTTGCAGTTTGTTGGATTTTATATTTTACATACATACATAACTTCACGCCTGTATCCCTTATGGGGTAGGCAGAACACCAGTGGTTATAAGACCATCTGATGTCACGTTTGACAAATGAGGTATTATACTGTTGGAGAGAGGCTATTGCAGTGACAGGGGGTCAGCCTATCTCCCACAAAAATGCCAAAAAACCTCTGTTCCTTAACTGACTTTTACAGTATGCCCGGGAAGAGAAGCAGCTGGCACATTCTATGTTTATCTTTCGCTCCCAGTCCAACATGGAAGCTCTATATTTTACTTATATTTAATCTTGGGGAAAAGATAAGGGTGTTATTATCTTCGATTCTTCTACGACGTTAACCAGCGAACATTGATATTGTATTGAGTTAGACATAAGTCTAAACAGAAATTATGGTTTTTATATCAGTATTTTAAGGTGAATTCACTGCTTTTGAAGCAAACAATTGAACTTTAGTGGTAATCATTTCAAATGACAAAAACACCATAATGTAATTAAACTTCAGGTCAACTCAAATCAAACTCAAATATTCTTTATTTCGTAAGTATTTAAATACATTTGAAATAAGTCAAATAATTTACAAATTGAACTGAATCTACCACCACTTCAAAAAGTCGATCTGTTGAGAAGAAGTGGCAAGAAACTAAACAGCAATCATCTTTTAAAAAAACCGAAAAAAAAAATACACAATTACAATTTACAGCCAGGAAAAATATACTTAGGTAAACTTAAGGCGAGGATGACGCGTTTTACACTTTTTAAACTATAATAAACCAAACAATGTGTACAATGTTGTGTTTGAGAAAAATAAACACAAAAATTAACCATATATATAACCAACCGCTGTGTATAGATAGAAACATGATTAATGAAAATTGTCTCGATAAAAAAAGGTCACAAACATAACACTCATTTACCATTGCAAACGGATATTGCCACGAAATACCATAATGGATACATGTAAAAAATACATAGAAATATAAAGCAGACTTCTCTTAACCGATGGATAAAGCAAAACTTTTTAATACTTAGTTAAAATTTTTGAAAATAAACCTATTAAACGTAATCTTGCTCATGTTGGCGAAATTATCTAGGCGGGAAGTATGGAAGACGTACCGCGCTAAAAGAGGCCCTTAAGGTTGAATGATGAATCGTACTCATGCTATGGGTTTATGTTTATTTATTAAAATTTAGGTTTCATATTTAGAATTTCAAAAAAATTAACCGATTCTTCTTGCTTTTAAGTCCTATATATCGCTTATTTAAGAAGCATTTTACAGTATTGTAGGGCACTTTGGAGTCTGCGCAGCCTCTATCTACCGATAAAAGGGGGACGTTTAGTGGGTATACTCAGCCGGCTGAGTGAGTCTCGTGGCCGAACTTTCGGTCCCCACACTGTCTGGCACTCTATATCTGTTAGCCACTGGGACTAACAGATTATAGAATGCCCATTCGTCCGTAACAGGATTCATCCTCCTCCTGCTATAGCTTGCTTTAGTGGGTGCCAAAGATTTTTCTTGGCGGAAAAACAAAAAAAAAGCACTTTGGAGCCCGCAGTATGTGATATATGAGCATGAAATTGAGCATCTACAAATAAAATTCTTAAAACATCTTAAATATCGTTCGGGCGCTAGAAACGACGATTACACCGAATGTTGTAGACGACATGGGCTTCTGAAACTGCGTGACAGGCATTGCATGCAAGATATGATGGTTCTTCATGATATTTGCTAGGGTAAAATTCATAGTTTGTAACTCTCAAATAGAATATGTGCCTTTCAAACGTACAAGACATTCTCAGCTGTTTTCCGTTGAACTCGTGCGGACAAATTACTCAACTAACGACAGTATGGCTAGGCTGCCAAAGTCTTACATTTTTTTTTTCTAATATCGATATTTGGTTTAACTCAAACCTGTCTTTTAAATCCGAGTTTTTTGATAATTGATCATTAAAAATGATCAAATTATCAAAAAACTTTTGCATGTTTTTCACGTCTACATGTTGAAACTAAAGCTAAACAGTAAGAAATACTAACAGCCAGTTGTTCCAAGTTTATACTTTTACGAATTCGTAAAAAAAAAATGTAAAACGTAAAAGTATCCCGTAAAAAGTGTTGCGCCACATTTTTTTTATACTTTTTACAGTTACTTTTCACGTATACTTTATACGGAGCTCAGACCCACCTCATAACGTAAAAGTATATTTTTTTGATTTGAAAATGGAAAATAACCTACAGTAGGTGTGCTAAATTCGGTTTAATTATAAAAAAAAATACTTTTTTTGCACTCTGTTAAATAATAGGCCTCTGTGTCGTATTTAAACCTTATATTTTTCGATACAAGTATAAATGATATTAATTATAGAATTTTTTTTTTAATTGATTAATAAATTGATGTTATGGATGTAAGTAGGATGTATAATATGTTATGTATGTATGTATGCTTAATATTGTTGATTTAAGCCGCATTTGACATCAAACTACCAGCTGAAGAACAAGGGATAAGGAAAATCTACTTATCTATCTGGGTTTTGTTTAGCATATGAGCATTCTTGTAAGCCCAACGTTGCAAGAATTCTGATGATGGCGATGATGATGATGAGCATTCTTAAGAGACAACATACTCACTGATAGGATTGCATCATTGAGGGTGTTTGTGCAGCAGAATATGACGGTTCCTATGAGGCTGAGCACGAAGGTCGTGGATAGCAGCACCAATACTGAAACAAAATAATAACGCATTAGATTTTTGGCTCTAGGGTAAAATTGTCTTAGATTTTATACCATGTTTCAATGTCACCAATCTTATATCTGAGTCAAGATGTATAATATACTACTCAAAACAAAATAGGGACCACCTCGTTTTTTTCAAATTTTTTTTCACAAAAAACGATTGTATGACACTTTAAACATAATTTTAAGCTAGTTTAAGTGTGTAGGTATGCATAAAATTGATATGTTTATGTATTCTAGGTAAACATTATTCTGAACAACGTTTTTTAATGAAATAAAAAAAATGTGTCAAATAATTTTTTATTCATTTATTTAAGAGTAATTAAGCATTTTAAATGCAAAAACAAATATTAAACATTGCAATGCTTCACTTTAACTGAGATTCACAATTTCTGTAAAGAAATTAGTCTCGGGTGATCTTAGCTGCACCATTAGATGGAGCTTACGTTAGCAATATAACGTAAAAACAAAAATGACGTGTTAAGTAATTTCGAGGCGTAGCGCCAGGCCCCGATAGCTTAGTGACAGAGCACTGGTCCGGCAAACGAGAGGTCCCAGGTCCGAGTCTTGGTCGGGTGATTTTTATTTAACACATTTTTTTTCATTTATTTAAGAGTAATTAAGCATTTTAAATGCAAAATCTTTAAAATGTTATTAACGTTTTTTAATCTTTACCCTCAAGTGAAAATACATATACAAATCAAGTTAAAATGATCCTATTAACAATTTCTTATTCACTTGTGTTTAGACTATCGTCACGAACGTTTCTGTATTTTTTCACTATTTTTTTGAGTTTATCATTAGAA
Organism: Stenoptilia bipunctidactyla; assembly: GCA_944452665.1. Taxonomy (NCBI): domain Eukaryota; kingdom Metazoa; phylum Arthropoda; class Insecta; order Lepidoptera; family Pterophoridae; genus Stenoptilia; species Stenoptilia bipunctidactyla. Next base: position 13,361,340 of record OX101750.1, read on the forward strand.
CTCATCACAATGCCACGTATTTGGCACCATATGAGCATAGAAACAGCTTCTAGAGCAGTAAACTAGCTTAAAATCAAGTTTAAAGTGTCATATATCAGTTTTTTTGTGAAATAAAGAGGGGGGGCCATTTTATATATATTTTTTTATATATTGTTTAGAGTATATAATTATAGGAGATAGTATTTGGGTTTTAGATACTAAGAAACGGATAATTAAAGGTACCTACAGTTTTTGTTCGTAAAGAGATATCTCCATATCATTATCACCACAAACAAATATGTATTTGACCGACCACCTCTGGGCCAGTTTGGTGGATTATGGCCTAAATCTCGTCGTCACCCAGAGGAGAAACCCATATCCCTGCAAAGGACTCATTAGACGGAGTTGTGATGATTAACAAGTATTTGCATTTTGTGGGGACTGAACTCCCGACCACTAGACTTTTGAGGCAGACGGTTTCACCCCATTGCAGTTCATTGCATCTTTCATATTTCGATACTATACTAAAATTATATTATACCACAATCAGTGATGACGTATGATACTGAGACGTAGTTTCTAACTAAACCCTGCGAGATTGAATCAGAAATGGAGAGATTCCCAGGTGAACTAAAGTCGCCGACTTAGTCAGAGTAATTACAAAGTTGTAGTGGCAATGGGCAGGGAACGTTTGCAGAACAGATGGCCGTTGGAGCAGCAAAGTCTCAAACTGGGTGACGAGGAGCTTTAACGATAATTTAACCAAAAAGCTGACTCATGCTGATTGGTTTATGTCAGAACATTCAGGGCGCTGAAATGGCTTCTGGCAAACCTTGACGTCAGCACCTGAGACTGAATACATGGTGACCACGTACTGGGAGACACAGCGTAGGCAGGCCCCTGCAAGGTAGAACGACGGTCTGGTCAAGGTCATCGGTAAACACTGAATGAGGGTTACGCAGGACCAACATGAGAACCCCCAGAAGATCACCAACTCGTTCATGGGTCAATGTGTACGCTTTATTTCATAATAAAATTCCAAAATATTTAAGTATACTCTTCGATGGATTTAAGGATAAGTATTATGGGAAAAGGTTTACTATAAGATATCCGGATGCAAGAAGATGCAATTCCCTGGCTGTAAATTGTTATTGCGTATTTTTTTTTCTTATTTTTAAAAGATAATTGCTGTTGAGTTTCTTGCCACTTCTTCTCTACAGATCTACTTTCGGAAGTGGTGGTAGATTCAGTTCAATTTGTAAATTGTTTGACTTCTTTCAAATGTATTTAAATACTTACGAAATAAAGAATATTTGAGTTTGAGTATGCCCTTGTGGTGGTCTTTGTCCAGTAGTGGGAGTTTCCCACCCAACTGATGATAATGATAAGTTTAACATGCATTCCTTTCTGTATATACTTTATCATCGAAAAATTTATCCGCGGTCAAAAGTTACGAGGATTATAAAACGCGAAGTGGCTAGCGTAACGAAGATAAAAAAATTGGTTAAATAGTATTTTTTTACAAATTTAGTGTTCAAGATGAGCTTTTGTTATAAATAATCGATTTAAAACCCAGTACTATAATACTTAAGTTATCATTTGTTTTGACTGTTTCACTTAATTTATGGATGAAATAATGAAAACATGTAATTTAGATATAAGTTAATGTTTTCAACTACTCTCCAGGTAGGTAAGCGAAGATGATATGTTATCGAAAAAATAATATGACAAAATATGCTCAATCTAAATTATAAATTTAAACAAAAAACTTCGAAAATAAGTTAAATAAATGTGATTTATTATCGCAATAAAGTAATATTATGTTATCGTTTATTATAACAAGTCTAACAGGCGCGGTCGTAGACTGAAATTTGGGGTGGGTCACAACTGAATTTTGGGGGGTTCACATCTAAATTTAATTATCTTTTTCTAGCGTCTATCTTTTTCTCTTTTTTCCCCTGTGACCCCCTCCCCTGGGACCGCGCCTGAAGTGTAAAGATGGCGACTGATTTGTAACATTTTATCGTAACGTAACGTTATAGGCCAGTACAGTGAATCGAGCCGCTCGCTGCGAGCGCCAAGAGCAAAGCGATAAAGTTCTGTGCTCACACTGCTCTGGTTCATCTGAGCTTCGAACCCAGAAACGCTTCGCAGCCATAAAGAAATATGAAATTCCTACGGGGTACCAAATTTTTTGCTGGTACAACCATGCAAGAAAAGAGTTGATATACCTATACAGGGTGACTGGTGAGTCACTTTTGAAATTCAAGGACATGATAATTTAAGATCATGAAGAGAAAAAATATAATAAAAAATAAATATTATTTATTTACTGAGTAAGCTTAACCAAAAGTTAAAGAATTTATTACGCAACGCATGGATACACTAACATTGGCCAGGTCACGTGCCGCGATTGACTCAAGTTTAAGTAAAGTAAATCGTAACAAAACTTTATTTACTTATGAGTATTTATTTATTTATTTTATTTAGTGTAAATTAACTAAATAAAATAAATAAATAAGTATTTCTGACACTCACACAACATTGTCTAGCCCATATTAAGTTTCTGATAGAACTTGTGTTATGGATACTAGACAACTGATATACTTACTTAAGAAATATATAAACATACATATTGAATACATATTGCTTCCATGCTGGACTGGGAGCGAAAGAAAAACATAGAATGAGCCAGCTGCTTCTCTTCCCGGGCATACTGTAAAAGTCAGTTAAGGGACAGAGGTTTTAAAGGCGTTTTTGTGGGCGATAGGCTGACCCCCTGTCACTACAATAGCCTCTCTCCATCTATATAATACCTCCAAATTTGTCAAACGTGACATCAGATGGTCTTGTAACCTCTGGTGTTCTGCCTACCCCATAAGGGATACAGGCGTGACGTTGTGTATGTATGTATGTATATTGAATAAATACATATTTTTTATTAGAATAAACTTAAATAAACATATAAACGTCTATGACTTGACGACTAATATCTGTGTTCATCACACAAATATCCGCCGCCGCCGGGATTCGAACCCAGGTCCTCTGGCATAGAAGGCAATGTATGTTACCGCTAAACCAGCCGGTCGGTAATTACCTACTTTTATTGCATAATTATGACCAGCAGTGCGAGCACAGAACTTTATCGAATCGTTTGTTATCGAATGTTCGTATAGTATGGAGACGGTTTTTAAGAAAAAATTGAAATAGAAATAAAGTTTAGAAATAATCTATCCATTGCCGCACAGCCAGCTTAAGTAAATGTGTGCCTTGTTAATTTTGAATGTTTGTAAACATGCTGTACTCATAAATATCTGTAAAATAAAAAATCACAATGTTACTCAAAACTTGCAACCGACTCCATACTATACGAGCATTCGTAAACATTCGTTAACTTACGATTCGATAAAGTTCTGTGCTCGCACTGCAGAATTGAGTACTGAATACTTTCTTTCAGTATTGTCAGCGACGCTCCATAGCTTAAGGTTTCGTAAAACTTATATAGCTTAAGAACTATACATGAGACACCCGGCTATATCTACATATATGTATATGTATTTTTTATATTCTAGGTTCCCCCCTAGTTCGCTACACGTTATCTCATAACAAAAGCTTCGCTTACTTTGAGGCCATGTAGTTGGTGTGAGTGTCTGGGGATTTAATTTAATTTTATTATTATACCTATGAATACTAAAAAGTAGAAAAAAATAAATATTTAAGGGGGCTCCCATAAAACGGACACAGCAATTTATCTAAATGCTGAGTCATATCATGCAAGTAGTTTTATTCTTCAAGTATCAGTGTCTTTTAAGGGATGGAACTCTTCATGTGGAGGGCGACTAACTCGCACTTAGCTGATTTTCTGTATTACGTATGCAGAATTGCAGATTAGTCTTTATATTTCATCAGAAGACAGAGGTTATTTACCTGATAAAATATACGCAAAGGTAGGTATTAAATTTCGGCTACCGCGCATTCCTAATTTTATTAGATACTAGCCACCACGCGCGGTTTTACCCGCGTACCTTTTGATTCCGTGGGAATTTCGGGATAAAATATAGCTTATAAGCTTCCTCAAGAGTTGGGCTACAAGTGGGATTTGAAAAATTCTATGCAAAAAGAATTTTTTAAATCCCACTTGTGGTTTCTGAGATTAGCGCGTTCAAACAAACAAACAAACAAACTCTTCAGCTTTATATATTAGTATAGAAGTATAGATATGTAGTGATTCGTGACTAATTTATTTAAGACTCGACTTATCATTGTTTTATTTTGACGTAATTTATGTGTATTTTGTAACTGATTGAATATTAAAACGAATCACGTACGTAAACGTTAATAATGTCTTAAGTCTTGAACATCTATAATCTTAAATAAAACACCCTTTTCACAGGATTTATCGCCATTAATTCTACTTATTTTATGAGCGTGTTTTGTGTGACTGAACCCACGTTTTGACCTCAATCTCACCTGGTAGGTGAACATGAGGTCGAAGATGACAGCACACGGGTTGAGGAAGGAACTGGCTCTTCTTCCATACATCATATGTATTTTATTTATCTGTGCATATCGCCGTTCGTTTTGCACTGTGATTATTTTGTTTCGTTTCTCTAGACATATCGGAGATATTTCATCATCTTTTAACTGTGCAACACATTAAAATAGTATTAAAATATATGCCTAATAGAAGAAAAATGTTAACAATATGATGCGGATTATATTTTTCCATGCAATCTTAAAACATTTTTTTAACAGATTACCACTTGTCTGTCAACAAAAATATTTATTTTCTGTAATTATTGCTTAATTAGTGTAAAAATAAAAATATTTTCAAAACTTTAGCTAACTGTTCGCGTGGTGGCCGCAGATGTATGAAAAGTGGATCGGACCCTTTTGTCGGAACATAAGGTAGGTGCACCATGGAAGGCCATGGTCCGTGGAAGGCCAACTATTAAAAGGTCGGCGTCATTTGATGTTAAATTCCTACTACTCACATTTAGACCCACTTAACTTAAGAATACTGGGGCAGCAGCAAGTCGCTGGAATCGCTTTTTTGTTTGTGAGGTCCCTCGCTCCGTAGACTTCTGTCACAGAAGTTGAAATTGTAATTTTCAAACACAGCAAAACGTAAGTTTTGAAGCCAATAACCAAACATTATTTAAGGCATTTAATGTTTCGTTTAAATGAATGAGCTTATATTTTATTTATTTACTAGCTATTGCCCGCGGCTCCGCCCGCGGTTTTAAAATGTTTAAGATCAATCATTACATAAACTTATGTAGGTAAGTATTTAATAATGGTATGCCCGAGTTGATAATGATAGGTAGGTAAGAATATTGTGGTTTAGTTTCGTTCAACCGACGTTACGAGTATTTACATTATTTTGAAAAAGGAGTAATTAGTTCATAACTGTTTATGAGTATATAAAATTGAGTAGATTTTGGATATCTATAAGAGACTAAGGGATGAAAAATATTTTAATAGTGCACTCAAAAGTTTAATAATTTATCATTTTGTAGCTTATTATAATAACCTACCTACACTTCTTTTTTACTATTTTGTTGTGATTGGGAGTGTGCACGATGATAGCCACGGACGGAAAATGTAAATTCTTGATTTGTTGATATTTTCATTTAATAGGTAATTTAAATATTTAATAAAAAGTTATTCGGAATTACAAAAAATATTTTTATTTACTCACTAGCTGCTGCCCGCGACGTCGTCTGCGTGAACGCTATGCAGCACCAAACGCACCTACGATTATAACACTGCTAGCGTGATAATATGTAGCCTATATGTTGACCCGACTTCTTAACTATCTTCATGCCAAATTTGAAGTAAATCCATGCAGTACTTTTTGAGTTTATCCCGGAAAGACAAACAGACAAAAATTCTAAAAACTATATTTTTTGTTTCTGTTTCGATTGTAGATCATACCCCAAGTATTCTTTTAAAAAAATATTCAATGTACAGTTTTGACTTTCCTACCATTTTATTATATGTATAGATACTATGTATTATGTACCTATGTAGGTATTTCATTTACCAAATATTGAGGACTGTAATAAACTAATGCACAAACATACATGCAAACTAAGTATTATCACCACGGTCAACACTGTTGAATAAATTATGAGGAACTTAAAATTCGATAAACTCTCAATATTTGCATAATTCTTTCCACGTGGGTTCCTACTCGAGCTATCTCGTAAGTTTGTTGGGTTTCATAATAATCACTTATTGAGAATTGGCATATTTTCCATAAAAATTAAGGTAAGAATAGGTAAATTTGAATGGAATAGATTTGACAGTCCCCAGTCTCCATCCCCACCCCCACCACACCACCAACTTTGCACATAGTGAAGGATTTAGATTTATTGTTATTTGTAGGACACATTACAATTCGAAATAAATTAAGGAATAAATTAATAAGATAATACCTCATCGAATCGAAACCATATCGAGTTTTAATATGGGATATCGCCATCTATAGGTAGGACTGAATTTGATTTGAATACAAACTTAGAAACAAACATACAAACAGACCAAATTTTTTTATCAGAAGAGAGAATATTAAATGTTCAGACACGTTTTATTACTCTTTTAATATAATATAAAGATGGAATAAGGGATAGTGCCATTGGCATTTGCCTTGCCATCTATCGTTAGGATTAATATTAATAAACTTATTCAATTGCTTTCTGTTTCAACAACTCAATAAGGTATCATATACTTTCACCATAACGAAACCATATCGAGTTTTAATGAGGAATATCGCCATCTATCGGTGAGAAGAAACACTAAATCACTATGTTGACTTCAACAAATAAATTATTGATCACAAATTTTCCAAAATCTCGATTTTTATATGTCAGCCACAGTTGTCAGCAGAATAGAACAACAAACAGACAGACACAAAAAGACATTCTTTTCTTTCAAATTCTTTCCTTTTTTTTTCATTTTTTAATAACCTTAGATATTTTTTTTGTAAAAATATTTCATGTTTACACGTTATTGTTTACCGTTTTATATATACATATGTATGTAAAGATAGATGTATGGTAAAGATTGATACAAAATAAAAAAAAATATAATAAAAAAAAATTACGCGAGCAGGATCGAACCCACGACCTTAGACTCATGGTCGGTCTACGCGCAACTGTCTCGGTCTACAAGCTATGAGTACTTCTGATCTGTATGCCGAACATCTCCACCATATTCTAGTAAGTTTTAGGTATAACTTTTAAAAATCTATTACAATTTTTTTAGATCCTACATTTTTTTTATGTCTGCAGAGTCTGCTCATCATCCTGGACAACTTTTGTTAAGGCATCATATCTATATTTCTTACGGTTTTGATGATCCCTTAAAGGTTCTGCATCAGGTGTTCCAGTAACCGAAATAAAATATACCCTATATGTTGCCCCGGCTTCACAGCTATACATCTAAAAAGTTTCATTCAAATCCGTCCAGCGGTTCCAGAGATTAGCGTGTGCAAACAGACAAACTTACAAACAGACAAATTTTTTTTTTCAGATTCTTACTCTTTTTTCATTTCTTTATAACCCTAAATATTTTTTTTTGTAAAAATATTAAATGTACGGACACGTTTTTTACTGTTTTATTATATGTATTGATTTATTTATTAAGAAAACCAACAGCATATATTATAACAATATTTTACAAAACGTTTAAAAAATATAATAATGCCAATAACAGGTTTCCCTAAACTTTACAGATTTACTCAATCAAAAGTAGTACAATAAATACAAAAACAAACAAAAAACATCAAAAGAATTCCAAAAAGTGTTCAGAAAAGAAAATGAAATAGTAAAAAAAAGAGAAACAATATTCTAAATTAAGAAATTCAAAGCTCTGAATGTATAAGGATATAAATATATAATATAAATATAATATCAAATAAAGATATAAATATATAAAGCATATGGATACTTTCCAATAGGGAGGCATTGTTTAAATAGATTTATATTTAAAATATTAATAAATAGATACATAAATAATATGTGTTAACGTATAAACTATGTACCTACACCTAAAAAAAAAAACAAAGGTTTATGGCTTGTTCCATTTTTTTTAAATATTTGTATCTCAATTCTTTAACAAAAAGTTCTTAAATAAGATTAAAATTAAAACAATTACAATTTCGATTTGCGACTATTCTTGTTATGTAGTATTAGGAAAAGCAGATATTTTGAGTGTTACGAGTCTATTTTTAAGTTGAAAGACCGATTTATAATATTGGCCTTCTTTGGAGCCCTGTTCCTAGTAAGGCCAAATGGAAGACCTTTATAGAAAATAAGTTTATTCAGTAGTGATTAGATCTAGAATAAAAATAATTTATTTCTATGTTAGATAATAAAACAAAGTATTACTTATCAATGGAGAAGAAAACGAAAAGCTCCAAATAGATGTCGCTTCATACGTTTGACACATAACAAACTATCAAATGAACAAGTTGTAATCGAAATTACTTGTTCTCTGTTCTATTTTGGGGTAAACCTATAAAATAATGTAAGCACATGTATCAAAATATGAAAAATGTGGACCGTAATATGTACATTGCCACAAAAGTTTAAATCAAGTAACATCCACAACTTCCGCATGTGTATATCCTCAGAGAAACTGTGCTATCTATTTTCTATAAAACTTATGACTACACAATGATGCATTTCTAATTTTTTGATCAAAATCACTATAAAATTAACTTTTACTATTGTATTTGACAGTTGTTATGGGTCAAGCGTAATCAGCGCCTCTAGTGGAATAAGAAGGCAGTTTTCTACCACATTTGTTTCTATCATTTAACCTGTAAATAAACGAATTAAAACTTAAGTTAAGTTGGCTTTCTATGGTGCACCCACCTTATCACCGTTAGGGCGTTGATATTTAGCGGTAGGTTTTATATGAGTGGTGGTCGCAGGCCAGTCGGAACTTGCCGGGATTCGACCACCAAGCGGGGGGCACTCGGATAAATATGTGCGCGATTTAATGCTTATAAAATAAATATGTAGAAATAAAATCCCCAGACAATCACTCCAACACATGACCTCAAAGTAAGCGAAATAAGTTTTGAGATACCAAGTAGCGAATAAGGGGAAACCTAGCATTGTATAATCAACGAATGCAGAGTATTAAAGAAACCGACTTCACGTCATAACTTTGGTTGTGATATAATGTCGTCAATGTAAACATTCTCCAAATTCACACATACATACATAACCTCACGCCTGTCTCCCCTTGGGGTAGGCAGAGACAAGGGAACACCAATTGCTGCGATCCAAACATACCTCTTTCGCTTCTTCCACGTTCATCAATCTTTTCATACATGATCGCCGGGTACTTTTGACTAGGCCCTTTTTCAAAATGTCACCAATTTGATCGACATACGTTCGCCTAGGCCGGCCCCTTCCAACAACAACATCCATTCTTGCTCTGTACACCTCTTTCGTAAATCTACTTTCACTCATCCTTTCCAAATGTCCAAACCACCGTAGCATACCGTTTTCAATTTTAGTCACTACATCCTCTTTCAAATTCACACATATTTTAAAATTGAAATTATCCAAGGAGTACTCAATCGATTTCGATGACATTTATATGGGACCAACTCTAAGGTATCTTCTATCGTATGAAACAAGAATTTTCAAAATCGATTCATAATTGTTTGAAATATCGTGTAAGAAAGACACAAAAAAACATACAGACGAATTCCTCCTTTTTTGGAAGCCCGGAACATTTTTTTTCTTGTTCAGCGGGGCTACCGTCGACAACGATAAATCGGGCCTTTTATCGATATTTTCTTAGAATATGGTATTTAGTGTATGTTATTTATTAAGATTATGACATATTTGGTTCTGTGGTCTTAATCATGGTATCAAATGGAGTAATTCTATGTATTATGGTGCGCATATTAACTTACATAATAGGATAAAATAACAAAATAATATTTATCTTGTTGATTCGACTATTTAGCGATGTGAGCATGCAGGGCGGAAATAGAACCCGCGACCTCACGATTTGCATAGTAGCGATTAGACCACGTAGACCGTCATGGTGCAGTGGTTTTATAAAAAAGCGTTTTATTTAAAATAGATCCGTTTTTATCACTAACAGCCGAAACCTTAAAAATCTAAATAGTGACAGAATTAACTATGCGCTGATAAGGACCGTTTCAGTTTAACCTTTGACAGCAGCTGATAAGGATCATACGATGTATTTTTTGTTAATTTAAATCTGCTAGCTACCCTTTTTGCCTTTTTTATCTTATCATTTTGTAATTGGTGGAGTCGTGATAGTGTTTTGTTTAATATTTATTTTCGACTGTCATAAGTTGTCTGATGAGTCGATCGTAACATTTCTGTTATCAAATTACGTACTTTCGAGTAGATTTAGTCATAAGTATTTAAAAATTAATCCTATTAAGTAAACAAAACGCTTCGATAGTTCCTTTTTGGTACGGATTGCAAAGGAGTGGAACAATCTGCCTGCGTCTGTTTTCCCTGAGCACTACAGTCCTGGAACTTTTAAGTGTCGAGTGAATAGGTTTCTCGTGGATGGACGTGTAACACCATAGTCTTCAAAAAATTCAAAATTCAAAAAGTTTTATTCATCTTAGGAATTTCACAAAACACTTGATGAAGTCAGTCATCACATACTTCGGCTTTAACTAGTTGTTGATAGTTGTTAAATAAGATATTACAGTAGACTAAGAGACAAAAAAAGCCGGCGGAAAAAAACTCTTGGCACTCTTTTTCAGTCAGAATTATCAAATTAATACAAATAGGTACAGTACAAATTGACCGTGACATGAAAAAAAACAAACACAAGACAGCTAGTGAGAGTCAATGTCATGCCACAACCAAATTGCTTACATAGCAGATGCAATGAGCTATGGAAGCACAATACGAACATGACATACTGGGACCAGAGTATTTGAACAAGAATGGAATAAAATAGTCATAGTATCATTAGCAAAACGACCTGGCACCGCTAGCAGCACCCGTTCACGAGTTAACGCAAGCACCAGCCATCACCCTCCTCAACCATATTTTAGGGAAGAGGGTGACATGCGCACTTTCCATCAGGTGGCATGGAAGACAAACGTCTTATCCTTCCAATATAAAAATAATTGGCTATTTCCTACACCAATCCCAACAAATATTATAAATGCGTAAGTAACTCTTTATGTCTGTTTGTTACGCTTTTACGCTTCAGACATCCAGCGACGACCGGCTGGTGTAGCGGTAATGTACATTGCCTTCTATGCCAGAGGTCCTGGGTTCGAATCCCGGCGGCGGCGGATATTTGTGTGATGAACACAGATATTAGTCGTCAAGTCATGGATGTTTATATGTTTATTTAAGTTTAATCTAATAAAAAATATGTATTTATTCAATATGTATGTTTATATATTTCTTAAGTATATCAGTTATCTAGTATCCATAACACAAGTTCTTTAAGAAACTTAATTTGGGCTAGATAATGTTGTGTGAGTGTCATAAAAAAAAAATTAGGTTCCTATAGATCAGAGGTTCCCAAACTTCTTGCGTCGTAGACCCCTTGCTATGTTTTATGGCTTTGGGTAGACCCCTGATATTGGGTACTTACCTGATATTGACATTTTATTTTTTATATGGCCTTAAAATTTTATAATCATTTACTTTTTAGATAGGTACTTTTATAAATAATGTATATGTTTTTATATTATAAGATAATTTAATGTAAGTAAATAGGCACTATCAGTTTAAGTTGAGATCCACTATCATGGACCCCCTAATTTTTTTTCGCAGTCGTGGCAACCTTGCACATTGTCATAGACCACTAGGGGTCAAAGTCAAAGTCAAAAGAATCTTTATTTCGTAAGTATTTAAATACATTTGAAATAAGTCACAATTTACAAATTGAACTGAATCTACCACCACTTCGGAAAGTCGATCTGTTGAGAAGAAGTGGCAAGAAACTCAACAGCAATCATCTTTTAAAAATACAAAATAACAATTTACAATCTTCTTGCATCCGGATATCTTATAATAAAACTTTATACTTATCCTTAAATCTATCGAAGGGTTAATCTTAAATATTTTGGAATTTTATTATTCAGTCGATATACACCACTTTGGGAATCACTGCTATAAATGTTACCCACAATCTCTATAATTCAGGTATTCTACCTCCCTAGGTATTGTATAGAATACCGGATATACAGATAGCCGGTAACATAGACAAGGACTAGAGTTTGCCATATGACATAGGCTTCTTTTATTTCGAAAAAATGTTTATTACAGGCACTAAATAATGAGTGAAAGTAGATTTACGAAAGAGGTGTACAGAACAAGAATGGATGGTGTTGGAAGGGACCGGCCTTTTTTTTTTTTTTTACTTTAGGAAAACCTGCTATCACGTCCCCGACCGCCCAAGGGGGAGTGGGGGTATGTGGGGATGATCCGGCAGAAGGCCAGACCTACCCACTAAAAACCTCAAGGTGTACCTAACCTGCCATAGATGGAGCCCATGATACCGCCATTGGCATTACCCGCGAGCCCCGGCAGATTGCGCTCAGCCTTAGCCGAGCGCCCCCCACGTGGGAAATGGTCCAGTACACGAGACCATTTCCCCACACATAGCCCTAATAGCCGTATCTCCGTATCTCCTTCTCCGTCCCCCCCTCCGCCTACGGCGGATCGGTGCCGAAAAGGCGTCAGGAAGGGGCCAGCCTAGGCGAACGTATGCCGATCAAATTGTGGCCTAGTCAAAAGTACCCGTAACCGGCGATCATGTATGAAAAGATTGATGAACGTGGAAGTAGCGAAAGAGGTATGTCTGGATCGCAGCAATTGGTGTTCCCTTGTCTCTGCCTACCCCAAGGGGAGAGAGGCTTGAGGTTATGTATGTATGTATGTAAATAAAGTTATATTTGTTGCGCATATTTTAGGAAATAGTATAGGTTTTGAGCGATCCCTATTCGTAATATAAGAGATGCTTGTTTTGCTCTTTGTACTTATTTGATGTTCAATCGATGTATGAAATATTTTTGATACTGAGTAATTAAGATAAAAGCTCCTACTCTTTTTAGTACTAGGTACTTGTTTCTTTTATCAATTCGACTTGTAGGTACGATTCTGCAGTGCGAGCACACAACTTTATCGAATCGTATATTAACGAATGTTTACGAATGCTCGTATAGTATGGAGTCGGTTGCAAGTTTTGAGTAACATTGTAATTTTTTATTTTACAGATATTTATGAGTAGGTACTACATGTTTACAAACATTCAAAATTAACAAGGCACACATTTATTTAAGCTGGCCGTGCGGCAATGGATCGATAAAGTTCTGTGCTCGCACTGCTGGATGTGACCGTGCCGGCCTGTACATTTTGTGTGCGAAATTCTACAAATCGTAACATATTACCTACGTATCTCAGTGCACATTTAATAAATCTGCATTATAATATAAAAACAAAGATATACCTATAGAAATAGCATTTATCGAGAGACATAACACAAAATAATATGATGAAATATCAGGTTACAAAAAACACGAATATAAAATATCACAAACAAAATGAAGAACAGGTTAAAAGTTACACGTAATAAAAATTAAACTAAATACAGCCTGGGAAAATAAGCAAACACACATTGCATAATAATTGTTAATATTGTACAAAAGGCTAGTAATTATATCGGAAAAATATGAAGCGGAACAAGATTAGGTACTATTCAAAGATTTAGTACTATTGCAGTTTTTTTTCATATAACCCATTAAGTAAGAGGTTATAAATAGAGTACCGACAGTTCAAGTAGGTCAAAGCAAACCATTTTCACTATAGAACCTCCGCAAAATTGACCCCCTTTTTCATTCTACAGAGTTATGGTTTAACTAACCACCGCGCGCGGTTTTACTTGCGTAACTTTTGATCCCGTGGGAATTTCGGGATAAAATATAGCCTATAACCTTTCTCAAGAGTTGGGCTATCAAATGCAAAAAGAATTTTTCAAATCCCACTTGTAGTTTCTGAGATTAGCGCGTTCAAACAAACAAACAAACACAAAAAAACAAACTCTTCAGCTTTATATATTAGTATAGATTATAGACAAGAATAGTGCTTGTAAGTTGTAAGATCATAACATGCGTTCCTTTAAAGTTATTGACGACCACTTTGGCGATGGGGTAAACCTGTGTTTATCTATTTATGTATTTATATTCTAGGTTACCCCCTAGTTTGCTACATGGTATCCCATAACACAAGCTATGCTTACTTTGGGGCCATGTAGTTGGTGTGGTTGTGTGGGGATTTTATTTAAGTATTTATGTACGTATGTTTTTTTTTTTTCTTTATTGGATCTAATGTTGTTTAAGTAATGTTTATTTAAGTATTTACGTACGTATGTTTTTTTTTTAATTTCTTATTGGATCTAATGTAAAATGGGTTTCTCTTGCCAAATTCTAAAATTGAAATAACTCAATAATGGATAATTTTTGTTGGGGTGCTTCTATAGTGAAAATTGTTTGGCTTGACCTACTTACTCTATTCATAGAGTGACCTTTGACATATTTTAAATACTGAAGGAGAGCACTCTGTACTCGATTCTGGTCATAACTATGTAATAAAAGTAGGTACTCAATTTTTCAATCACGGCCTGTGACCTGGCAAGCGTATGGCTGCCAACGCTAGTTGCGTAATCAATTCTTTAACTTTCGGTTAAGTTTACTCAGTAAATCTTTACTTTAATTTATTTTTTACTATATTTCTTCTCTTCGTGTATGATCTCAAACTATCACGTCCTCGAATTTCAAGAGTGACCCACCAGTCAGCCTGTATAATTAACGGATGCGAGTCCAATCACAGATTAGAAAGTATTATGTACAAGTAGGTACAGATAGGACACATCAATATTAAAGGGAGTTTGGAATGCAAGCTTTTTTCCCGCTTGGCGGCGCTTATGTGCTTGAGGTTTTGTAGGTGTACTATGCACTATAGCACAGAATAGATAATAGTACTAGCTTACATAAGTTGCACTCCTTTGATGTTGAAGAAAGCCGACATTTTAAATACCTAAACTTGGCGCGCCCGACCGCGCGTGATCTAAAATGTGCCTTGACACCGCGCGTAAGCGTACGTTATTCTTCGTTCCGCTGCTTAATGGACAATCGGTAGGGTTGCCACAAGTACTAAAAATAAAATACCTACTTAATTTTTTTTGTATTTTCTTGTAATATTTATGTAAATGTAATTAAACTAATATACATTACAATTGCTTAACTTTAATATAATGCCTCATATATTTCATGCCTTCTCTAAAATAACGATTATTAAATTTTATAGCAGCATAAATGCGAAATCTAACAAATAGTTTAAAAATAAACTCTGATGCTTCCCGGACATGGAGTAGTGAAACTAATATTTTTCATTAAATTTATCAGAGACCTGTCGAAAGAGCAGGAAAACATACGTACGCACGTCAGGAGCGTGACAACCATACTGCGTTTGCACACTCAGTGTGAGCGAAGCGGTAGGCAATTATCTTATACCTACACACGAAGTGACAGAGCCCTGACTATAGTGGTTTTTATTATTATTGTCGATAAATATTGATTTTCATAAGTGAAAGAAAGGGTGCTTATTTTACAATACAATGGCAATGAACTAACGAACCACTAACTAAAATAATCAAAAACCAACACTTGTTAGCATGTTTGATAGTTATAAATTTATTCGACGAAATATGTGAATCATGAAGTCTATCACGCATCATAACAATTCAGTTACATAAATGATAAACTTAAGTTCACTTAACTATTACTCACTCTAAGTTGTTATTGCCAATAATAAGTGGCGCCACCAAACGTTAAAATGAAACTATGGCCAAACTCTTGAAATCGAATAAAATGTTTGATTGTCAATGCCGTGAGTCCAATATAACAAGTAGGTAACTCTTTGCTTTTTTTTCTCTCTCATTGACATAGACACAGTTTTAATTTCAGTCGATCATCGCAAGTAGTCTGCGCAAGCGACGGGCGTTTAATTAACAGTTTGACAGTAGACAATTAGCGATCACTATTGCATGTCACTGACATGTTTGACTGTGAGATGTATGGTTATGAGTGATGCTCTAAAGAAGATGTAATTTAGACGCTTGAATGGAAAGATTTTTTAAAAGCCTTTTGCATTTGCAAAATTAAAATATACGCAGTACTGCTATAGCAGTTTGTATGCTTTTGAAAATAAAGTAGGTAATAATAATACTCTTTATTGTACACAAACATGGTAACATAAATTAAACGAAACAATAATTATAATTTACATACAAAGGGCGGCCTTATCGCCGAAATGCGATTTCTGCCAGGCAACCAAGGCATTGGTGGAGCAGAATGTGGTCGAGGTGTACGGCTCGTAAAATAAACTACATACGAATAATTACATACACATACATAATGATAGCATACATTTTTACATATATACCTAAGTACACATAAAATACATAATAATACATAGGTACCTACTTACATAGGAAAGTAGGTACACCACTTAAGAAGCGATTTACCCGCTAAACTTTTGAAATCAAACATCATAAACTCAACTTTCAGACAAATCCCAACAAACATGTCCATGTAGGTACCTACACTTAAATAATAACTTCTTTATTTATTCAAAGATGCACAAAACAGGTTATATTTATAATAAAGTTAAGTAAATAATAATGTATACTAATATTATAAAGAGGAAACCTTTGTATTTTTGTATGTTTGTATTGAATAGGCTCAAAAACTACTGGACCGATTTCAAAATTTCTTTTACTATTACTTAGAGGGATTCTTCCGAATCCGTATAGGCTACTTTTTATCACGAAAATCCCGTGGAAATCGAAATTGTGCGGGTAAAACCGCGCGCAACAGCTAGTTATAGATACATTTCCAAATTACAACCCGGCGTATGCGCATTCAACAAGCAACATTAATTTAACAACATAAAAATATGAAAATAAAACCTTTTTATAAAAACTTTTTAAAGGGATTGAGGTGAACAGAATTGTCAAGAAATAAAAAAATTAGGTATAGGTATATAAAAAATTATAAAAACAAAACAATACAGACAAAGCAATAAGTTATTACTAAAATTTTATTCATTTATAGGCGCAATCCTATTACTCTAAGATTGAAGTAAACTCAAAATAAAACTTTTTTATAAAGCTAAGGGCGATATATATTGTAAAATCAAACAAAAATTAATAAATTAACAAAATTAAAACAATATAAAAATACATTAAAAACAAAGCAATAAATTAACACTAAAACTGCTCATAATATAACATTAAGTAGGTAATTATAATAGTAACTTCACGCCTATATCCCTTATGGGGTAGGCAGAACACCAGAGGCTTGAGGTAAGTGCTCTTTTTGACCAAATCGAACCCACTCCTTTTTACCACCGGACTACCAGACGCAGACAGAACTTCCATCCCTATATAGTGGATTTACCAAGAAGTCGAACTAAACGGTTCGATAGTTCCTTTTTGGTACGGATTGCCAAGGTGTGGAACAATCTGCCTGCGTCTGTTTTTCCTGACCACTACAGTCCTGGAACTTTTAAGTGTCGAGTGAATAGGTTTCTCGTGGATGGACGTGTAACTCCATAGTCTTCATGCGCACTTACTGATATCACTTTTGACAAATTTAGAGGTACCTATTATAAAGATGAAGAGAGACTATTGCGGTGACAGACTATCGCCCACAAAAACCCCAATAAAACCTCTGTAAAGACAAAAAAATCTTTTGTTTACGTGTATTTTATTTAGCAACGAGGTAGATTATAATATAGGTCTTGTTGTTATCTCCTGTCTTGATTGATGATGCCGAAATGGCGTCGTCTCAAGACGGCCCTCGTAACATCAATTCAGTTTATCAACCTTTTTGATAACTTCCCCAGTAAACGTAATAAAGAAAAGATTTAAAATAAGCTAATTTAACCAACTTTTTGTCATCATTTCCGGCCGCGATAGACTAACGGCTGTTTTTAACTATCAATCTAGGATTTTTATTCATTATAAAAAATTAAAATGGCTGCAATTTAGAATCAACGTTTTATCACCGCAGACTAAAAATTGCGATTGGAGTTCTATACTCTAGCAAATAATTCAATGCAGTAAACTGACAGTTCGAAATGTCAAAAAGAAAAGTAATGGTATGGAACCGAATGAGAATGATTGAAAATGAATAGTATTTCGTTTTCATTCGTTTAGCAATTTTTAAATCAATGTATAAATTCGTGAATTTATAGTAACTAATTAAATACCAAACATAACTAGTGCTTTAAAACGGTTACAGTGGAAGCAAAATTACTTTTTTGTTATTTTTTTAAGTCAACGAAAAGGTAAGTGACGTAAAGCATTCCCAGTCTAGAAATGAGATAATGAAATGAAATGAAATGAAAATGTTTATTTCAGACAAAAATTATCCATACACTTACACTTGATATTAGTAAAAAACACAACTTAAACAACTATGTTAGTAAAATAAATTATGCACATGTACTGATAATAATGAAAGCATAATAATATTTTGTGCGTAAAAATATGGTTTTTCCTAACTTGATAAAATAATTTAAAAAAATATATAACTATGTCATCGACCAAGTGATATATGAGGCATTATTATGTCCAATATGAATGGGCAATTTATTAATATAAATTCAAATAAAAATTAAATAAATTTCCCAGACATTATAAATAATGTAAATCACCTTTGGGGCAGAGTGATAAAAAAACATATTTAATTAGTATTTATAATTTTGATTGTCACTTAGATTAACCCAAAAGTAAATCAATTTAAATAATTATTATTTTGATTACTTAAAAAGGACTTGAAATTATTTAAGTAACATTAAAAATAAGGAAGTCGTCGTGGCGCCGTGGTTACTGTGTGTATCATGTGTATCATACGATATCACAGGCAACGTTCGGCGCGGCCGGTACTTAGATGGGTGTCCGCCGACAATTCATTTCTCACGGTGACTTCCGTGCTTCGGAGGGCACGTTAAGCAGTCGGTCCCGGGTGCTGTATACTTGTATACAGTAGTCGTTAGGGTTTGTCAGAAGCCGTATCGGCACCCTGAAAATTCTGACATCCACCACCCAGCACTGGGCCAGCTTGGTGGATTATTGCCTATACCTCCTCGTCACCCAGGGGAGAGACTCATACCCTGCAGTGGACTCATTACAAAGAGTTGTGATGATGAAAAATAAGGAAATATTGAAACGAGCGACCAAAAAAAAACAAATTTGCGACTAATGATGAGATACTGTTTGACAGTCTTCAAAAAAATATGAAAATAAACAGTATGAAATATTAATAGTGCGACTGGATTATTAATTGCGACTAAAGTGCAGAATGTTTATTTGACCACAAGATAGCTTGTTGGTTGTTTAGGTGCGACGACGAGCCCAGCAAAGAGAAGCAGTTAGGTTGCAGATAGGCCATAAGGGCAAGCCGAGCGAGCGAAGCGAGCGGTGCCGCGGTAGCCGTCGGCGAAGCGCCATATACCTACCCTAGAGTATATAGGTTCGGTGTTTGTCTTGAATATCGTCTTTCGATCAAAATAGGTACTGTCGTGTCACCGTTCGTCAAGCCAAAGTTCTAACATGATCAGTGGGATCGTAAACATCCCATACTATCGCGACAATGTTTGTAACATGTTAGTTTGTTAACATAATATTACAAAGAGTAATGTTCGAGGGCCATACAGTCTGTGACCTGTCAAACTACTTTTTTACAGATATATAAAATACATACATACATACATAACGTCAAGCCTGTATCCCGTATGGGGTAGGCAGAACACCAGAGTTTATTAGACCGTCTGATGTTACGTTTGGCAAATTTGGAGGTATTATAAAGATGGAGACAGACTGTTGTAGTGACAGGGGTCAGCCTATCGCCCACAAAAACGCCTTTAAAACCTCTGTCCCTTAACTGACTTTTACAGTATACCCGGGAAGAGAAGCAGCTGGCACATTCTACGTTTTTCTTTCGCTCCCAGTCCAGCATATGATATGTGAATGTATACCTAAAGATGATATTGCCATTGAAATGCTGCCTGTTTATATCTAAACTATTGGTGCAGACTTGATTTAATTTCTTAGAAACGATATCGGGGTTTTCATTTCAAGTGGATGATACTAGTAGTCTATTGAGTAACTTGAGAGGGTAAAATATTAAAATCCTTGATGCGGTTTCTAATATAAGTAAATGATTTGGAATAAACCGAACATGAGCTATTATTTACACTATATGTTGTTTAAATACATTTTATGAGTTGTCAAAAATCAGACAGGTCAGCTATGAACAATACTCTTTGCTTTATTATCAAATTGCCCAATTGTCGTTTAGTAATATAATAATGACCGGGCAATGTGAAAGTTTAAATAGAAATTTATCACCTAGCCCGATATAGTGCGGGCATTATACATACTGCCCGAACATTTTGTATAATGCCCGCATTATCACTTTGTTTTTGGTTAATCCTAAATATTTTAGAATTTTATTACAAAAGCGTTCACATTGACCCATGAACGAGTTGGTGATATTCTGGAGTCTACTATTATTTTTATACATTAATATCCACTGATGTCAAGTGAAAATGCGATTTTAGATGATGCGCACGAGTGGGGAACTGACACTAAGCGGTGATATTTGATAACGAATTTCTTATGAAGGGTTTTATTGGTTTTATTCGTGTAAGTTTTGAACCTATAAAAAATTATTGATAGAAATATAACATGTAACCTACTCAATACTCAATACTTTATTGCAAACATAATTTTACAGGTGGCAGTTTATAATAATAGTTGATTTACAATAATAATAAGTAAAATTATGCACCTAATTTAGGTATTGCAATGCGGGAGAGGACATTTGTAGTCATTTTAAATTAGATATATTGTTTAGATACAAAAATTATTCGTCAATTAACTTATACATTTGTGTCTAATTCATTTAAATTTGCCAATTAAGTATTCATTGGTCGTGTAATAACATTTTTTTGTTAGGAGTTGTTTTAGTAAGAGCGTGAATCTTTTGTCATTGGTTTCATGTTTGATATATTCCGGTAAATGATTAAATAGTTTTATAGTTATAGATAGAGGACCAGATGAATGTATTTTTAAATGGGACATTGGTTGTAATAATTTATTTTTCCGGGAGGGTCTAAGGGTGTATTTACTTCGTCGCGCTTTTTATACAATTCGGGACCTAATTTCATTACCCTAAACCATATTTTAAAATCAGATAAAAGCGCTTAAACCAACAAACAAAACAATCTCTTTTGCTTCGATACTGAAACGTAGAAGATGATTTATGGCGTTTCAATTCAGTTAATTACTCGGTCTGCATGTCTGGATTTAAAACAACATTTTCCGCATATTAATTGTTTTAAACTATCGCGGTTATTTTCACTATGATTTAATGTATTTACGGGATTCTTACCACGATTTTCGATTTTATTTTCGCACGTCCGATATTTCGATGCTGTTACAAGCAACAATCAGTCCGCGATCATGGTGCTTGTAACAGCATCGAAATATCGGACGTGCGAAAATAAAATCGAAAATACCAAGAATCCCGTAAATACATTAAATCATTTTCCGCATATTTAATCGCTAAACATACATCTTCACATATAAATCTTTATAAAGTATATCAAAAAGCTTCAATTCTTCGAAATTTCAATAAAAATAGCCCACTAGTTCTCGTGTTGCGCCATACCAGACAGTTTGACATACTTGTTGACGTCTCCGATACGACTGAGCATTAATTGATGTTGATTAGTCTGAGATGATGATACCTACTTGGTTTCAGTTAAGAGTTAATAATTTATTCATGAACAAAACAATTCTACATACGGTTTTTCCTAATTGTGCTTTTTGATTTACTAAGTCGGGACTTATACAAAACGAGCGTTTACCCGCGACTTCGTACACGCATAAACTCAAAAGTCCTATTTTCCGTTCCCGAGGGAATTCCGGGAATTTCTTCCATTATACAAACAGACACTTATTGAGAGGAACGTTTATACCAAGTATCACATCCGTGCACTCAAAGAATAAGATTTTATCATACAAACTAAAACATCATATATTTCCCGTTCCCGTGGAAATTTCGGGAATTCCTTCCTTAGTGCACCCCTACATAAAGAATGTATGTTCCAAATTTCAGCTCTCTACGCCCCGTAGTTACGGCTGTACGTTGTCTGTCAGTCACTCAGTAACTCAGTCAGTAACGGAACAGTTTTATATAAATATTGATTGATTGATGAGTAATTCGTCAGCTCGGTTTTACCCGCGTCATTTAGAATCCCGAGGGAAAATCGGGATAAATAGTAGTCTATGTGCTAGTCCAGAATGTACACTATCACTATAGACGACCGGTTGGTGTAGCGGTAACATACATTGCCTTCTATGCTAGAGGTCCTGGGTTCGAATCCCGGCGGCGGCGGATATTTGTGTGATGAACACAGATATTAGCCGTCAAGTCATGTTTATATGTTTATTTAAGTTGATTCTAATAAAAAAATATGTATTTATTCAATATGTATGTTTTTATATTTCTTGAGTAAGTATATCAGTTATCTAGTATCCATAACACTAGTTCTTTAAGAAACTTAATTTGGGGTAGATAATGTTGTGTGAGTGTCAGAAAAAAATATTTATTTTATTTATATTATTTATACTATGCCAAAATTTATTTAAATCCCTTGAGCCGTTCTGCCGTGATTGAGGAACGAACAGCCATCCCAACTTAGGTATACCTACTTAGTAAGAGTAAGGTAAGATTTCTTAATGATAGATTAGAATAGAAAATGTTTTATTGTTCTTTAGCACACACACTTTCACATTTAAAAACTTATTACAGGGTTCTTAAAATTAACAGTGTAAATAACTATAAACTTAATTCACTAACTATAAACTATAATTTATGCATACTAAAAAACCAAAGGTCGACGACTCAGCATAATACTTTGCTATGTAGGTAGCAAAGCGCTGATTTTCAGTCGCTGCCTGGGATGCTGATATAAAATCATTTTACAACAAAATATGTACCTGATTTGTGAAATTTAGGAGTAAGTAAAACGCACACACAGGGTCCTGCAGAGTAATTAAATATATATTCGTAGAAACTGAAGCAAAAGCATTTAAGATCACGAGGGAAAGTCCGAAAACCAAAAAATAACGTTGCTTAGTATTGCGGATGGGTGGTGGTATATCTGAACATTTTGTGACAGAAACAACCAGTCAAACCTAAACCTTGGTTAGCCTCACTTTTTATATTTTCAAGAAACCGATTTCCTAAAGGAAATGGTTCTCAATTAAATAAATAATAAATAAATAAAATCCCCAGACAATCACACCAACTAAATGGCCCCAAAGTAAGCATAGCTTGTGTTATGGGATACCATGTAGCGAACTAGGGGGAAACTAGAATATAAATACATAAATAGATAAACACCCAGACATAGAAACATTTTTTTTTCTTGTTCCGGGCGGGAATCGAACCCGCAGCCACTGGCGTCTGAGGCCGACAGGTTTACCCCATCTCCAAAGTGGTCGTCAAATGTATTTTTTTGTGTCGTATGTAATTATAAATCGCTTTTTAATATTCTTGTTTCATATGATATAAGATACTCCAGAGATGGTCCCATATAAGTTGCATCGAAATCATTTGAGTACTTCGTGAAAATTTTTCCAGAAAAGGGATATGAGTTTTTTCAAATTTTTCGCCTGATTCCTGGTAAAGTTTCATAGCATCACTTACAACTCAGATTTTGGACGAATTTTATTTATTTTAAAAACGCTGCACACTTTAAATCAATGTGTTGAAAATTCGTAGACGAATAAGTTATTAAGATAAGTGATGATTAGATTTATAAACGCTTTGTTCTCTGCCGGTTTGTAACACTTGACCTGCTGCCTTCTGTAGGTACATGTATTATAATATTTACTTTGTAAAGTAAGTATTTATTAAGTAATAAATACTCATAATTTGGTTTTCCAATAATTTTGCCTTAGTAACTCAAAAACCTTGTATTGTGTCCAAAGTACAGTTATGAAAAAGTAATGTTAGTATTAAATTATGACATAAAATGTAATCTTTATACCTAGCTATTATATTTCTCATTGTTTTACGAGAGAAATATTTTTAGGTTACGGCCAACCGTTGTATGTGGGTAGGTACGTATTATTTGGAAGTGTACCTATAAAAGTTATAAAATCATAAATAATTATAAAATACTTATTTGCTTTTAAGAAAAACTTCACGATCGGCTGGTGTAGGGGTAACGTACATTGCCTTCTATGCCAGAGATATTAGATATTAGTCGACAGATATTAGTCGTCAAGTCATGGACGTTTATATGTTCATTTGAGTTTATTTTCTAATCAAAAAATGTATTTATTCAATATGTATGTTTACATATTTCTTAAGTATATCAGTTAACTAGTACCTATCCATAACACAAGTTCTTTAAGAAACTTAATTTGGGCTAGATAACGTTGTGTGAGTGTTAGAAATATTTATTTATTTATTATTACAAAAAATAATTATTGAAGCTATAATGAAACGCCAATATCACGATTTTTACTTTATTTTTTCTTCCGGGAAGGCCTACCTCAAGGTTGCACACATGGCTCTGTCCCGTTCCCCCCTCATCCAGCGTTTAGGTACCGGCTACCAGCGGGGCTAGCATGAAATCATCGACAACGATAACTCGGGCCTTAGTATCGATATTTTCTTAGAATACGGCACTTACAGTTGGTAGGTACTGTAAAGATTATTGGGGTTATTACGCGTAGTACTGAGATTAGGTGGAGGCTAATTTAATACATACATACATAACGTCACGCCTGTATCCCTAATGGGGTAGGCAGAACAACAGAGGCTATAAAACCATCTGATGTCACGTTTGACAAATTTGGGGGCATTATAATGATTTGGAGAGACTTGCAGTGGGGTCAACCTATCGTCTACAAAAACGTCAAAAAAACCTCTAGCCCTTAACTTACTTTTACAGTATTCCCGGGAAGAGAAGCAGATGGCACATTCTATGTTTTTCTTTCGCTCCTAGTCCAGCATGGACTGCAATTTAAATACACACATATTTAGGATGGGGATAGAATGTATTTTTTTTTATCTTAATACCTATTTAATGTTTCTTTCACTTTCTATGTAAAAAGTCCTATTTATCAAGTTTGAAGGCTCCTTATTCGAAAACTTTGTATTTAATAACTCAAAGGTAAATAAAAAGTTATTATTAAGTATCCAAAAGAATCAGTTGTACCTAGCTTTTAATGATAGTTACAGGATGCGGGGTAAGATAAAAATACTTGAAGAAACACGCAAAAAGTAAGATTGTATAATTTTGTAAAAAAAAACATGTTTCTGTGCAATAACCTTCAAACATTGACTATGAAATTGTAGAAAATTAAATGGCGGCTTAAACAGTGCTACAAACACTTCAAAAAATCTCCTAGATGTGGCGTTATTGTTGACTTTTTGTCTTACCCCGTTTTCCATCTTCCCCCCACTCACCTTACAAAAATTAATTATTGAAGCTATAATGAAACGGGAATATCACGATTTCTACTTATTTTTTTCTTTCGGGTTGGCCTACCTCAAGGTTCTACACATGGCTCTGTCCCGTTCCCCCCTCATCCAGCGTTTAGGTACCGGCGACCAGCGGGGCTAGCATGTAATCATCGACAACGATAACTTTGTATCGATATATTCTTAGAATACGGCACTTAGAGTTGGTAGGTACTGTAAAGATTATTGGGGTTATTACGCGTAGTACTGAGATCTGAGATTAGGTGGAGGCTAATTTAATACATACATAACGTCACGCCTGTATCCCTAATAGGGTAGGCAGAACAACAGAGGCTATACAACCATCTGATGTCACGTTTGACAAATTTGGGGGCATTATAATGATGTAGAGAGACTTGCAGTGGGGCCAGCCTATCGTCTACAAAAACGTCAAAAAAACCTCCGTCCTTTAACTGACTTTTACAGTATGCCCGGGAAGAGAAGCAGCTGGCACATTCTATGTGTTTCTTTCGCTCCTAGTCCAGCATGGACTGCAATTTAAATACACACATATTTAGGATGGGGATAGAATGTATTTTTTTTTTATCTTAATACCTATTTAATGTTTCTTTCACTTTCTATGTAAAAAGTCCTATTTATCAAGCTTGAAGGCTCCTTATTCGAAAACTTTGTATTTAATAACTCAAAGGTAAATAAAAAGTTATTATTAAGTATCCAAAAGAATCAGTTGTACCTAGCTTTTAATGATAGTTACAGGATGCGGGGTAAGATAAAAATACTTGAAGAAACACGCAAAAAGTAAGATTGTATAATTTTGTAAAAAAAAACATGTTTCTGTGCAATAACCTTCAAACATTGAGTATGACATTGGAGAAAATTAAATGACGGCTTAAACAGTGCTACAAACACTTCAAAAAATCTGCTAGATGTGGCGTTATTGTTGACTTTTTGTCTTACCCCGTTTTCCATCTTCCCCCCACTCACCTTACAAAAATTAATTATTGAAGCTATAATGAAACGGGAATATCACGATTTTTACTTTATTTTTTCTTCCGGGAAGGCCTACCTCAAGGTTCTACACATGGCTCTGTCCCGTTCTCCCCTCATCCAGCGTTCAGGTACCGGCTACCAGCGGGGCTAGCATGTAATCATCGATAACGATAACTCGGGCCTTAGTATCGATATTTTATTAGAATACGGCACTTAGAGTTGGTAGGTACTGAAAAGATTATCGGGGTTATTACGCGTAGTACTGAGATCTGAGATTAGGTCGAGGGGATTTCATCGATTTCCTTTCGATCCGAGATTGAGAAATCTCAGATCTGATCAGAACAAGATCAGAAGCTAGTTTTGATCGCGATTTACGTGTCACGGATTTCATGGGCTTCGTTGTATTCTCGTTTCATAAAACTTAGTTTAGCTATAACACTTATGACTAGGAATGAACGAAAGAATGATGCTTTCAAAGTGTTGCAATAAAAAAAATGGTTCCTTCTCAAATGACGAAATAAGAAATTCAGATCATGATATTTTTTAATTGTTACTTCTAGGTAAACATCAAATATCTGTTTCGTTTATTACGATATTTGTTTAAAAAAACTGAAATATATGTAATATCAATAATAGTTAGTACTCAGCACAGAGGACATTACGTATACTAACATTTTAGTTCTAAGAAACTTTAACTTTATAAATAAATTACTAAAATATAACTTCGAAATAATGGCTTTTTATAAACAAATAATAGTTTCATATGACACATTGACAATGACAGCAGGCAGCTCCTAAACGCGTTTTAACACGCTAAACGGCGAAAATCGGACGTTTAGGCACTAATCCAGATTTAAGCTAATCTAAGATTTTTTAATGCTGATGAAAAAGAAACTTGAAGGCGGAACTCGTTTTAACATGTAATCTGAGTTCAACTCGAATTGATCGCGTTTCATTACATCGGTAAAATTGGGGCTTAAATACACACATATTTAGGATTGGGATAAAGTGTATTTTTTTAAATCTTAATATTTAATGTTTCTTTCACTTTCTATGTAAAAAGTCCTATCTATCAATTTTCGAAGGCTCCTTATTCGAAAAGTTTATTCGCGTCAAAATGATAAGTGGCCAGTGGAATTCAACGAGTTCGTATTCCACAGTACCTAGTATTTTTAGAATATGGCAACTTTGGTTCTGTCAGTTTTGTATGGTATTGAATCGAGTAATTCTATCTATTTAGTTAGCTAACATGATAGGATATAATAACTTGGTAATATTTATCTTGTCGATTCGATGGTCGCATGCGAGCTCTGTACATCGTCCTCAAATGCAAGCGATGAAGTAAGCAAACATGGCGGATAGAATTACGAACAACGTTTAAATTTGTAAATAATCTTCAAAGTAAAATTAAAATATCTGGACCCATAACAAGTATCTGTAGGTCTGGCAGTCGGGATCAAAACAAAAATGGTCACCTTATCACCAAAAGATTATTTCTTCCAGGTTATCCTTTATGAGATTATAATAGGTAAATATCGTGGTTAGCTTCCTTTAAATGATTTAATTTATACAGTACTATACTTTTTTTTTTAAAATTGACTTCACCTTTGACCGTAACGTCTGGATGGAACATTGTTTAAACTAAAACGAATAATGAAAAACATGGAAGCCCCTACGTCACAGCGATTTATCATATATTGAATTTAAATAACAGATTTATACAGACAGCGTCTATGTATTTAAATTTTAGTACAAGTAGTTGTAGTATTATGTTTGTGTTTCTTTGTAGTTCGTAAAGTGCAGACTAGAATGGATTGTTTCATGGTATTTTGTGTGACCATTTTACGAATATACTTATATCTAGCTGTTGCGCGCGGTTTTACCCGCGCAATTTCGAATCCCGCGGGAATTTCGGGATGAAAAGTAGCCTGTGTACTATTCTAGACTGTACACTATCACTATGCCAAATTTCAACCAAATCTGTTGAGCCGTTCTTCCTTGATTGAGAAACAAACTTCCATACATTCATACATCCAAACTTTAACAATTATACCTAATATTAGTAAGTTTTTATAAATTATATTATGCACATATTAGGTATGTTTGCTGGTGTAGTGGTATTATACATTGCCTTCTATGCCAGAGGTCCTGGGTTCGAATCCCGGCGGCGGCGGATATTTGTGTGATGAACAAAGATATTAGTCGTCAAGTCATGGATGTTTATATGTTTATTTAAGTTTATCAAGTTCTATGAATTGAGAAAGATTTATTGCTATTATCTGTTTACTAATATTGGGGATTTCACATGAGCAACTCGAAAGGCCAATACCTACTTAAGTTTATATAAATCGTTAAAATAAAAATTTATAAAGTTCCCGTAACCAGCGGTCATATATGAAAAGATTAATGAACGCGAAAGGGGTATGTCTAGATCGTAGTAATTGGAGTTCCCGTGTCTCTACCCCAAAGGGAGACAGGCGTGAGGTTATGTATGTGTATGTATGTAAATCAATAAGGTTATTTATGTATGTATAAAAATTATCCACGTTTACAGCTGCGAGTATTCGTAGATAATGTTGCGTGGCAATGCTATACCTATTTATTTATACAAGTAATAAGTACTTAAAAATAATTATAATATGTCTTCTACTTCTTCTTCTTAGCGTTTCGATGAATATGAAATTATATATATTATATTTTGCCCGCCCAGAAACTTGCCACCTTTATGGCGTTGTCGGTGGCTTGTGCGAGGTCCTCGGTAGTGCAGGTTTCCGGGCACATGGGGCAGGAGAGAGGGAGTCGCGCCGCACAAACAATGCTCATCTCCGTCAACAAAATATGTCTTTATAAAATGGTTAAAAAAATTACTACATAATCAATTTCATTGTTAAAATACCAATGTTAGAAGTAACTAAGCAACTTATACTGGTGACTTAAATAATTATTTAAATTAGAAAATAAGTTTTAAATAGCCAGCCAGTGAATGCCAGAGGTCGTCATAGGTCACATTAAGTTTTGGGTCAAACAGTTATTTAGCTTTTATAATACGGCTCCCAAACTTAACTAATAATACATAAGAAATTGACATTGTACTATTACGTATGGGCGGGATAAAAGCGTTGCCATTTTGAAATATCGTTTGTGACTCGCAACATTTCCTTTTTTCGACATTTAACACAGCTTGGCGGATAATGGCCTAAACCTCCAGTCCTAAACCCAGAGGAGAGACTCTAGCCCTGCTGTGGGAAAGTTACAAAGAGTTGTGTTGATGATATTCAGGCTTATAATATAATCAACGAATGCAGAGCATTAAAAAAACCGGTACTTCACGTCAAAACTTTGGTTGAATTATAATGTCGTCAATGTAAATATTATCCGAATTCATACAATTTTTTTGTAAAATTTGAAATTATCCATGAAGTACTAAATGAATTTCTGTACATTTTTTTTCTGAATCACGTCATACCGTCAAGTTAGGTGTAAGTATTTAAAAATAACAGTACAGGAATTCATACTGAAATAATTCGTGTACCTTTTTTATTATTGTAGCATAACTGTTTTTTTTTTCAGTTAACTGAAATTTTCCGATATTAATATAAATATTGATATAAAAATTTTATTTTTAAATAACTGTAGCATGTTCGATACCTAGTTTAGTTGAAGCCTATGAAGCGTAGGGACATATGCTGACCTATACATTTCGGTACAGAAATTAAATATATTTGGGTACTAATTAAGGGTAAGGAAATTAAATATATTTGGGTACTAATTAAGGTAATTAAGTTACATTTTAATACCTTGTACAGGTATTGTGTTTGATGACGCAGTACACTAATAAGGGTACTGAAATTTTACAAGTACTATTTAAAAAAAATATACCGATATGCAGTCCCTGTTTGGAGACAATATAGTGGCGGAGAGAGGCTATTCCAGCCAGTGACGAAAGGTCAGCGTATCGCCCACAAAAACGCCACTAAAACCTCTGCCCCTTAACTGACTTTTACAGTATGCCCGGGAAGAAAAGCAGCTGGTACATTTTTATTTTATCTTTAGCTCCCAGTCCATCATTGAAGAATCAAAATCTAATTACACACTAAACTCTGTTATCACTATATTACACAATATTTAAAGTTAAACACGTGTACAGCATAGATTGAAGCTAAGTTTAGTAATGACAATATGATTCACTTGACCAAGATTATCACACAATAATGACGGTGTCAGTGGTGACTTGAAGACCGCATTGGCGCTGGGTAAACCAGACGCCAGTGGTTGCGGGTCCGATTCCCGCACGCAACAAGAAAAATGTTCCGGGTCTGAGCGTTTATCTACAAGGTTTCCAGCCAATCAATCCTAACTATATAGGGTAGGCGGAACACCCTGTATATAGGGTCTTTTTTATGAAGATCAAAATATTTTAGGAGAAGGTTGAGAATGATGTGAGGCTTCAATTTTTTTTTTTTTTTTTTGTATGGTAAATTGATATTTTATAATTCTCATAAGTTAACAACATTTTAGTTACGACTAAATAGCAAGAAATAAAAGCGTTTTTCCAACTATTTCTATTAGGAAATACGTTTATCCCCGAATTTTCAATAGTCAGACAAATTTGGTCACTTAAAAGAATTGTAAAATTTCATTAAAAAAAAATATATATATATTTTTTTTTGTCATAAATTGAATCCACACATTATTCTTAACCTTCTCTTAAAATGTTTTCATCTTCAAAAAATGACCCTGGTAATGCATTTTATATTCAAGGTTCCCTCAGGTTATTCAAGGTTATATTCGCTACGTGGTATCTCATAACATAAGCTTTGCTTACTTTGATGGCTATAAGTAGTTGGTGTGATTGTATGGAGATTTGGGGTGCCTTGTTCAATTTGAATGTTTGTAAACATGTTGTAATTTTAAATAGCTGTAAAATAAAAAATTACAATATTACTAAAAACTTGCAACCGACTCCATACTATACAAACATTCGTAAACATACGAGTCGACAAAGTTCTGTGCTCGCACTGTTGGCTCTCAGGACTAGTATGCGACCATCGATAAAAACTCGAATCGACGAGTCATTCCCCGTAGACCCGGTGGGTCGACCCATTAATGGGTCTACAGGGAATTTCAATTCTGACTTCAGGCATTATCGATATAATATGAAAAGCATCAGTGAAACCCGTAATAATTACAAAAATGAGCCCACTTAACATTAAGTACAAATTCATCTAACGGAATTTATTCATTTAGAGACTTCAAAACAGATGGCATATTACAAAAAGAAGTAAAATATTTCCTATATAAGTCAAGTTGTCATTAGTTGGAGTAAGATTCGTTTGTCCCCTTTTTTCATCTTGACCACATTTTTTTCCCGAAGTAAATTTTAAATTAATGGAATTAAACATAGTAAATAAAGTTTAAATAATTAATAAAGA
This sequence comes from Stenoptilia bipunctidactyla, assembly GCA_944452665.1. NCBI lineage: Eukaryota > Metazoa > Arthropoda > Insecta > Lepidoptera > Pterophoridae > Stenoptilia > Stenoptilia bipunctidactyla. The sequence goes on from OX101750.1 coordinate 13,393,353, forward strand.
AAGGTCGTGTTTTGCTGTTTAAAAATCATCAATATTGCATGTATTATAAGGCTTACCAAGATGACACATCGCATGGAACTGTTATATAAAACAGAAAAATCAATGCAAAGGTTCTTTAACTCTGTCTTAAGTTTTCACGATTCATAATGTCAAATAAAACACTATTTAACCGGATTTATCGCGTATAATAGATGATTAAACGAACTTCTAAGTGAAGTTCTATCGCTATTATATGAGTCGCTTCATTCGAAGATATTATATAACAGGTAGTCCTTTTTAGGTACTAGGTAACTTCGCACAATTTAAAGTATCATAAAAAAACACTGTGGTGGGGCGCCGCGTCGCATGATCCACCCGGTTCGCGCCAAGCCCTCATTCTTTAGAGACCCTAAACGAAACTTTTAAATGGGTTCTGGGGTGGGTGGGTACGTCATATCTTCGAATGAAGCGACTCATATAATAGCGATAGAACTTCACTTAGAAGTTCGTTTAATCATCTATTATATTTCGTCGCTTCATTCTTCAGATATTATATAACAGGTAGATTTTCAGAGATAGAAAGTTTTGTTTAGGTATATACTTGAAATTAAAATAAGTACTTAATGATATAAATATGTTATTACATATTTTATTATTATAGTACTTAATAATTAGTATTATTACATAATGAGCTTCAAATAATCTTACTTTATTTGAGTTGCTAGAAATTATAATCAGCTTAAATTAATGAAACTTAGTGATAGTCTATTTATAGACACATAATTTTTAATGTAGTAATTTACTTAATATCAAAATACGTAATATTCAATAACTATTTTTAATATTAGGTTAAGTATTGTTCATGTCTCGATTAAGTATCGACAAAGCAAAGTTATTTTGTTGATCATCTAAAGGCCGATGGTAAAACTTTGCGAACACCTGTGAGTTTTGTGTCCACCCGGCCGTTTTTCGAATGACATCGACACTGAGACCGGCCGCGCGCGCGGCTGAGTTTGACGCGTGTCGTGTGCTGTGCGCATCAAAAACGCTCATGTCAATGCCGCTCGTGGCAAGCGTTTGCTTAATCCATCGACTTAGCGTCTGACTTGATGCAGTTCTGTGGGGAGCTTTGAATGTTACGAAGAGATTCCCGGAGTTTGAACCTCAGATATTTTTTGTAATAAAAATATATTCTTTTAAAGTTGATACTGGGCATATGTTGATATTGCTTTGAAAGTTTGGGAGAGATAATAAGGGCTGTTCACGATTTGGAGCGGAAGTCTTGATTATATCTGTTATAATAATATTTACTTTATCAGATTGAAAAACAATATTTTCTTATTTAATTAAAGACAATGTCTGTACTCTTTGACCGGTACATAAAGCTAATAATGTAACGAGTTTTTTTTTTTTTTTTTTTTGTTATATTTTCTAATGATAAATTTATATTTGGATACCAAGAAGACAGTTGTTTTAGTACTAAATTTGGATCCCAAGTAAATGAATATTTAGGCTAAATAGGTTTAGTTTTATAGGCTCCTTTTAAGAGGCGTTTAACACAACTATTATCACTTATCTCTTCTCCTAATAAAAGAGATAATGCAGATCGATGTGTATTTAATGAACCGTAAGAACATCCTTTATTAAATTGCTCGTTTAAGAATCAAAGAACTAATGGAATGGATTTTTCGAAACTATTAATGCATAACCACACTTCTTGAAACCATAACTTCAATGAGACGTTGTACTGGCGAACAGTAGTGTCTGCGAGCGAGGCGAGCATCAACGTGAGAGCCTCTGGTGGGCAGCCGCACCGGCTGAACGACGCCCGGAGAGCCTCGCAGCACCCAGGGTAAGGCTGGAGTGCAGTGGGTGCTGACTCTATTGCTGGGAAGGCCAGAAGGGGAATACAAGTACCCCTTCGGCTTTATCATCAATGATTTTTCGTATACATTTTAATACAAGAGAAAAAGGAGGAAATGCATAAAAATCCAAGTCAGCCCAGCTTATTGTAAATGCATCAACTGCGACTTCATCAGGTTCAGGCTTCCAGGTGACAAATAATTAACATTTGGCATTGGCTCGACTTGAGAACAAGTCGATCTTAATGGGCCCGAAACTATTTACAATAAGTTGGAAAGCGCTATCCGAGAGGGCCCATTTCTGGACTCGAAATCTGCTCGATTTTCTTTGGTGTTAACATAAGAAGCAAATATCTATAAATTGCGTTTTTCACACCATTGCCAAATTTCTCTACTTAAAATATTCAAATGTGGGAACTGAATACCTCCCATCCTGTTAATGTAGCTAATGGCGGTAGTACTGTCAATATGTAATAATATTGCACAATCTTTTCCTTCACTAGCTATACTTTTGAGACCTAACAAAACCGCGAGTAATTCTAAAAAGTTCATGTGATTTTCTTTTTCACTGTTCGTCCATGAACCACTATATTTATTATTTTTGCATACTGCTCCCCAGCCTGTCCTAGATGCGTCGGTGTAAATTTCTAACTTTTAATTTTGAGTAATGATTGGACAAGAAATAATATTAATATTATTTTTCCACCACCATAAATCTTTTAGTAATATCTTATTAAGATTCATTTTCGCCTCATAGTTAGTTTCCTCCGAACTTATTTAAGGCTAAAAACTTTTGTCTCTCTAATATTTTTGTATATAAGAATCTTTATTTTGTGGCTGGACAGGCTGCGATCAATACACCTATAAGTTTAGCGAAATTTCGTAATGAACAAGTTTTAAGATTAATGTACCTATTTATTAACTGTGCAATGTTATGCCGCTTATCGCCAGGTAACGTAATAGACATATGTTCTGTGTTGAACATAAAACCTAAGAATTTGATTGACTTTTTTGGTACAATGTGACTTTTATCGAAATTTACAATAAAACCTAGACAATGTAATAACTTCAAAGTTTCTCTCACATTAATCATGCATTCTTCTTATGTATCTCCTAAGTAGGTAGTAGACTTAAAAACCTTGTTTTCTCAAATGACTCATTACTTCACGCATAATTTTTGTAAATACCCACGGAGCTACCGATAATCCATACGGCATTGCTGTGAACTCGTAAGTGATCGGCTCAGACGAATCATTTTCTTGGAATTCGAATCGTAGGTACTTTCTGTCACTAACAAAAAACGGTATAAGTAGATATGATTCTTTCATATCTATGTTGGCTAAGTATCCATTACGAGGAATTAATTTCGAGGCTGTTTTATAAGATTCCATTTTAAAATGTAAGTACTTTTGTTACGAACTTGTTTAAAGATTTTAAATTTAGTATAAACCTTTTTTCTCCGTTACGTTTCGGAGCTAAAAATATATTTGAAATAAATTGATCATTTGAAGGAGAACAAGGTTTTATAGCCCCTAAGTCTAATAATTTATTTATAGCTATTTTCATGTCTCTTTTTTCACATGATGACAAATTATTTTTAGGAATAGAATACTGACAAATTTGAGTATCAAATGGTATTCTAAATCCATAATTTATCCACTTCAATATGACTTCGTTTTTAGTTACTTTTTTCCAACAATCATAAAATAAATTAATTTGACCTGCATGTACCTTGATTAATGTTGGGTCGGAGCACGCGTCCTGGACGAAGTCTGCGGCTGGAACTTGGCGTTGAACGCAGAGTTCGATTGAGGGCGCCGCTGTGTTTGAGCTGCTATCGGTTTCCTCTGACCTCACCGCGCCCCCCTGAACAACGGGTAACGAGGAGGTCCTGTCCAGTTTCCCTGCTGAGACGACCGGTTGACCGTTGATATTTGAGAGGAGACTGTTTTGGCTGGGCCTTTTTTAATTAGGGCTCCCTGCTTTTCAATGGCTTTACTTGCCTTTATTTTTTCCGGCAACGAACTTCCGAATAAAGTTTCGTCTCTTTCGGAGTCTTGTATAACATGTTTAAAGTTTGTATCAAAATTAGGTAAAATCAGTTTTACCCTATCTTTGATGAACATAAAGTGGAGGTCTGATAATAGGCAGCATCCATCACTTACGTGACGCAGGGCCTTCATTTTGTTTTCTTCCTTCTCAAGGAGGACGTCCATCCCTCGATTTATGGCGGTAATACCGTACCCCAGCTGTTGCTGAAAGTTTTGGTTTTTTTTTTTTTTTTGTCACGTGCTCGTGCTAGGTCTGTTATGGCTGCTGAGATTTCAGCATTTGATTTTGGGGCTTGCAAGTTTTTGCAGTTTTCGGGTACCGTATTTTCTATGGTTAATTTATCTTTGTCTTCTTTGGACAGTCCTTTTCTTAGTAAAGGTGTCCATAAATTTGAGAGCGCATCGTGTATTTTATAGCGCCAAATTAGGGTGTATCGGAATTTGCAGCTCCAAGTGCAGTAAGCAGCTCTGGATCCAGATCGGGATTAGGTTCTCCCGATATGCCTGGTGCGTCTTGTGATATTGACGGCTCCGGATTAGGGAGCGTCTCTGCAGATAGCTCTTGGGCCACAGTGAATGACGCGGCAGTCTTCTGGCTATCCAGATTTACATCATCCAGTGGTAGCGGTAACTCATACCTTGGAGGCGACATGTTTATGTTTTAACAAACATATAATTCATATTAATATAACGCCCATAACGTATTACAGACAACGAGATAGATCTCTTTGAGATTACCCGCATTTTCTGTAATCGTATTGAAAACAAAAGGTGATCGATAAGATCAGATAAAATTTATTAAAGTTTACATCATTACGATATTGAGCAGTTAACGTGATATATCTATTATAGATTACACGCATTTTCTGCTCTGATTTTTTAAATAACATTTTTAAACTGAATAAGTAGGTCGTACCTTGGAAGATTTCTTCTTTGGAAGAAATAATTCGCTGTTTCCGTTTTTTATTTATTTTTTGTTCCAACTTTTTTATCTTTTTATTATAATGTTGAAGCTGTTCTTCTGCTGTACGTTTAGGCATTTTGTAAAAACTTAAGTAAATGATTAAAGTAAATGACGTATGCTTGTTACCACGCACGAAAAAAGAATGAGGGCTTGGCGCGAACCGGGTGGATCATGCGACGCGGCGCCCCACCACAGTGTTTTTTTATGATACTTTAAATTGTGCGAAGTTACCTAGTACCTAAAAAGGACTACCTGTTATATAATATCTGAAGAATGAAGCGACGAAATATAATTGATTTTAAATCATAGAATCAATGACATTGGAACGGAACAAGACAAAGTAAACATAAAGGATTGTAATGTATGCACCTTTTTGTGCACATTACTGGCCTACTTGATATGAAGTCGTTGGCGTACGGGACACGAAAATATTTGACGCGGTTTTGTTTTTATCAATATTAAAACACAATCACAATCAAGGTTTTTCCTGCGAAAATACAAAAATAAGGCTTCATTTGCTTTACAAATGATGAAATTACAATGAAACGTTTTGTGTATTGTAAATACATTTCATAAGAGTAGGTACCTTGAAAAACTTCTAAAGAAGTGGTGGCGTTGGTGGCACGGAAATCTCGAACTTCTATAGTAGTCGTTGGTGTCGAAAAGGTTAACTATTAATAAAATGAGTTTTATTTAAGTAGGCAAATTTTTGTAATAATTTCGGATTTCACTGATGATTTTCATTTTCTATCGATAAAGTCTAGGAAGTAATCCCCAATGCGATGGGTCAAACTACGGGGAATTTAAATTCCCCGTAGACCCATTAATGGGTCGACTCACCGGGTCTACGGGGAACGACTCAATTTAATTAAAACTAACACAAATACACACACACGCACTTACACTCATACACATAACACTCATACGTTTTGCTTGTTTATCTTTCTCGACGAGATTTAGCGCATAGTAATACTGATAATTTCTTGAAACTTTCTAAAGTAAATAATTACTTATTTAAGCGAAAAAAGTCAATCCATAATAATTTGTTTTCCGGATTACTTTATAATTTTTATTTTGTCTGTCTTAGGTCTTTAAAATAATAAAGGCAAATAATGTCTACAGTGTTATTATAGTAGTATAGAGTTTAGAGATGAAATCATATCCTGAAGAAGCACTGAATCGTCGATTTATATAATTATACTAATAAAATAAGACTATAGAGCATGTTTGTATGTTTGCACAAACTGATCAGTAGAACTAATAGTCGCTATTTGAAAAATATTTGCTTTGGATAACATAATTATTGAGGATTATGGGCTATTTTGTCTTTAAGGTAGTTCCTAATAGCGAACAACTTCAAAAATTGCCCATCTTGGCCTATCGTTTGCCAAAGATACCAGCTGATTAATGGTTCCAAAGACGTGTAAGTACAAACAAACAAATAAACAAACTCTATAGATTTGTTACATCACCAAATAAATCGTGAAAAGTATGACCATATCTTACGTTTTTTTTGCCATGACTAAGTAAAGAACGGTATCTATACAGCAATTTACTTCACGTAGATTTTTCCTTATTTACATACGCGTACGCGTTTCCTTATTTAAATCTTTTTTTTGGCGGGCAAATAAGGCTACTTACAGGTGTAATATTTTTTGTCCGACTGTTTCTTCCCCCAGCACAACACTGACCACTTTTCCTTAACTCCTGCACACGCGAAATGAGCTCCTCTGCATCCAGCACATCCCTGAATATTTGCCAAAATAGTATCCTCCCTTAACAAAATCTTCCCTACACCGTTACCCGGCGACATAACGCGTACTTTTTCGCTTTCATCACGGGGCAGCATAAGCGCGGTCGAGGCCATTTTTTCTACGTTTTGATGCTCCATATTTAGATACTTTGCATTATTTTTTATGTTTTTTTTAAATCTGTCAAACGTATAGCCGGCGACCGCGCGTTGCCAGTACGAGCGAGTGACTGAACTATAGGTCAACGCTTAGATAACGCGTTATATTTTTTAACTCCGAAGTTGAAATAGGTTATCATTAAGTATGTATTGGAATAATAAGACATACTATACTTGTTGATCAATGTAATTCGACGAAAAATCGAAGACATGTGTGTTGTAATGACATTAATTGGAGTAGTAGCTACGCAGATGATAATATGCGATGATAAAATCATCTTTGGTAGTTTCATTTGCGAAGAATCTTATCATTTTTATTAGAGGTTGTTTGAATTAAAATTTTATTGATGTACTTATTCATTTAAATGTATTAGACGGACTTTTAGGCAGAAGTCGCTTTGTGAAATTAAAAGTGTTTTATATGCATTATTGTTTTACATTGTAATAAAGTAACGTTGCATTTATTTATGTCTTTGTGAATGCGCTATGAAGTCGTCGTGTTGCCGTGGTTACTGTGCATATCAAACGATATCCATTAATTTCTACCGCGGACCATTAATTTCTCAGGACGACTTCCGTGCTTCGGAGGGCACGTTAAGCAGTCGGTCCCGGGTGCTGTATACTTGTATACAGTAGTCGTTAGGGTTTGTCAGAAGCCATTTCGGCGCCCTGAAATATCTGACATCCACCACCCAGCACTGGGCCAGCTTGGTGGATTACGGCCTAAACCTCCTCGTCACCCAGAGGAGAGACTCAAAGCCCTGCAGTGGGAGAGTTACCTAGGTACATGGAGTTGTGATGATGATGAATACGCTATAATCTCTGAATCTAACAGGAATAGAAACTTATTTTTGTATTTTATGGCCTAATTCTCTAGCAATATATGGATTTTTTTTAAAGTGTGCACAAAGTTATGTTTAAAGGTAGTTTAAATTCCAATTTACTATCTGCCGCATACAGTATGATATCTTATTAATTTGGCAAATCCACAACAGTTCAGTTCAGAGATCCCTTTAGACCGAACATCTGTCGACCTACATGAAGGAAGAGTTCTGGCCGCAGGGTATTCCTTCGTTTTCGAGGACGGTTGCTTGATTCAAAGAAGTCGCGTCCCCCGTTGCAGCCCATACGTGGGAATTAGTGAAGTGTAGTTTTAAGTATATTAGGTTAAGGTATATATTTTCTATGGGCCTTAGATTTAGTATTTAACATCCTGTACTATTCTTAAGTTGCCTGAAATAAATGATTTTCTTTTTTTTATATTTTATATAAAATGGTCAACACTGTCATCCAATTATTGGTCTAGTCAACAGTCACACTTTGATTTATCTGAATACTTCATGTTTGAAGTCAGCAGAGGTTAGAATCTTATAACAGCAGAGTCAAGCAGGGACTGCATATTGGTATAAATTTTTTAAATAGTACTAGTAAAATTTCAGTACCCTCATTAGTGTACTGCTTCATCAAACACAATAACTGTACAAGTTATCAAAATCTAAATTTATTAAATCAGTACCCAAATAATGTATACCGGATTCATTTCTGTAAATGTTTTAAGTACAGAAATATTTTAACCTATTTAATTTCTGTACTGAAATGTATAGGTCAGCATATGTCCCTACGCTTCATAGGCTTGCAACTAAACTATCGAACATTCTAAAGTTAGGTAAAAATAAAATTTTAATACCGGAAAATTTCAGTTAACTGAAAAAAATATCAGTTATGCTACAATATAAAAAAAGGTACACGAATTATTTCAGTATGAACTCCTGTACTGTTATTTTATTAAATACACTTAATTTAACTGTATGTATGACGTCATACAGAAAAAAAATGTAGGTACAGAAACTCATACCGGTATGCAGTCCTTGCTTTGATTTGTTGACGACCGGCTGGTGTAGCGGTAACATACATTGCCTTCTATGCCAGAGGTCCTGGGATCGAATCCCGGTGGCGGCGGATATTTGTGTGATGAACACAGATATTAGCCGTCAAGTCATGGTTGTTTATATGTTTATTTAAGTTTATTCTAATACAAAATATGTATTTATTCAATATGTATGTGTATATATTTCTTAAGTATATCAGTTATCTAGTATCCATAACACAAGTTCTTTATGAAACTTAATTTGGGCTAGATAATGTTGTGTGAGTTGCAGAAATATTTATTTATTTATTTATCTTTATACTTCATGTTTGAAGTCAGTAGAGGTTAGAATCTTATAAGAGCAGACTCAAGTAAGTATTTATGTTTGTATATTTTTGAATATCCCTCCTGCACCTGGATAATCGTATCGTAAATGGCAACTAATCCAAATGCCCACCAGTTGGTGGTAGGATCCCGTCAGCGTCCGACGGGGTATCGAGCGACCACCCTTCATATAGAATCTGCCGCCAAATAATAAATAAATAATATAATAATTGTTTGACCGCTCCGGCGGTTATGTGTTCCTGCAATATTTTATGATCTAATATATAAAATTCTCGTGTCACAGTTTTCGTTGCCATACTCCTCCGAAACGGCTTGACCGATTTTGATCAAATTTTTTGTGCTTATCCGGTATCTATGAGAATCGGCCAAAATCTATTTTTTTTTTATTTATATGGCAAAACAACGTTTGCCGGGTCAGCTAGTAATATATAAAGCTGAAGAGTTTGTTTTTTTGTTTGTTTGTTTGTTTGTTTGAACGCGCTAATCTCAGAAACTACAAGTGGGATTTGAAAAATTCTTTTTGCATTTGATAGCCCAACTCTTGAGGAAGGTTATAGGCTATATTTTATCCCGAAATTCCCACGGGATCAAAAGTTACGCGGGTAAAACCACGCGCGGTGGCTAGTATTTTATGAAGAGCCAGGAAGTCTATTTTGTAAATCGAAACGATAGACGAAAGACGGATATCGCCCTTCGTTTTTACGAAATGCTATTCCGTGGGGCTTGCGTATCGTTTGCGGATACGAACACGTGTATGCTTTTTGGATACGAAATACGAAACGAAACACGAAATCATTCAATTTTTGACGTATTGTGCTATTCTGTGAACCAATTGACAGCACGTCTTTCGTCGGATTGACATGTCTCTATTCGTAATTTAATCTCAATTATTACGATATCATTCACGTATCACCCTCTCTAATTTAAAAAATTAAACGTTTTCATATACCTTTTATATTCTTTTATTTATTTGAAAATTAATTTCACTATCACGTTTTAAAGAGTAGGTATAATCAATAATTTATTAAATAAAAGAAAAATAGTCATCTTCAGAATACCTTGATATATATTTTTTTTTTCAATTTTTTTGTCCTGGACTACCGACCCTATTTTTATAGTTAACAAGTTATAGTTTATCAGTATTTTTGTTTTTAATTGTACTTCTGGTTAGTTGCGAATCTGGTATACTGAGAATCTGGTCAATTAAGAATCTGGTAAATTGAGAATCTGGTAAACTGCTCATAAAGGCAAAGTGGTTGTCGTTTTTGCTTCGTGAGTAAACAATATATTTTTTTTATTCATGTGTTCTTTTGAATTTAGTATAGTTATTGATTTTGGTGAATTATAGGAACGTCATAATGGCTAATTTCATTCTGGCTGACCTAATTGAAGCTGAAGAGCACCGAGAACGCCGGCGTCTCAGACAGCGAATGCGGTTGGCGTTTTTACCTTAGTTTATTTCATTTTCTTTATGACTAAATGTTTGCAACTTTTATTCGAGAACGTTGTATGAAAATGAAAAGATATTTGGGGGGAAATGCCGTAATCGCCACGCTTGGCAGGCGGGTTGGCGATCGCAGTGTGATGTTAATATACACAAAAGGACGCTGCTACCCGTCCTCTGGTTTGACCCTTAGTCGACTCTTACGACACCCACGGGAAGAGATGGGGTAGCGCTATTCTTAAGGCGAAGCCACACGCCACCTTGGGGGAGGCCTATGTCCAGCAGTGGACGTCTACAGGCTGTGGATGTATGTATGTGGATGAAAAGATATTATATTTGGTATGCCACAGGAGAAATGATCAAGAAGATATGTTAGTTGATTTTTATATTATCTTTTATTAAAATGTTTATTATATTTGACAATGAAATTTTATTTGATAATTATATTTTAGTCCAGGAACAATACTACAAGTAAATACTATCTATGATGAGATGGAAAGATGATGAGGTTCAAGAAACCCCACAAATTGGTGACTGCCAGAATGGTCTATTTGATGATGATAGGCAGCAATTTATAGGAGCCATTCCAATGTTAAATACGAGTGAATACCATCCATTCTGCAGTCACACAAATTGCAGGCCGTATGTATGTGGGAACTCAATATTAAAACAAAATTATAAATTTCTTCAGTTTATTTATTCAACCCCATTACGTGAGCCAAATGAGTATTTCCATACATACTAGCAGCGAAGCCCGGTGTTGCCCGGGTCATACATCACACTTAATAGCTATAAAATACAAAAATCAGTTATAATTTTCAGTGTTTAAGGTATTTGGGTACATAATAGCTACTCAAAGTACTAAACAATATTACGACTGATAAATCTTCACTACACCACCGAATTAAGTGTTAAAAATTAATCAAAAAAATATTAGTACCTACTTATAGAGGTAAGTATAGAGAAACCAATTAAACCACGTTCACTCCCTTATTTGCCGTAGCACCAACACTAATTCCCGTAGGGCGCTTGTAATATCCCCTAGCTCCCTACGTATGCCTGCAAGCTCAGCATTCTTTTGCCTTTCTGACTCCAGCAAATCTTGGAGCTGGTACACCACTAGTGGCCGAGGCTGAGCGCCTGCATGCTGCAGCCGCTTTTTTTGCGGTCAGCCCATACCTTGTCAGCTAAAGAAATTTGTTAGCTTCATGCTATCATGCAATATGCGTTAGCAAGCATTTCATTAATTTAGGCAACAAAACTTACTTTTTGCCACCGGGTCACCGTTTTTATGGCCCCATCAGTGGAATTTAGTGCGGATGCAAGATCCGCCCAAAGTGCTTTGGCACGGACCCTACCCTCCACACTTTTAATCAGCCGCCCTCGCAGGAAATCACTGAGCTCCTGCATAAACTGCAAGAGCATTTGCAATTGCTCCCTCGTGGCAGAGCTCATTGTAAATATTAAGGAGGTAATTAAATGAAAATGAAATGAAATGAAAACTTTTTTATTCGCAGTAGGTAATTTTATACACTTTACGAACGTCAAATGAGGGCGGCGCGGGTCCGGACGACATGACGAATCCTGGGGGAGGCCTCCGTCGAGAAGTGTGCGTCTTTCGGCTTATGAAGATAATGATCGCCCATTATCCACCAATGTCTTGGTGTTGTCAACTACTACTTCTTCATATACATATTGTTGTACCAATCTCTTTAAACTTTTCTCTTAGAGATTCTCTATTACCAAGTTTATACATTCCACGAATAGCCCTGTTCTGCAGTGTAAATATCGTGTCAATGTCTGCGGCATTGCCCCAAAGTAGGATGCCGTAGGACATTATACTATGAAAATAACTATAATATTCGAGCTTTGCCGTATTAACATCAGTCAATGAGCGAATTTTCTTTACCGCGAACGCTGCAGAACTAAGTCTACTCGCTAGCTGTGAGATATGGGCGCCCCATTGCAATTTAGAATCTAAGGTAATTCCAAAAAAAACAGTGTTATCTACTAGATTCTTATTTACTTTTAAATATTTGCAAGTGTCAAAACAAAATTGGCTGGTTAGTTTTTTTTTTTTTTTTTAAATTTATTTATCCAAAATAACAATTTTACATTAATATAAAAAACTATGTAGCTGTCACGTAAGCTTGTCGCTTATGTGTGACAGCGGGCCGCACATTTATACATTTTAATACTTAATATTAAAAATAATTAAATTAAACAAGATTATTCTTATTGTAGGCACACCGCTTACATTTTTGATTGGTAGAAGTATTCTTTAAATTTTTGCACCACTTTTGTGTTTGAAGTATATACTTTGAATACCTGACTTGGCAATTTATTTAGAAGGTTTGGAAGCATGAACTCTAACATTCTTTGACCGTATATATTATTGGTTTTCGGTAAAGTATATTTTATGTCCTCTGACAAGATTCTTAATTTTTTGGGTCTTATTTTTATATGTAAATTGTTTATCATATTTTTGTTTTCTTTTAGAATTTGGAATTTTACTTTATTGTATATATCTATAACTTTACAGTGCTCAAATAATGTTGTGTACTCATTATGTCTATGTTCATTTTTAATTTTTTTAGGTACTATTATTTTCAATAATTTAAGTTGTAATTTATAAATATTTTCTAGATATGTTTTATATGACCTGCCATAACTACTTATACCGTAACTAATAACGGAGTCTGCTAATGCTGTATATAAAGTTCTTCTTACAGCGTAGGGAAGCTTAAATTTTATAATTGACATTTTGCATATTATAGCTCTTAGTTTGTCACAAATGTGTAAAATATGCTCTTTCCAGGAGAACCTACTGTCTATTATAAGACCGAGATAAGTATGTGTATGTACCTTCTCTAAACACTTACAGCTGCAGTCTAGAAACTTGTTATGATGGCATCTATGTTCGTGGGCTAAAATTACCGGTTCTATAGGCGCTATGTTATGTGCCGAATGAATATGCATCATTTTAGTCTTTTCATAGTTAATTACTAAACCAAGGTCATGCGCCCATGCACATAGATTATTGAAGCATAACTGCATCTCTTCGATTGCATGTGTGATATTTCTGTGTGACGTAATAAAGCAAGTATCATCGGCAAACTGGTATACTTGACCGTTTTTTAAAACGTTTGGCATATCGTTTACGTAAAGTAGGTATTCTGTCGGCGCTAAAATCGATCCTTGGGCTGTTCCTATGCTACTGGGGATTAGGTCGCTCAGTTGATTATCGATTTTTACCGCCGTAAATCTATTATTATGATAGTTTTTGAACCATTCTAATACTGGACCTTGTATTCCGTTTTCATAAAGTTTGGAGTATAGTGTTTGTAAATGTAAAGTTTCAAATGCTTTGCTAAAATCAATAAATACTGCAATTATATGTTTTTTTTCGTCAAGTAATTTATTTATGTCGTTCGTAAATTTTGATAATAATTGGTTGGTATTTTTATTTTTTTGAAATCCATATTGATCAGCGTTGATTATATTATTTGCATTTAAAAAACTTGTTATTTGATCTCCAAAAAACCTTTCGATTATTTTATCGATTATTGAAAGTATAGTTATCGGTCGATAATTATTAATTTCTTTATACGATCCTTTTTTATGAATGGGTCTTATGACGCCAATTTTAAGTTTATTCGGGTATACTTTTGAAGCTATTATTTTATTTATTAAGTGGGTTAAGACGGGGGCTAGTTTAGAATAGCACAATTTAATATCTTTTGCTCTAATACCATCGAATCCAGGGCTTTTTTTCTCATTAATTTTTTTTATTATTTCTACTATAATTTGTTCATTACATTGCTTTAGTCGTAACGACACGTCAGAATTTTTGATATACAAGTTTTTTTCTAACAAAGGTTTGTCACATGAAGTACATATTTTTTGAACATTATTTTGAAATTCATTAGCAAATTCATTACTGAGCTTTTTTGCATTTTTGGTCTTGAAAGGCTTTAATAACACTTCGTCTATGGATTTTATGATTTTACCCGTAAGTCTATTTATTATACTCCAAACTATTTTTGTATTTTTAAAGTTTTCACTAATTTCAGTTTTAATTTTGTTGTTGCGTAAAAGGTTTGTGTATGATATTGTTTTATTTCTGTATTTATTGTACAATTTCTTTTTCATCATATTATTTTCATCTTTTTTCCATATTTTAAATAATTTATCCCTTTTATTACACATATATATCAATCTTTTATTTACCCAGTTGCATTCGGATCTTTTTGAGACGTTCTGTATGTTTTTAATCTTTGTACATTTATCATAAGCACAGGAGAATTGTTTGAGTATAAATTCTAAAATTTCGTTCGGATCATTTAATTGTAATGCCTCCTCCCATTGTTTGTTTTCTAATTCACTAACTAACTTATTTCTGTCTATATAAGTTACTTGTCTACTTTGTTTACTCGCGCACTCGACCTTTGCCAAACTCATAATAAAACCGGTTATGTAGTGATCAGCTGGCGCGCATTGTACGACACCTGTTATTCGATCGTTGTTTTGAACGCTGCGCGTAAAAATGTGATCTATGCATGACTTCGATAAAAATCCGTCTTTTATTTCGACTCTAGTGTAATTGTTTATTCCGCATTGTAGACCTAACTCACTTAATGAGTTCAGATAGTTGATTTTTATGGGGTCATTTTTTTTAAGATCAAGGTTCATGTCACCCAAGTTGAATGATTGACAAATGTGGTTTTTTATTAAGAGGCAAAGGCAAAATACAACCTACGATTTTACATATTTTTTAACTTTTAATTCATAAAACAATAAAAACCACTGAAGAAAAACACGTCGTTCAAATATTTAACGTCCTTCTAACTGTATTATGTGAAATTACTATGTAAAAACACATAAATTATGAACTGATGGTATTTTGATTGATAACTTACCTCGTCTGTAAAACCCTAAGTTATTTATTTCAGTCCGCCAATGGGTCTATAATTTGTCTATGGATCCGAAAAACGTTGAACGATACGAAAGCCGCACAGAATAGCACTTTTGCACTACTCACGTATCGTATACGTCGTACGTCTTTCGTCCTTCTTTCGATTTACAAAATAGGCCTCCAGTTCTTTCATAGTTCTGTGTGCTTTCATCTTCACTTAATAGGTAGTAGGTGAGGTTTAGGTAAAACGTGGGCTAATTCTTTATTAAAAAATACACCTTTTTTATTGTGGTTACAGTAGTCAAGTATAAATGTTTGGAGTTGAGATTGTCGACTGGAAAACGCACAATAAGGTCTATAACCTCATCCTGCCCAATAATGGTATTTAAAAAGCACAAAATGTTCTTGAGCAGTTCTGCCCGGACAAAATATTTGAAATTTCAATTTTCTGCCCAATGCCTTTTTTTCTCGACATATCAAATTTCGCGCCTCATTGATTTACTACTTCATCCTGTTTTGGCCGTTTGGCGTTTTGGCCGTTTTCTAACCTTACCGTAATCAGTTGATTCGATTTTCATGATCAATCGAAAATCGAATATTTATTTGACAACTTATTCAAATGTCAGATGGCCTTCAAAACATGGCATACAATTATAGGACATTGTTTTTACATTTGTTGGTCTGGGCAGAATATACTATACACAAATTGCTAATCTAAAAAAAAGAAATATAAAACCGACATCTCATAGATTTTTTAGATTCTTATTTTCTCGTATTCGGATCGGATAACAATCGGATGTAGTGTGTAACCGGTCTGACACCCATTCATTCTTTAAGCTAACCGCCCATGGCCACCACTTTGCAATCCTTCTGGCTTTAGTACTCCTGCTAATCTTCTATTTTGACCTCGATCCCGCAGGCAAACTCCGAACATAGCTTTCCATTAGCTGCTGAGCGACTTCCAGCTTCGTATTTGACAAAGTGGTATTTGCAATGAGCATATTTTATGAAGCTTCACGGACTCTGCCGAGCCGAGTAGGTTTCGATGATTGACTTCTTTATCGTGGTACTACCGTAACATACTGCTTGAGCGCACCTTATATTGATGAATAAAGACGGCTATGGTGCGATCAAACAGGATGTCGTTTTTTTTGAAATTAGAATATTTTCTTTCTGACAGAGACGCTTTGGTTTTTGTTAGAACATTCTCGTCCCTTCCTTCAGAAAGGGATGATCATTGTTGTGCTCGAAGAAAATAAGTCTTCGATTTTATAACGCGAAACGCCTCAGCCCACCATACTTAGCTAATAAGTGTTTTGCCCCAGTTGTAATATTTATAAAAGTGCTCACTTATAATAAATATATTTAATAACAAGTGAATCTTTAACTTTTAAATATTCGATCCCAACGTTGTACTACCTAGTTAGATTATTTATTCTTGGTTAAGATACTTTTCCACCACTTTCAATCCTTCTGGCTTTAGTTCTCCTGCCATTCTTCTATTTCTACCTCGATCCCGCAGGCAAACTCCAAACGCTATGTTTTTCCACAGCTTTGTTCATAGAGCTTCCGCAGTGTTGAACCGTTTTGAAGAAATAACATCGCCTTGTCTGATGCTCTGAAGCAGTCCTGTAGGGCTAGCATGCGATAATCGATTACGATAAATTACGATATTTTCTTAGAATATGGCACTTAAGAGTATGTATTTTTTTTTTAGAATATGGCAGCTTAATCATGGTATCGAATCGAGTACCTAATTCTAAACAAGTTGTTCTTGTTGATTTCCCATAACTCTAGGTCTAGGGCAGTGATTCCCAAAGTGGTCTATATCGACCCCCCGGGGTCTATGGCAAACTGCAAGGGGTCTACGTCAGCTAAAAAAAATTGGGGGTCCATGATAGTCCCCATTTACTTACATTATATTATCTTATAATAAAAAGAAATATGTAGTATTTATAAAAGTACCTATAAAGTAAATTAAATTTTCTAAGCTGTAGGATGCAAACTAAATAATAAAACTTGTATCAGGTAAGTAGGGAGTCTACCCAATAACGTAAAACATGGCAAGGGGTCTACGACTGAAAAAGTGTGGGAAAGTCTGCTCTAGGGTATTAATTGGACCATGTAATAGAATCAAATAACATGTGAATAATTTTTCAATTTAAATTTTTGTTTGTTTTTATTTTTCATACAAAATAATTCAATTAAGTCAAAATGTAAAACACCTTTTAGTCCAGTCAATAAATGACCCAAAATGAGGTGTAGAGTGCGTGAGCAGGTAACTAAGCGATTCCTTCAGAAACTTGTTCAGGGGGCTCAGGTTGTTAACATACCAAAAGTCCTGACTCCTAGGTGATGAGCGGGGGGGAGGAGGGGGGGTTAAAGGTACGAATTTTGGGTTTTTCGCTTATATCTCGAAAACGGTGCATCGGAGAGAAATATTTTTAGGTAATAAAATGGAGTTCTTAAAATTATCTAAAACTTTTATATCATATGTTTTTTTCTAATTCCTAACCGTTTTCGAGCTATACCCTCGGAAAAAGTTGAAATTTACAAAAAAAATCAATTTACGTCAAAATATTCATAAACATTGCATAATATTGTCTAAACCTATTCATTAACGAAAAGTATGAATAGGAAAGAAGTTGTAGATTTTTAAATTTCGAAAACTCGAATATGTAGCTCGAAAACGGTTAGGAATTAGAAAAAAACATATGATATAAAAGTTTTAGATAATTTTAAGAACTCCATTTTATTACCTAAAAATATTTCTCTCCGATGCACCGTTTTCGAGATATAAGCGAAAAACCCAAAATTCGTACCTTTACCCCCCCTCCCCCCCCGCTCATCACCTAGCAGTCAGGACTTTTGGTATGTTAACAACCTAAGCCCCTAAACAAGTTTCTGAAGGAATCGTTTAGTTACCTGCTCACGCACTCTACACCTCATTCCTTGACTGGACTATTTATGCGAAGTATGACAACGTGGCATTTTCTATCCCTTTTTTTATCGCTATGCACAGGTACGGTTCGCAACGCTTTGCGTTGTACCTACATTTTATACAACGTTCCTCAACGTTTAAAATGTTTTTTGTTGTTCATTGTATGGCTTCAGTGACACGAGTCTATTGAATGAATGTTAATAAGGTTTTAACGAGGGTGATAATTAATGAACTCATTATATTAAGATTGATAATATCTTGGAAAGTATGTACTTTTGAACCACATATTCTTTGGCAAAAAGTAGGTATATTTTTTTAGTAAGGAACAAAACTTCCACGTTATGGGATATCAAAAAAAACACCTTGTATGTTACGGTGTGCATATTAGCTAACACTATACGATAAAATCATTCGGTAAAATTTATCTTGTCGATTTGAGTCTTTATCGATGGTCACATGATGCCCTGCTGGAGTAAATCTAAAGTATGGCCCACGAGAGAAAAAATAAAAGGACATTGAAGTCTCTCTACCAATGTACCCTTTTTGTAAAAATGACACAAAAAAAGTGTATGGAAATTATCGCAAATATGTCGTAAACGATTAAAACATGAGTATCGTAGAAGTATGAGTATCGTATGAGTTTGTGTAAAACTTGGTAGAAGTCGAGTCAATGCCGTTTTATTTTTTCTCTTGTGGGCCATACCATAGTCCTGTTTTTGTACAGACACTTCAACGTTTCGGTGTATCAACAGTCAATTTGGCCACCTGAATGGTATGCCTAGCAAGCGATCACCCTTTATATAAAATCTGCAGCCAAATATCTCAAGTTCCGACAGTATTTTATGAACAGCCAGTTCCTTTATTAACCTGTGTCACAGTACAGATATCTACAGTAATTCAACTTCATACAAACGGTCGAAACGCGAGCTATGCCTACGCGGCTCGATCTCGGCATGCGGCCAGTCGCAAGTGTCTGCATGTCGAAACAATTGTTGATTGAGCTTTACGTTAATATGCTAATTGTTTATACTTTAAAATTTAATAATACATCTTTTCGCACATCTCAGTCGAGGCGCGAGTATTTTTCGGTCGCTAATTTATAAGAACTTTGTGTTATTCAAACGTAAACATGGTTTTTTCATACAAAACGTATTTTTGTTGAACATTTCCTATTCAATTTACAAAGAATTTTTTTTGCTTCTATAAAAAAAGTATATTTGCAGTCACAAAACTAAATTAAAGTAAACACAAAGTAGGCAAACGTAATTTAAATGCTGAAGGCGGGCAGCCCTATCACATGTGAACGGACCACGGTGCTGTAGGCATTTATTTCAAAGATTTGAATTACTTACTGTATACACCAAGTTGAATTACTGTAGATATCTGTACCGTGCCTGTGTGCAGTCACTTCGACCTCATCTTCACTTACCATCAGGTGAGGTTGAGGTTAAACGCAGGTTAGGTTAGATATAATAAATAGTTGGAATATCATTCACTGTGTCAAGCGATATCGCAGGATAAGCGCGCTCGGCGCGGCCGGTATTAGGATGGGTGACCGCCGACCATTCATTTCTCACGACGACTTCCGTGCTTCGGAGGGCACGTTAAGCAGTCCCGGGTGCTGTATACTTGTATACAGTAGTCGTTAGGGTTTGTCAGAAGCCATTTCGGCACCCTGACAATTCTGACATCCACCAACGAGAATTGGGCTAGCTTGGTGGATTACGGCCTAAACCTCCTCGTCACCCAGAAGAGGGACTTATAGCCCTGCAGTGGGCTCATTTCAAGAAGGTGTGATGATGAGAAATATCATTTGGTTCCTTTGCCTTCTTTCATAAGAGAACAAATTTAATGTGTTTAAATAAATGAAAAATGTGATAAATCAAAATTACCCGACCATGATTCGAACCTGGGACCTCTCGTTTGCCGGACGAGTGCTCTTCCAACTGAGCTACCGGGGCCTGGCGCTATGCCTCGAAATTACTTACCACATTTTTTGTTTTTACGTTATATTGCTAATGTAGCTCCATCTAATGGTATAAGCTTTGCAGCTAAGACCACCCGAGATCAATTTCTTTACAGAAATTGTGAATCCCAGTTAAATTGAAGCATTGCAATGTTAAGTAGGTAAGTAATTTCGAGGCGTAGCGCCAGGCCCCGGTAGCTCAGTTGGAAGAGCACTTGTGGCAAACGAGAGGTCCCAGGTTCGAATCCTGGTCGGGTAATTTTTATTTATCACATTTTTCATTTATTTAAGAATAATTGAGCATTTTAAATGCAAAAAACTTAAAAACAATATTAAATTTAATGTGTTTGGGTAGTTTAAAGAACATAAAAAAAAAACAAATTGACTGACAAAGTTTTATTTGATTTAATATGAGTATTGTAAACAACATTTACCTTAAATATCAATTAACATAATGTCACTTAGTATATTTTTGTGCCCATATTTCCAATAAACATTTAATAATTACCTAGTTATATATAGATTATTTTATTTTATCTAATATCACATTAATTATTTGGACAAACACTTTACTTAATCACACTTATGACTATGTTTTATCTGGCATTAACTCATCAAAGGTCTTTAAAGTGCGGCCGTTGCGAGAATGCGTTCCTGACAGCTGTCAAAATCATTCGTTTTTTAACTTTCAAATCGGAAATAAACTTTATTCAGTGGACATAAGGAGCTGTCAGTAACGCATTCTTGCAACGGCCGCACTATAAGTGGGAGTTTGGTAGCAACACTGCAGCGCTTATACACTGGCAAATAATGGGGAGTTTTCTGACAGCTCATTAAAAAAATAAAACTGTACAAAATTGGTACAAAAGGCTTCGATAGATGGCGCTTTACAAAAGGCGAAGGCGAAGAATTTATTCCACACTGCGTTTTTAAAAGTAAAATAAATTAATTGACGTCTGTATCAGAAATTGAACGTATAAATAACCATAAATTGTAGATACCACTTACCTACATTATAGTTTACAGACTTAACACCTTCGGCTTTTTAAAAGTGCCATCTATAGAGGTTTTTTGAACTAATTTTTATGAGCTGTCAGAAAACTCCCCATTCAATGCAGTAAACTGACAGATCGAAATGTCAAAACGAGAAATAATGATACCGGTTAAAAACTTCGTAGGTACTGTAAGTAATAATAATAATAATAATAATTCTTTATTGTACACCAACAGCATTGATAACATTTTACAATAAATTTTAAAACATTTGCACAAAGGCGGCCTTATCGCTCAAAGCGATCTCTACCAGGCAACCCAGTAAGGACAGGACATGAATAGAGGAAATTAGGGTGGGCGGTGGTACTGATTTCATACAATAGACTACATACAAATAATTACATATAAATATACATAAATATTATTTATATAATATAGACTTACATATTAATAATACATACACATACTTATTAATAAGTTACGATGAGCAGTGTTTCACGAGGTAATAACGTTTAAGCATCCTTTTGAAGGTGTAAGGACTGGGTGCTTTGCGGATCTCTAAGGGTAAGTCATTCCAAAGCGACACCGATCGCACAAAAAAGGATTTACTTAAGAATGTGGAAGTATGTGATGGTGTTGCAAGGAGAAGGTTTGAGGAAGAGCGCAAGTTACGATCGTTGTTGTTGAATCGATAGTTAAAGCGGTTTTGCAAGTAAACAGGAATGGCTTTATCATACAGAATACGGTAGACTACAGATAGGATATGAGTATTCCGACGAAGTCGAATGGGAAGCCACTTGAGATTAGTTCGGAATTCAGATATGTGGTCGTATTTGCGTAATCCAAATACAAACCTTATGCAGAGATTTTGGAGCCGCTCAAGTTTATTAAGAAGTTCTTCAGTTAAGTCAAGATAGCTAGCATCCGCATAGTCGAGAATAGGAAGTAGGAGAGATTGTGCTAGCGCAATTTTAGTGGCAACAGGGAGGAAATTGCGAAGACGCTTGAGCGAATTCACCGCGGCAAAGATCTTCCTACTCACCTCAGTAATCTGTGGTATCCAAGATAGTGTGCAATCTATTATTATACCTAAGTTTTTCACAGTCTGGCTAAAAGGTATGTAGACACCGTTGAACATTATTTGTGGTAGTGAGTTCCAGTTAACCCGAGGGATCATTTTATTACTTCCAATTAATATACACTGCGTCTTTTGAGGATTAACAGTAAGACCATGATTATGACTCCAGTCCGATATCAACTTCAAGTCTTCGTTGTGTCGATGTATAGCATTTGGCAGATCTCCGAGACTGCTTTGTGTATAAATTTGAAGATCGTCTGCATACAGATGATAGGGAGAAGATATATTGAGAGTGATCGAATTGATAAATATTGAATCATAAGTACTGAATGAGAATGATTGTAAAAATTTTGGTGAAAATTTGAGGTGTGTACTATACTACTATATCTTTAAAGTAACGTTTATGAAAACAATGAATTACCAAACATACCTTGTCTTTAAAAAGATTACAGTAAAAGTAAACTCGACTTAATAACTTCTTGCTTTTTAAATTCGTTTTGTCGCTAAAATGAAATTTTAAGGATAGTTGCCCTTCGCTAACAGCACCACAAGAAAAGAAAAATGTTGTGAGCCAAAATATTTGTTTCCATACATTAAGATATTATTATTTAAAAAAAAATAATTACTTTCATTCAATTAAACCACATCACTCTTTTTTTTCTTCCCGAAAGTGGGCACACTGGAACCGTCATTGTACTGCATTGAATTATGTGCCAAGGTGTAGAGCACAACCTAGCCGAAAATTATTCGTTTAGTAATTACATATAAGTAATTAGTTTCTTCCACCATGGCTGTATGGGGCTTTTGTAGCAATCAAAGGGCAAACGTAGCAATCTGTATGAAATTTTCATTAAACTCCGGACGTAACTGAATATAAAAACTGTGCAAAAGTAAACAATGCTATAAACAAAGCTGAATTTTTTTTTTTTGTTTCAATCCGCTAATATCTGAAAGTACTGACTAGAGAAATTCCTTTAATAGATCAACTGTATACAGTTATAGGGAAAAAATTTAAGCAGGTTAAACCGAACTTAGCCTCTAGGAAATAAATCTAACTCGTAACGTTTTTTGTCGATAACTATGTCAATATTATGTCAATATCTGCGATCAATGTTACTAAGTACTTAATAAGTAAACAAAATAAAATTACTTCCATGCTGGACTGGAAGCAAAGGAATATAGAATGTGCCCGCTGCTTCTCTTCCCAGACATACTGTAAAAGTCAGTTAAGGGACAGAGGTTGGATTTGAGATTTTTTGTAGGCGATAGGCTGACTCCCTGTAACTGCAATAGTCTCTCTCCACCAGAATGCTCCCAAATTTATCAAACGTGACTTCTGATGGTTTTAAAACCTCTGGTGTTCTGGTTAACCCATAAGGGGTACATGCGTGAAGTTATGTATGTATGTAAAAATAAAATTAACACCTTTTGTGTCGTTATTGGATAAGTAAACAATTTTGGCTTACAAGGTTTGCTGTATTACAGTCAGCAGTGCGAACACGGAACATTGTCGACTCATATGTTTACGAATGTTCGTATAGTATGGAGACGGTTTGTAAGCAATAATTGAAATCTATCCATTGCCGCACGGCCAGCTTTAATAAATGTGTGCCTTGTTAATTATCAATGTTTGTAAAAAAATTGTACTCTTAAATAACTATATACAGGGTTGATTTGTAGTCATCGGCCAAATTGTTTTTACACAATAATTATCATTTATAGAAACGATTTTTGCAAAACAAAAGTATTTATTTTTTTGCAAGGAAATTAATTTATCCGCTAACATATTAACCAAGGCATGGCCACTCTAAATTACCATTAAAATAAAGATGACTACGCGCTACTACATACATTTTGTAGTACTACGTCGTAGTATTATCAAAGAAATGCCGCGTCGTAGTAGCTATGTACATCAACAGTGACTATTTTTTTTAATGTTTGTGGTACCATTTCTAGTTTTTTGTACTGAGCGACGCTAAAATAAATATGCAGGTACGTTTATATCGTATCAAAGAAACTAACATTTAAAATTGGCTGGTGAGGAAAAATCAACTTTGTATAATAAAAAATTACAATGTTACTAAAAACGTTGCAACCGACTCCATACTATACGAACATTCGTAAACATACGAGTCGATAAAGTTCTGTGCTCGCACCGTAGTACCGCTGTATTAGTCAATCGATAGGATAAAACTTGTCGACTCATCGTTTTGTTGAAAGATCCCTACAGGGTTAAATATAAGTAGTAAGCAGTAATAATTATTTAGTTCTGTAGTGGTCGTGAGGATGATTTTGTTTAAAGCGAAACACGTGTCGGTGGTGGCCTGTGTTCTATTCTATCTGAGTATGTTTTAGTTCGGTGTTCGTTGCACTCCTTGCTACTTAAGAGAGGGAAAGCGGCTGCCTTATCACGTGCAAGAACAAAGCGATGGCATGAATAGCGCAAGATTTGCTAAAAAATTACTAATTCGTATTACGTTACAGCAAAAACAAAGCCATAACAATCCGACGACTGTGCTGCCTCTATCGTACAATCGATGTACTAAAAGTGCATATATAATCCTTTTGACTTTCATACTTTTCGTGTGTAGGTGCTTATCTGCGAAATTTTAAAAGCAAACATCTGTTTCACATTTTATTAGTTTCTTTGTTAGCTACCAAATTGTTTTTGGCGCTCGTAGCAATAACTGCATTGTGCGATCAACGAACGATTGAACAGCTACGCTTACATAACACGATGTAAAGCAATGGATCGCGCGTCCATGGCGTGATGACTGCGCCATTATAACTGATCGCTAATATTTACGTGACAGGCAGCGGTTCACCAACCAACGAAAATCCTGCATCACTAGTTGCGGAATTAACAAGCTAACTTATTTATTAGTAAGTAGATATCTATTAGAATATGTGCTTCATACTATTTAGCCGTTTAAACGTGCGTGCTAACAGACAAAAAAAGGGGAAACTTTGTTTGATAATTCGTAAATCAAAACATTGTTTTAAAACTGAGTGCCGTGGTCACCCTTATATTATAGTAACTTCATACTAACGGACGAAACGCGAGCTATACCTACGGGGCTCGATCTCGGCATGCGACCAGTCGCAAGTGTCTGCATGCTTTACGTTAATATGCGGATTGTTTATACTTTAAAATTTAATAATACATCTTTTCGTACGTCTCAGTCGAGGCGCAAGTATTTTTCGGTAGCTAATTTGTAAGACTGATTTGTGATTCAAACGTAAACATGGTTTTTTGACACAAAACGCATTTTGTTGAACATTTCCGATTCAATATACAAAGTATTTTATTCGTTTATATATTTGCAGTCTCAAAACCAAATGGAAGTAAACACAAAGTAGGCAAATGTAATTTATATGCTAAAGGCGGGCAGTCCTTACACATGTGAACGGGCCGCGGCGCTGTAGGCATTTATTTCAAAGATGCAGCTGAGTTGAATTACTGTAGATGTCTGTACCGTGGCCACGGTTAACTGCCACACAGCATATTACTAAGATGCTATGGTTCTATGACAGGGTAATACTAACGTTACGTGGTTATTAACGTTAACATAAGGTTAGTAGGTATTACATTTTTATTAATGACTAGCTGTTTCCCACGGTTCTACCCGCGCCATTTCAAATCCCGCGGGAATATCGAGATAAAAAGTAACCTATTCGCTATTCCAGACTGTTAACTATCACTACACCAAATTTCATCCAAATCCATTCAGCCGTTTTGCCGTGATATAACAAACATACATCCACCCATGCAAACTTTCACATTTATAATATACAAAAATTAAGTTTGCTTTTATTCGATAGATGTCGCTGTACGTCGATTAAATCGCGCAAGAAGAGTTATAAATGACTTAGCTATATTTACTTTGTAGACTACCTTTATTCTTCCTGACTTTTACAATTATAATATTAGTAGGAAGTTTAATTGTTAGCTCCAGAGTTAATGCAATGAATTAAAATAACGACTTATATTTCACCTAGTTTTAGTCAAACAATAGGATGAAATTGGTCGATTTTTCTCTATTTTACGACATGCAATCATATTATGTCAACAAAAAGATAAACCGATGCATCTCGATTTATTTAATGCAATGCTAACTTATTATCTATGACAATGTTAGCCTTTAGTATCTGACAGATTAATACATATTGATATAAACAAACATTTCTATAATAAAAGCCGAAGCTGTGGAGTGTGTTAATCAGTGTTATGACTACTTTGTAAACTATTTAACAGCACTATGCTATTTCTTTCTATCTGTATCGCAAGACTCGTACTTATATACATACACTAGCCACCGCGCGCGGTTTTACCCGTGTAACTTTAGATGCCGTGGGAATTTCGGGATAAAATATAACCTATAACCTGCCTCAAGAGTTGGGCTATCAAATGAAAAAAGAATTTTTCAAATCCCACTTGTAGTTTCTGAGATTATCGCGTTCAAACAAACAAACAAAAAAACAAACTCTTCAACTTTATATATTAGTATAGATTAGTTCACGCCTGTGTCCCTTATGGAGTAGGCAGAACACCAGAGGCTATGAAACCAACTGATGTCACGTTTGATAAAATTTGGAGGTATTATTATGATGGAGAGTGCCTATTGCAGTGACGTCTATCGTCAACAAAAACGCCAATAAAACCTCTGTCCCTAAACTGACTTTTACAGTATGCCCGAGAAGAAGCTGGAATATTATATGTTTTCTTTGCTCCCAGCCCAGCATCGAAGTTAGTCATAAATTACCACTTTGTAAAACTAATGACCTCTGATGAGTACAGGGTTGATTTTTCGTCATCAGCCAAATTTAAATGTTAGTTTCTTTGATACGATATAAAAGTACCTGCATATTTATTTCAGCGTCGCTCAGTACAAAAAAGTAGAAATATGGAACCACAAACTTTTTAAAAAATAGTCGCTGTTGATGAACGTAGCTACTACGACGCGGCATTTCCTTGATATTACTACGACGTAGTACTACAAAATGTGTGTAGTAGCGCGTAGTCATCTTTATTGTAATGGTAATTTAGAGTGACCATGCCTTGGTTAATATGTTAGCGGATATTTTAATATCCTTGTAAAAAAAAAAATTGCAAAAATCGTTTCTATAAATGATACGTATTGTGTAAAAAAAATTTGACTGGTGACTACAAATCAACCTTATATAATAAGCCAGTCAATAAATAAATATAAATATTCTAGCTGTAAATAACTACCAGTGAGAGCATTTTCAAAATCATACAAATATTTTAAAATTACCTCGGTATAACAAACATACAAATTAGTCTAAGCAATGATTCAGATTTAATTATACACTATAAAGGTATACATTTCAAAAACACTTAAATAAAACTTACATTACATTACTCCTTTTCAGGTTTTTCGTAGAATTATAGTTTAGATGTACCTATGTTTACGTCATGGATAATAAATAATCTCCAGTAATTCAACTTCATACAAACGGATAAAACGCGAGCTATAATTTGAATAAAACTAATATTAGATCAAGAAGTGTATTACTAACAAAATATGGACTCTGGTCTGAAATAAACATTTATTATTATTATACCTACGCGGTTCCATCTCAGCATGCGCTCGGCATGCGGCCAGTCGTGAGTGTCTACATACCGAAAAAAATGTTGATTGAGCTTTACGTAGATATGAGGATTGTTTATACTTAAAAAAATTAATAATAAATAATTTCGTGCGTCTCAGTCAAGGCGCAAGTATTTTTCGGTCGCTAATTTATTAGACCGATTTGTTATTCAAACGTAAACATGTTTTTTTTTGACACAAAACGTATTTCTGTTGAACACTTCCTATTCAATTTACAAAGTATTTTATTTGTTTATATAAAAAAATAATATTTGCAGTCACAAAACTAAATGGAAGTAAACACAAAGTAGGCAAATGTAATTTAAACGCTGAAGGCTGGCAGCCCTATGACATGTGAACGGACCGAGACGCTGTAGGCATTTATTTCAAAGATGCGACCGAGTTGAATTACTGTAGATATCTGTACTGTGACTTTGCGCTCCCATTAAATACTGCTCTAGCTAACAACAATAGCTGCAAGAACGTGGCAACTGAGTAGTTTGGTGACGTCACACGATGGTTGCTAGGCGACGGACTCCATTACAACCAACCATTAACTAGGTATGTAAGTATATGTATAGCCAACTTCAGTGAAACCTTACCGCTCTGAAGTCGTAAGTAATGAACATACATAACTTAACGCCTGTATCCCATATGGGGTAGGCAGAACACCAGAGGTAATAAAACCATCTGATGTCACGTTTGACAAATTTGGAGGCATTATAATAGTGGAGAGACTATTGCAGTGACAGGGGGTCAGCCTATCGCCCACAAAAAAGCCTCCCATAACACCTTGGTCCCTTAACTAACTTTTACAGTAAGTAACGAAGTTTTTGGGAAATTACCAACTACATTAGCTTTCCAATAATTAAATTTCATATCATGGCCGGAATTAACTGATACCTATAGGATTTCGATAATGGGCCAGCTCGGTGCTTTTAAGCCTAAGTATACTTGGCTAAACATACTTTTCACAAAGTGTTAAAATATGTTTGTTTGATCAATTATTTAAAAACTCAATTCTTGAAACATGGGTTGGTTCGGTTTCTCTGAATCTGACAGTACATCACACAGGTGCCACCATAGTTAAGAATTCGGCATATTATTAAATGTCACGTTTTTACTAATATGTCTTTAATAATTAGTCAAAGCGCAAACTGGACTAATCATTTCTAGGTAAATGATCAGTAACAATAATCATTTACCTATAAATGATTATTTTCGCAAATTTTCTATTTACAATCTAGCATTAGTTAAATTTGACTAGTTAATCTATCGAGGTTCATAATACGTTCACAATACGTTATAGATTTACTTATTTGTCCTAGTTTTTCGACAATGTTTTGAGATCAAATTATGTCATAGTACTACTGACATAAAGAAATGAAAACATTGTTTGTTAAGTAAGATAAATAAAAAGGAACTGATGTATAGAGGAGTAGGTATAGAACCTACTTCATTGAATCTTTGGTTCCAAACATTGACTATGTCTCATGTAGTTTTTACGTAAAAATGTGGAAATCAACTGTATGGGTTACTTCCCCAACTACGCGCAGGGGCAAGATCACTAACCGGACACTGCAAACTAAACAAGCATATGTCCAACCTGGGTTTCACTGACACGGCGTTCTGCAGATACTGCGAAAGCGCAGAGAAAACCACTGTGCCACTGCCCCGCAGTTATGCACAAGCGCTCCGCTCACCTGGATAAGCACGAGCTGGATCCAAAAGAGATTAGGTGCATCGCCGTAAGGAAAATCCTAAATTTCCTGGACTCCATTGGAGTGTGCGGCGGGTTATAAATTGGGACTCACACAATAGATCTTTTAGGTCGCAGTGTGACGAGTGGACAAGACTGCTCATATAGTCCCAAAACCCCCAATAATAATAATAATAAATACTTCCATGTTAAGTAATCACTATTACCTATCGACAGATTGCTTGCCGACCATGGCACATTAGATTTTAAGTCCCGAAGGTTGAGGTCAAACGGGTCAAACATAGACTTATTCGACAATAGTGCTAGGCGCGGTCCCAGGGGGGTCACAGGGAGACATGACCCCCATAAAATCATAGGCAGATGAATTCCTTAAAAAAGAAGAAGCTAAAAAGGGATACTAGTTATTAAAAAAATTGTTATGTCCCCCAAAATTTCCGTCTGCGACCGCGCCTGGTGCCAACAACTTTTACCACATCACCAACAATATTACATCGTATTAAGTACTGATATTGTATTTCCTAGAGACCATACACAAACATAATCTGGAATTTTATGTTGATGAAACGTGTCTCAAAGGTTTTCTGATCATCTGATGATAACTGCCATAAAACTTTGACAAAAGCTAATATACATTTTTTTCATTTCAAGACGTTGGGACGTTTGTCTTCCTGGTGGAAACTGAGCATGAAAACTATGGTAGTAGGTATACGTCCATCCATAAGAAACCTATTAACTCATCACTTAAAAGTACCAGGAGTGCATTGGTCAGGTAAAACAGACACAGGCAGATCGTTCCACATCTTGTCAAACCATAGTACCATCAAATCGGGCTAGAAGTATTTCGAGTTACTCTATTGTTTACGCGGCGAATGAGTTCTCTGTGAAACAGCCACGTGTGCGTCTAATGGTGGTAATGATGCTCTAGAAGTTCTTCTTCCATGCCAGGCTCCAGGCCCCGGCCGCTCTAAAAAAAAGGAAAGGCAATTAGATTAGGATATTGCAGAAAAAGGCGTCGTGGTTACTGTATATTATACGATATCGCAGGTTAAGCAACGTTCGGCGCGGTCGTTATTCGGATGGGTGACCGCCGACCATTTATTTCTTACTGTGACTTCCGTGTTTCGGAGGGCACGTTAAGCTGTCGGTCCCGGGTGCTATATACTTGTATGCAGTAGTCGTTAGGGTTTGTCAGAAGCCATTTGGGCGCCCCGAAAGATCTGACATTCATCAACCAGCACTAGGCCAGTTTGGTGGATTATGGCCTATAACTCCTCGTACCCAGGGGAGAGACTCATGCCCTGCAGTGGGCTCATTACAAAGAGCTTCAACCATAGATTTGCGATCGATAAGATAAATGTCAAAATATCTTTAGTTATCTATAGAGTTTGACTCTGAGTGTTTATAAAATTGACAACGGCTGTAGGTGTATATTGGTCAAAAGAAAGTAACCTAGGTTAAAAAACACATTGCTGATATTATCAGTCAACCTAAGGAATATGAAATTTCCCTTTACAATGTGAATGATATATTTTTAGATACCCTGTTTCTTATTATTGACCAAGCCCGCGTTTAACCTCAATCTTACCTGATGGTAAGTGAACATGAGGTTAAAGATCAAAGCACACTGGCTCAGGAAAGAACTGGCATTTCATAAAATATTGCCGGAACACATCACCATTCCGGCGGTAATATTTGGCGGCAGATTTTATATGAAGGGTGGTCGCTAGCCAGTCGGACCCTGACGGGATCCTGGTTGGCACAGCTATTCTTATCCGAATTTGACGGACAGTAGATGTTAATACTGCTAAAATGAAACCACTCACTTTACTTGAGAACTATTTAACATTTTTTTTTCTGCCACAGAAAGCTTAACTACCGACCGACTTCACGACTTGACCCCCCGAAGGAAGCCACAGAAGGAGAGGAGGTGAATGCTTGATGCACAAAGAGGGGACCTTTGGGGGACTACCCCTTAAAACAAGTATACATACACTTTATTTATTTCAGTTCATGCGCGATTTAATAGACAATCAACGCCATCTAGTGCGTTAAGTGGAAGTAACAAAGCCACCATAAACAGAAGGTTAAATACAAAAAAGGTTTTATCCACATACCATTGCCTGCATCGCTCTTCTGCGTGATTAGCTGTTTGAACTCTGTGCTGAGCCTCCGTCGTCCATGCTCGAACTTGGCCTCCTTGGCCAGGAGGGTCTCCCTCTGGATTTGCGTCTTCAGCTCGCTGGGGACATCCGGGATGAGCAGCTGCATGAGGCCAGTTAGCCCGAAGACTACGTGCTGGGGAAGATTGGAGAAGAAGTTTTTAAGGTTAATTCATGGCAATAATAAAATCAATTGTTTATTTCAGTTTTCAGAATTACAGAGTAGACTTCACAATGTCACTAACTCATTTATGGATCAATGATAGAATTCAAAAAAATATTTGGGAACAGTGTGTTCGTTCCCAATTCACAGAAAAGGTATGGCAGGCCGCGGCCCACGGCCCAACGATTGATGTCAGGATGTCGTATGTATACTCGCTGCTATTAATTTAGTTGATAGCGCGTTGTAGGATCCGTTGTGCCATCATCGTCGTAGTTACTATGAAGCGATACTAGCGACACGCTATAGAACGATGACGACAACGAGATGTTGGTTTCTTCGAAGGCTGCGAAGGTAGTTGAGCTAGGGGTCACCACTGTAGGAACGGATGTTTGTTCCTACACCCCGGAAGAGAAAGAAAGAAAGAAAGAAAATAATTTTATTATCACAAAAAAACTTAAAAATAAAAAAGAATACAAATCAATACAATTTAAAGAGAGACGGTTGTATGTGATTTTGAGCTTAAGTTCATAATCACGGTAAATATGGTTTTACACATTATATAGGTATACGCTTTGTGATAATAGGCTTGACCTCAGCATTATGCTGCTTAAACATTATATTTTAGCAGCGCTGGTTTTCAGGCCCAGCCTTGTATATGAACTTAGCAAATGAATATAGGGGTAGTCGAAGGTTCAATTTACAGTATTCGTTTTAATATTCAAGTAAAATATTTATATTATAATTTATGGCTATAGTAGGTAATGGTAAAAAATTACAACAATAAATATGACAAACATTTAAATAATTAAAATAGTTAAATACAGTTTACAAAGCAAACATATTACAAAAAAAAAAGATCAAAAATCACTCATAAAAATATCAAGGTTATACGTAATAATAACAAGCAGAAATATTAATTTAATAAAAGTAAAGCTCGATATTTAATCTTAAAAGTTTGTTTCCCTACAATTTTTCTCAATGGAGGAGGCAAATCGTTCCAAATTTTCGAAGCCGAAAATTTGAAACTGCCTCTGAGATTCGCAGTGGAGTGTTTAGGTACAGAAAGTTGAGAGGCTGATTAGCCGCGACCCACGGCCCTACGGTTGATGCCGGGATGTTGTATATATGCTAGTTGTAATAATAACTTTGATACCGCGATGTAGGAAATTCGTCGTGTCGTCATCGTTTTATAGCGCGTCGCTAGATGTCGCTACAAATATATTATAAATTATAAGATTTAGACAAACTCATGTAGATCTACTCTATATCGAAGCGGTGATATTTTGTGCCAGATTTTATATAAAGGGTGCTCGCTAGCAAGAGGATCACTGATGGGATTCTATTTTCAAACATAAGTAACGCAGATTATCCGCCTTTTCCGACCCCTATCCAGGTGCGGTAAGAGTATTCTAAGCAGATTAATAGGTAGAAAGAGATAAAAAATCTAGAAAAGAAATTCAAAAAAGCGTAGAAAATCCATAACTAACCTCAAAAACAACAACAAATGCCAGCCTCGCAGCGAACACATGCCAGTAGTGCGGCGACAGGCCGTACGGCTCGTGGTGCGACGGCGGGTTGCGATAGCCGCGGTAGGCGCACAACGGTGGGTCCACCTCGTTCTCGTCCGCACCCCATTCTTCGCGGTAGTCCGAGGTGTTGAACACTGTACAATAACAGTAACATTTTAAAATTAGCTCGGAAAAAAGTGTCTGAAATGCTCTTTTTGAACAGATTGAACCCAAATCCATTTACTATCGGGCTACTAGGTATAGACAAAACTTCCATCCCTATATTGCGGGTACTCCAAAATGTTTGAACAAAGAGCTTCGATGGTATTTTATTTTTTAGTTGCTAAGGTATGGATGGACCAATCTGCCCTTCCTCTTTTAGTCCTTTTTTTCTTTACCACTTCAATCCTAATGATTTTTAGCATAGAATGAATATGTTTCTCGTAGATGAACGTATACCACCTTGGTATTTATAACCACATTTCACCAAGTATCATGGAAGACATACATCCTTACAACATTTAAAAAAAATGTCGAGATAAGTAATTTTAAATAAATAAATATTTCTGACACTCACACAACATTATCTAGCCCAAATTAAGTTTCTTAAAGAACTTGTGTTAAGGATACTAGATAACTGATATACTTGATATTTTTAATTAGTATAAATATAAACATACATATTTTTAATTAGAATAAACGAATAAACGACTAATATCTGTGTTAATCACACAAATATCCGCTGCCGCCGGGATTCGAACCCAGGACCTCTGGCATAGAAGGCAATGTATGTTACCGCTACACTAGCCGGTCGTTGTTTCACCTTTTTACAAACTTTGGAGCTATAAATCTCTTCCTTGGGCGACGAGGCTTTTTTAAAAGCAACCTCAATTTTTACCTCATTCTCACCCGATAGTAATTGAAGATAAGATCACACGGGAAGGAACTGGGTCTAATCAAATAATCGTCAAATACAGATGCAGTCTTTTCCAGCTTATGTATCGGGTTGGTACTGCAGCATTTATCTTACGATTTCAATTTGAAAATGAACTTGGATGCAACTTTCATCAGTTAAATGCAATGTAGGTAAATTCATACTATAATCAGTTAGCTTTTAAAACACAAACAATCTCTGAATCCGATAATTGGTATACTCACAGGAGAGGGAGTGATCAATATAACCAGCTAACGTGTTGTCAGGAGAATACACGTATTTGTACACCATGCGGGGTATGAAATCACTCGTGTAGGCTATCACGAATGCCTGGAAATGGAAACATACACAGTTAATATCTAACTCAAAGGACCATTATTTATTGGTAAATATCTAAACCATAATAATTCGTAATATTGTCTTAAGTTTTCGCCATTCATACTATTAAATAAAACACTTTTTAACCGGATTTATCGCGTATATTTACATTTTAAATTTTGACTCGACGTTTCGGTGTCTTTGCAGACCCCGTGGTCACGAGCGACTGAGGTGTCAAGCGTCGGATTGATAGATTGACAAGATTGACTGCGGCTGTGGGCTTTCCTACATTGGTCAAACCAAAAGAAACGTATCAACCCGCGTAAAAGAACACATAGCTGATATTAAAAATCGAAGAGCTTCAAAGTCTGCAGTTTGTGAGCATTCCATGGACAAGCGTTGGCACTACTTAAGGTTTGACTCTGTGAAAATTTTATCTAGAGAGAAGCATTACATTCCTAGAATGATCAGAGAAGCGATTGAAATTAAAAAACACCCTAATTTCAATAGAGAAGATGGTTGGAAACTATCACCGGCATGGGACCCTATCCTGAAAAACATTAAATCTAACATCCAGCAAGCTGCACGACCTGAAACTCAAGATACTGTCAGCTCGTTTTGTGTCAATCCAGAACGCTACGCTCGAAGACTGAGAAACAGATGGAGATGATGATGTATAACTTTTTCAATCTATCAATCCGACGCTTGACACCTCAGTCGCTCGTGACCACGGGGTCTGCAAAGACACCGAAACGTCGAGTCAAAATTCAAAATGTAAATATACGCGATAAATCCGGTTAAAAAGTGTTTTATTTCATAATAATTCGTTTTTTAACCAACCTGAAACACAAACTATGCAGTCCCAATGTAAGCTGTGATTTAAGCTTGTGCTGTGAAGATACTAAACTAGGTCTAAAAACACTTGATGAAAGTACTCACATTCGAGACAACAGCAGCATATGTGATACCACGAAGGATGCCGTACCTGAAAATATAAATAATGAGCTTTTAGCAGTTTATAAGAAAGAAACATTTAAAGCTAACAAGAATGAGAATTCGAAACGACGAGGTAAATAAATTGAATCAATGTCCCTACTTATACTATCAATATTGACTAGAATGGTCCCAAATAACACAAGTCGTCGTGGCGCCGTGGTTAGTGTGCATATCAAACGATACGGCAGGTTAAGCGCGCTCGGTGCAGCCGATATTAGGATGAGTGACCGCCAACCATTCATTTCTCACGACGACTTCCGTGCTTCGGAGGGCATGCTAAGCAATCGGTCCCGGAAATTGTATACTTGTATAAAGTAGTCGTTAGGGTTTGTCAGAAGCCATTTCGGCACCCTGAAATATCTGACATCCACCAACCAGCACTGGGCCAGCTTGGTGGATTACGGCCTGAACATCCTCGTTACCCAGAGGAGACACTCATAGCCCTGCAGTGGACTCATTACACGGAGTTGTGATGATGATGATAATGAACACAAGTCGTAGAACCACTTTTAACAAAAATGTGCTAAGAGATTTTTCGGCTACTTATTTAAACCAAGGTAGTCTGTTCTGTCGATATATATGTCATACAGTGAATGGAAAAATAAACATGGAAACGCGCTTCAAAATGACCCAACGATTCCCGATCATCATTATTTCAAGTGGCAATGATAGTATTGTTACCATGCGTTGCTGAGCCAATTAGCACCGAGATTTGGCAATAGAGTCAGTCATAACTTAATGAATCTTCATTGGGAACCACTCTAGTAGCTGTTAATAGAAAACAAACTCCAACGTGAGAAGCGGAAACAATTCCAAGTATTTTTCAATTCGCTGATGTCAATTACATCAGGTGTAGTCGGTAGTTTTAGTCACTAAAAAACTTACCAAGCGCCGATATCGTCAACTCTCTCCGCAAGCGGTCTCCTCGCCTGCGTCACCATCTTGTACGCGTCGAGGCGAATTTCCGCGATGTTGTTGAGCAAGGCGAACAGCGGTGCGAGGGGGAACGCTGCCACGAATAGAGTTACGAAACCGTATTGGAGAACTACAGGAGAAAAAGAAGGATTGATTAAAGATGCTAACATTTAAAAAGTATATGTTTCTGAAAATGGATGGATTGATAGATGTTTATTACTTTTTTAAGCTGATGCAGCTAGACAGATTTAGCTTAAGTAATTTTTAAATACGTACCTATAGTGGGAGGCCTGGTACAACATCTTTATCCTAGTTTTCCTTCGTAATCACGGTCTATGAGTTTGAAGCAATGGGCAATAGCTAGTATTAAATATAACTTGCTTTTTACCTTTGCAAGCAATGATCGCAACCTTATTGAACGAGCCCAATAGCGAGACTATATGAATAGATTTTGCGTGGGTAGATATGTGCCTACTCCGTTTTCATGATCACATTCTATGGGGTGACATTGAAGGCTAAACCCATCTCCAGTTGTGCATAAAATATAAACTT
Organism: Stenoptilia bipunctidactyla; assembly: GCA_944452665.1. Taxonomy (NCBI): domain Eukaryota; kingdom Metazoa; phylum Arthropoda; class Insecta; order Lepidoptera; family Pterophoridae; genus Stenoptilia; species Stenoptilia bipunctidactyla. The sequence goes on from OX101750.1 coordinate 13,430,544, forward strand.
TTCTGTCGTGATAACGGAAATTTGATGGCGTTATTCTCATTGCCGTGTATTTAGAACAAATACAGGCCTAGGTCTACAGGTCTATAGAAACAATGCGCCCATTTCCGATCACCAGAAAAGGGATGACATGCCACAGCCCGGTTGTTGTCAGAAAGATCTATGTAAATAAACTATAGTCTGGCTAATGAAAGTAGAGAATGAAAAATCTGGTGATTTAAAAAAATCCCATCATGGTAACCCAGACTGTAGTATGACACATATGGATTAAACAAACATGATACTTGATTAATTTTTATTATAAAATTATCGTTAAGAATAACAATATTGGTACTGTCCTACTTCTTGATGAGACGTATATAATTAAAATGATATTAATTTATTTTATATTTAATTAAAACTAGTATTAATCAGGCTTAAAAATAAAACAATAAAATACAATAACTATTTTTATTCATTGTTATCAAAATCTGAATCCAGGATTCCATATGGAATGAATCGTCAGAGTCACTGGTATCGCTGTTTCCTGATTTGGTTATGAAACTATCAATTTTTTAATTTTTTTATTCATTTTCAAATATGAAAATTCCAAAATCTCAATTACCAAAACCACCAACAACCGTTCGTTTGACAACAGTGACACCAGAATGACTTGCTATTTAAAAAGTTAGCAAAAACCCCCCATGTCTACTTTCGTTAGTCAGAGACTCTAGTTATAAATGTTGGTAGCGTTATGTAGTGTAATACATACGTCATGTCATCATCTTCGTTGCCATTTAACGTCAGTAGATGTCACTACATTTCAATCTACTTACTCATCTCTAAGTACTCGTCAAAGAGCGCCAGTCTGCCCGGGTCCTGCAGATGGTAGTCCTGCTCCCACGCCATATGTGGCTTGGCGAGGTCGCGGGTCACGGCGCGGTGGGAGCGCTTGCGCCACCAGTTGTGGAGTTTTCTGTTAGAAGGAGAAGAAAAATTTAAGGTAAAAGTTGATTTTAAAATAGTTTAAGTTTTTGACGGCATGCATCGCCCTTATAAATCAAGCATGTGCCTGGCAGGCACTGACCTCTATATTTACCACTGGACTGGCTGTTCCGTAAGTTTGACAGCTATTTTTTTGTGCCTATTTGAAGCGCCACTAGCGAGTAGCGAGTGTCCGCAGAACAAATTTTGACGTATATTGCAAGTGGCCGCCAGAGAAGTGCTAGCTTATTGTTAAGTGATTTTATATTTTTTAAATATTAATTCGAATTTTATGTTGTTATTGTTATAAGCATTATATAAAAGTTATCAAGAATGAGGACATGTGACATATGTGTAAGCGACTAGTTTTAGTACCACGGACACTCGCTACTGCTCGCTACGTCCGACAGCGCCAAAATGGCGATTATCAAACGGGCACAAAAGCACTTTGACAGCCGCCAGTCCAGTGGTAAATATAGAGGTCAGTGCTGGCAGGCGATAATGTAGTTCCACTCTGACAGAACTCCAAGCGCTAGTGACTTATGACAGCTATGATTATGAAATAGACGACGGTGAAAAATGCGAGAGTAAATAACAAGCACCATTACTGCGCCCTGTTTTCCTAAATAAAATCGGCGTTTGAAATTCCCCATTGTGCGATTGCGGACTGGAACCTGGGACAGCTGACCACATTTTTTTTAACTGTTCCCTCTCACCCTCCTCCCTGTATTTCTTTCTTTCCCGACAGATCCCTAGACCAATCAATATGAGGTCTCTACACTCAATCCCAGATCCTATTATTCTCGAACGCCTTCTGAAATACATCCATTAATTCAATATAAGGTTATAATGCTAGCTCAAATCCCCTAGGCTACTGATATTATACAGCATTTTTAAGCAGCAGTAAGGGCTGGTAGCTGTCAAAGATAGTCTATGCCTCTCCACGCGATACTGGCAAAAATAGTCTGTTGACTCATAACAACGGCTGATTGCCATAAATAATAATAATAAGAAGAAGAAATTACAAACATTGAAGAATCCTGATAAATCTGTCTGGAGGACTGTCCTATAGAGAATAGTTAATTGAATACACATTCATATGAAAGCCACGTTGTGTACCTTGTTCGCTGACTGAACCTATAGAAACAAGCCCAAGAAAATAAACGCTCCTTCTGATAAAGGCCTGAAGCCTACATATTACTTTTTAACTGGTTTGTAAACCCACGTTTGAGCTCAACCTCACCAGATGGTAAGTGAAGATGAGGTTGAAGATGACAGCACACGGGTTTAAGAAGGACTTGACTCTTCGTAAAACATTACCGGAACACATCAACGCTACAGCGGTGATATATTATTTTGCGGCAGATTTTATATGAAGGATGGTCGCTAGTCAGTCGGACCCTGAAGTAATCCCACCATGAAGCGGGGTGGCCAATCAGATAAGTAGCCTTTTGCGACATACTTATCCAAGGGCAGCAGGGGTTTTTTTCGACGGGAATGAGACCTACCCAGTAAAAACCTCATCCGTCATAGATGGAGCTCACGGTACCACCTTTGGCATTACCCGCGAGCCCCGGTAGATTGCACTCAGCCTTAGCCGAGCGAAGGTCAGTAGGGGTATTCTAACCTAACCTTGGCTAAATAGGGTTATCTTGTGTAGTCCGTCAACGATGAGTCAATAGGAAACAAAGACATAAATTGGAAAACACACATAGACAGATCGATTTATTTATGCATGAAGGAGAGTGAAAGAGGAAGAATCGTATCATCATGGCTACGTAGCATCTCTCTAGCGGTACGGAATAATCTTGTGGGACATTTCTGTAGAAATCGATTTAATATTTAAAGTGAATAAAAGATACAAAAAATGCTTTAGAGCATTATTCGGTGCAGAATATATCTATATATTTTTTTATAAAATATGGATGGGACATTTGTTTTCCATGACACCTGATGTTAAGTGAACATGAAGACTAAAGTCCATCCACGAGAAACCTAATTCACTCGACGCTTAAAAGTACTATACTGGACTATACTGGTCAGGGAAAATAGTCGCAGGCAGATCATTCCAAACCTAGGCGACCCGTATCAAAAAGGAACTGTCAAAGTGCTTAGTTCGACTTTTCGGAATATCTACCACATACGGATGGAAGTTCTGTCTGCGTCTAGTAGTCCGATGGTAAAAGGGTGAGGGTTCAATTTGTTCAAATGGAACACTCGTTCCCTCACCAAAATGTATCCTGTAGTACACGGTAAAAGTGTTGAAATTACCTACATTGAATAGGTAATCTCAATTCTTAATATATTGATCTATAAAATGAATCGAGTTCAGTGGATGTGACTAATTTACACGACTCTAGAAGAATTATTAAGCGGATTTACCTCGGACACATTTCGTACGTAACCATAATTATCATTTTAAATAAGAATAGGTACTATTATACGTATAATGTATAGCTTTTAAAAGATGATTGCTGTTGAGTTTCTTGCCACTTCTTCTCAACAGATCGACTTACCGAAGTGGTGGTAGATTCAGTTCAATTTGTAATTTGTTTGACTTATTTCAAATTATAGCGTGTGGAAACATTGCTCAGGTTTGATATTTAAATAAGTAAGAGCGTCTGTTGTCCCCTGTATGTCATGTTTGACATGTTTGTGCTGTTTCTGTATTTAGATTCTGTTATTGTGATTTTTAATGAAAATTTGAGTTTTTACCGCAAGAATAAACTTGATTTGAATGTTTGAATGTTTCCATTACAGTACCCAAACCCACACATTATACTGGCGCCCAACGTGGGGCATGAACCCAAAACCCTGAGATTCAGAGTCTCATGCTCTACCGACTGAGGTAGAGCTTATGGTAGTATTTAAATACTTACGAAATAAAGAATATTTGAGTTTGAGTTGAGTTTGAGCAGTATACTAATTTTAATTAATCGACATTGAATGCCAAAAACATTGACTAACAAACAAACTTTATTTCCGTCATAGGTAACTATTAAAATAATATTTTTTTCAACACACTTGCTCGTAAAGTGAGCGTTATTCTATTGAATTTAGAACTATAAACTGGGCTTTAGAGTTGGTGGGTGAGCCCGGTAGTTCCAAATAAAAATGCTAATAAAAATTTTGAAATCAGTAAAGTAACAAAAGAATATAATCATATAAAAACGCATATTTCAATATAACATATCTTACTTAAAACATAATAGCATGTTGTGCATCTGGTAAAAATACAAAACATAAATATCATATTTCTTAGTTGACCATTATAACGATTTTACTAACACTGTAAACATTGTATTTGCTTAATTGCATTATTCACTTGCGTTCCCACACTGTAACACGACACTTAAGATAAACTCAACACATAATAAAGTTCTAAATTACAAATAACCCGTATGCGCAGTGGTTGGAGCGCCAGCCTCGCCGGGCTGATTCACCGTTTGAACTCGCACCACGGGAGGGTTCAAGTTTGTGGATAAAATCTCTCTCCGTAGCCACTTCTTAACTCGCCGATGGCATCTTTGGCGAATGCCATACAACACCGCTGCAATCACTATGGCAACAAGTATAATGACCGTGATGCTCATGGTATTCAACTTCCCAGTTAAATCACCGGTGTTTACTTGAGCCTGCGCCATGGCGATATTATCCTTCGATCCATAATTACCCATCTTGAATCAGTAACTAGTAAAATAAAATAAAAATAAACTCTTTAACTTGTTTACAATACAAAGGTTCTATAAGAAATGAATCGATTTCCGATATTATTTCTACTAACTTATTAAAAATTGGTTAAAATTGCAAGTTAGATATTTTGTAAAAAAAAAATATAATTTTAACTTGAAATTACATTTTAGGTTGTCATGTACATGGTCATCACTTTCATTATTCTGGTCAATTTTAAAACTATAAAGGTACTTACACATTATCAAAATCCTTAATATATAAGATACTCTACTTAACGATTCTATTTAATAAAATAATCTTGACGAACATATTAACATTATTGTATAGATCATCCGTAGAACGCAACATACCAGCATTTTAATCGTAACATTTACAAGCGATATATGTCTATGAATACTTAGTACTTATTTATTATATTTTATTTAACTTATGTTATATTATAAAAACTTAACTTTTAGTAAAACTCGTAAGTTTTAAAATTAAAAGTTAGTCTCGTTAATATCCTCTATATAATACTCATTTATACTTATAATAATTATTACCTAACCTATCAAAAATATATCCTACTAGCTGCTGCCCGCGACGTCGTCTGCGTGAACGCTATGCAGCACCAAACGCACCTACGATTATAACACTGCTAGCGTGATAATATGTAGCCTATATGTTGACCCGACTTCTTAACTATCTTCATGCCAAATTTGAAGTAAATCCATGCAGTACTTTTTGAGTTTATCCCGGAAAGACAAACAGACAAACAGACAAACAGACAAAAATTCTAAAAACTATATTTTTTGCTTCTGTTTCGATTGTAGATCATACCCCAAGTATTCTTTTAAAAAAATATTCAATGTACAGTTTTGACTTTCCTACCATTTTATTATATGTATAGATAAATATTCTGAATTATATTTTCTAGTCTGCGATAACCTTTATATTGAAAGTGTCTACTTAGTACTTTAGTTGCAACCGGTAAACAGTTCGGAGAATAAAGTTGTTTTTCTCGCTTGACGTCATAACAATATTACTTTAGGTACACAGGTGTAGTTTGTTAGAAATTTTAAAATTAAGTATATGAACACTAGCTTAATTATACTTTTTTATTATTCTAATACTTAAACTAAACTATAATGAACCTATAAGGCGAATCTCACCGGTGGTCGAATAATTCGACCACTCCTGGTTACCTTAGGATTATTAATTTCGGGTGATAATTTACTTGATGAGTGCAGACCTGGCATTGGAAACTCTACCAAAGGGTCTATATTACTAATAGGTGTGTGTTCATAAGTGTCACTTTCCTTTAAAACAAAAGCTGGTTTCAATCTATCTATCGAAATGTTAGCTTCGCGACCTGGTAATCTAATTTTAAAAAATTTTGGACCCCTTTCTAATACTTTGTATGGACCGTCGTACGGTGGTTTCAACGATTTGTGCACCGTATCGTCCCTAACAAAAACAAAATCGCAAGTGTATAGATCTGAATGTACAAAAATTTTTCGTGAGCTCGATTTACTTATATCTCGCGTTGGGCGGTAATTACTTATAGTTTCGCGAATTTTTTCGACGAAACCGTATGGATCGTTCGGGTCTTTGTCCTCGATGCTATCATAGAATTGCCCTGGTAAACGTAAAGTTTTGCCAAAAGTTAATTCTGCTGCGCTAACTCCACTATCCGTTCGTATAGCGGCGCGAAGACCTAACAGAATGGTCGGTAATTCCTCTACCCACGTTGTGCTCTGATGTAATCGGGCTATGAGGGCAGTTTTTATTGATCGATGTACCCTTTCTGCGGCTCCATTCGATTCTGGGTGGTATCCGGTAGTACGAATTTTATGAATTCCCAAAAAACGCATTAATTTTGAAAACAAATTAGACTCAAACTGTTTACCTTGATCGCTAGTTATTCGAATAGGACATCCGTATCTAACTATCCACCCTTCGTAAATATTCTTTGCAACGGCGTCAGCCGTAATTTCCTTCAAAGGAAAAACCTCTAACCAACGTGTACATCTATCTATAACTGTGAGAAAGTATTTATATCCATCCGGAGAGGTTGGTAAAGGACCAACAATATCCGTGTGAATATGCTCAAAACGAGACACTCTAGGAAACTTTCCCAAATCCGATACGACGTGTCGGGATACCTTTGATCTCTGACATTGTATACATGCCTTTGCCCAACGCCCTATATCCTTATTCATACTAGGCCAAAAGTATTGATTAGTAACCATTTTTCTCGTGGTTCGTACACCTGGGTGACTTAAATTATGTATGCTGTCGAATGCAATTTTTCTAAAATTTTCCGGTAAATACGGTCTAACAAAATCATTCGTAATTACACATAAAATTGGTTTATTACACATAGGTAACATAATACGTTTAAACTTAACGATATTATTACTATTTAAACTTTGTGTCATATGCAATAAGTACTCGTCACTTTCTTGCGCCTCAGCAAGTCTATTTAAGTCGAGTACAGTCGGACAGAAAATCGATTCTAATCGTGATAAAGTATCGGCGACAATATTTTCTTTTCCTGAAATATGTTGAATGTTTACCGTAAACTCACTAATAAAAAGTAAATGTCGCGTCCTTCTAGGAGTTTCTTTATCATCTTTTCCTAATTTTGAGAATGCATGACACAAGGGCTTATGGTCTGTATACACCGTCAGAGGTCGGCCTTCAAATAATTTGCGAAAATACTTGATAGATTTATATATCGCTAGCAATTCGCGATCATAGGTGGAATACTTTTGTTCAGTCGGAGTTAACTTTTTAGAAAAGTATCCCAAAGGTTTCCATGAATCTTTTACTCTCTGTTGCAACACTGCACCTATGCAAGTATTAGAAGCGTCAGTCATCAAGGCCAGATGAGCATCCGGTAAGGGATGTGACAAGGTTACGGCTTGTTGTAACCCAGTCTTGCAATGCACAAAGGCATTTTCCGAGATGCTTGTCCATAAAATTTTAGTTTTATCGTTTTTCTTAGCATTAACTAAATATTTATTTAATTCACATTGATATGTTGCCAAATTTGGTAAATGAGGACGGTAAAAATTTAGCATACCTAGAAATCGTCTTAATTCTACTATCGTTTCCGGTTTGGGAAAATTTACTATTGCCTCTACTTTTTCCATGATTGGTTTAATACCGTCTATACTAACTTCATGTCCTAAGAATTCTATGCACGACTGTCCGAAACAACACTTACTTAGATTGATAGTAATACCATACTTATCAAAACGTTCGAATATCATCCTTAAATGTTCTTTATGTAAGGTTGAATTTTCGCTGGCAATTATAATATCATCTAAATAATTATATAAAAAATCAAAACCCTGTAAAACAGTGTTACTCATAAAACGCTGGAATGTTTGCGCTGCATTCCGTAAACCAAAAGTCATCCGGGGAAACTCGAAAAGGCCAAACGGGGTTATAATCGCGGTCTTCTCAATATCGTTTGGCGCAACGCCTACGCAATGGTATGCCCGATTTATGTCTAATTTAGTAAATACGGTTTTATTTGCCAAAACATAAGTAAAATCATGCAATCGCGGTATTGGATATCTGTCGGGCTTCGTTATCGCATTTAACTGCCGGTAGTCTCCACAAGGTCTTAATTCGCCGTTTTTCTTTGGGACGACGTGTAACGGACTAGCCCATGCGCTTTTGGAAGGCCTACAGATACCCAATTCCTGCATAACTCGGAACTCTTCTTTAATTTTCTTATATCTATCAGGTGGCAAAGGACGAGCGCGTGCGTATACGGGTGGTCCCGTTGTTTCGATGTAATGTAAAACGTTATGCGGAGGAGTTTCCCGGAATGACGGCGGTTTGGTAATGCTTGGATACAGGCTTAATAACTCATAATAGGGATGATTTTCAATTATGGAAGAAACAGACGGCTGGTTAATATTTACTATAGATGCTAATACACTTATATCTGTAACCTGATCAATTAATTTACGATTGTGCATATCAATTAAAATTTTATGACGTGACAAAAAATCTGCGCCCAGAATTGGCTGTTTAATATTGGCTAAAATAAAATCCCAGCGGTAGGGCCTACGGAGCTTAAGATCTAAGGTTAACGACTTAGTACCATAAGTAGCGATTTCTGTGCCGTTGGCGGCGTATAATTTATATTCACTGCACTGACCTGATTTTAAAAGTTTTTTATTTACTGGTAGTACACTCACGTTTGCGCCAGAATCGACCAAGAATCGAAGTCCTGAGTTATAGTCCATCACTAATAGGCGACTGCAGGGTATGACAGCGCAGACCTCCGCCCGAGGCTGCACCCTGTCCCTTAGTTTTCCGACGAAGTGGGGTTGACGTTGCCCGTCCTGTTGCTGTCCCTGGGCTTCCATGTACACGGTGGCACGCAGCGATGGGCTCTGTGGCGATACCTATAATGGTAGGTACAGAGCCAGTCTGGTGATTCCGGTGTACGGCGGCTTCGTGAACTAGAACGTAAACTCGAGGGGCGTCGGGAACGGCTTCCATCTCTTCGTGATTTCGAACGGGATCGCCCTAACTTATCTAACCTGGCGTTTATCCTGGCTATCTCTGCGGTTAGGGTCGCTACGTCATTTTCCATAGTAGAAGTTTTCCTGCCCTTTGTTATCTCCGCGATCTGCGTCACTCGTGTAGCCTCAGTCACGTTATCCGCTATAACAGCCAAATTTTCTAGATCTCTTGTTTCGGAAACTGCCATAACCGCACGAACTGTATTTGGGAGGTGCCCTTGCCAAAGCACACGTAGAGTCTCGTCCGGGATGTTATCTCGTGCAAGGTTTCGCATTCTGTGCAGGAGCTGGGAAGGTTTCTGATCGCCTAGCTTCATCTCTCCAATAAGCCTTTCTATTTGTCTCGCTTTGGAGTCCTCGTATAGGCTCAATAGTTTGGCCTTCAGCGCCAGGTATTTTCCTGTTTCTGGAGGTCTAATCAAAAAATCGGTCAGCTGCATGATGACTTCTTTTGGCAATTTCGCGACGATCAGCTCAAACTTAGCTTCATCTCCCATTTTCTGAGGTGCCAGGATTGCCTCAACCCTGATGAACCACACCCTAGGTTGGTCCATCCAAAAGTCTGGAATGCGAGATTGCAGTGACACGGACATAATATCAGCTGGCGGAGTGGGTGGAGATGGTGCCATTGTTACGGGTTTCGGTGCTGGCGACGTCATATCACGAAATTCAAGTTTTTTTTTTTTATTTTTTTTTAAATAATTTCACTACAGTTTATTCACAAAAATGTCACTGATTGATCACGTCGGGGTCACCATTTTAGGGTTGGTGGGTGAGCCCGGTAGTTCCAAATAAAAATGCTAAAACACGGTACTGTTCATGTATTCATGGATTTACAAAATATTATTTTTAACCTTAAATTAGATTATATTTGAGTTTTACAATTAATTATCTTATGTCTGTATAGTATGCGTGTCTTTACCGGACTGCTGTAAGTAATTCAAAATCGAGCAAACGACGAGCGACGTACAAACACATACAAGGATTTGCGCGTGCACTTACAAACACATGTATGCATTCTAGTCCCTACATGGGCTATAAGTCACGCGTGCATAATATATTATACCCTAGTGCATAATATAATGAATCCTACAAAGTTGAATTGTACCTTTGTGCAAATTACATGCGAGTAAACAGAGCATATTTTATTGGTCCGGGTTATACATTAAATATTTTCAGAAACAACAAAGAGGTTTTATACCACTTCAAATCCATATACATTTTTAAATGTTTGCGCCTTATATTAGTAAAACAAATTTGTATACAAATAAATTATTCACAATTTACAATAATTTGTTATAAAATATTAAAATATTTGCATTTACCACTCCAAATTAAACATTTTCACTTAAAATAGGCTGTATATGCTATACAGACATTGACACATTTGGCGGAAAAAAAAACCTACGCGCATGCGCGAGGTTCGGCGCCATTTTTCAATCACAATTCACAGCTTTGTCATCAAGTGTGTTTGTTATTTTATGACCACGTATGTCTGTCTTTTACTCACAAGTGTGTTGAAAAACGTCGTATGTAACTCATGAGCGTTGCTAATTACAGTCTCGGCTCATTAACAGCCTCGACTGTAATTAGCAACTTCGCTCACTTGTTACATAATATACTATTATTAAGTACCTTTTATGCCTAGTATATGATTGAGAGAAGCTGGTATTTTTGTTGAAAGTTTACGATGTATTTGTTTCTGTTTTAGAATTTGGGGTTATTGAAATCACTAAATGTTTTGAGAAGATTTTTGCTGCTAAGGATTCAATATAGCGAATGTTAACAACTACTGGAATTTGAACTGTGAAATAACGAGATTACTTACATTTAAATTAAATTCTATGAGGAGAAGAAAATAATACTCCTACTTTAATAACTCCGCAAAAAATTAAGTTTTGGAATAGGTCAGTACTAAAACTGGGTAAAAGACCTGTGGCAGTATTATTGCGGTTTCTGTGCCTTAAAAGTATGTATCAATCAACTGAAATAAAATACCTTCACTCTTCAGAAATGCCACTTTAAATTTTCCGCTAGCCAATCAGAGGATAGGATTCTGTGACCAGTATATTTTGTATGGAAGAGGTCTATCTGATAGTGTCACTATCCTTCTAATTTGTGTAATTGACTTATGTTTACATGTACAGACCGTTCACTATAAGATGTCCCCTGCCTGCTGATGTTGGCAGCATTGTGGCAGCAGTGTTACCAATAATATGTGTCCATATTAACCCCGTAATCTAACTTTGTTTATACCTACCACGAATAAATATATGTTTATTTTCTGATTTGTAAATAATAAACAACTATAAGACTAGGAAGGTTTTGAATGACGACACAATTTATATTATACGAGGGCGAATCAAAAAATTCTTAGAATGAATACAAAAAAAAAATTTAAACAACAATATTTTATTTTTCTACGTAATCTCCTTCTAATCTAATACACTTAGAATACCGCATCTCCAACTTTCTTATTCCTTCCAAAAAAAAAACTTTTTCTCGACTATTAAAAAACTCTTCTGCGGCAGTCATAACCGCGTCATCATCGTCAAATTTAGTTCCACGAATATGCTCCTTTAATTTTGGAAATAAGTGAAAATCACTCGGGGCTAAGTCAGCAGAATATGGTGCGTGATCAAGGACTTCGAAGCCAGCACTGCGGATTGCGGTGAGCGCAACTTCCGAACGATGAGGTGGAGCGTTATCCCGGAAAAACAATACGCCCAATGACAATTTCCCACGACGTTTTTCTTTAATCGCTTCACGTAATTTCGGGATTAAGTTTGCATAATAGGATCCAGTTATCGTTTGCCCTTTTGGCAAGTAATCAATAAAAAGGATTAATTCACTATCCCAGAAAACGAAAACAGCTTGACAAGCAATAGTGCCAACATAACGGCAGGGGACATCTTACGGTAGCATAATGTGAAACTTTTTTTGTAGCATAATGTATACAGTAAGACCTCCAGTATACCAATTTCCATGCAAATAAAGATTTATTTTATTTTATTTTTTATTAAAAGTTGATGACCGTATTAAATTCGTTCTTGCCGTATTGAATTGAAGTTTCAAAATCACTATTTACCATATTGTGCCTAAATAACCATTTATATTGACTAAGTTGTAGTGTTTTAAATTTGACTTCGAGTATTGATTATGGACACCCAGTCCCATCATCTTATTAATATCTTTAAAATCCTGCAAACCGGGACTTAAGTAACCCTTTTCATACCAGTCTACTATTTACCCGTTGCGAAACACATGTTTTACAGAAGTGGAATTAAAAGCGGTGCAAGCAGACAATTATTCTTTATTCTAGGCGATTTACTGACGGATGTAAGTTTTACGTTCTCAACTGACGATAAAAAAAAGGGGGGGAATCCTTGAGGTTCCGGCAAATTTGCTTGGTGGTAGGATCCCTTCTGGGTCCGCCTGGCTAGCGACCACCCTTTATATAAAGTCTGCCGCCAAATTTTACCGCTCCGGCGGTAATCAATATTGTATAAAGAGCCAGTTCCTTCCTAAACCCGTGTGCTTTCATCTTCGACCTCATCGTCACTTACCATCAGGTGAGATTGAGGTCAAACGAGGGTTTAGTCACTTATAAAAAAAAAAATAAAAAAAAATTATACAATCTCCAAAGGAAGTCAAATTAAGTACTAAGTATTTACAACAATTTGTTATAATTTATAAGACCGTACCAATGACTTTCATGGTCTACCTTGTCTATGCTTAATCTATCTTATCTAATGATTACTAATACTTAATCAAATATTAAAATATTCGAATGGTATGAAATAATGAGTAGTCGGTTGGCACATTGCTATGTTGGTAACAAATGAATAGTATATTATGTAACAAGTGAGCGAAGTTGCTAATTACAGTCGAGGCTGTGATTTGAGCCCGAGCCGCAGGCGAGGGCTTAATAATGAGCCGAGACTGTAATTAGCAACGCTCACGAGTTATATACGACGTTTTTCAACACACTCTTTGGAGTGGTAAATCCAAATATTGTATAACAAATTACAAATTATTGTAAATTGTGAATAATTTGTTTGAGATACAATTTTGTTTAACTAATATAAGGCGCAAACATTTAAAAATGTATATGGATTTGAAGTGGTATAAAACCTCTTTGTTGTTTCTGAAAAAATTTTATGTATAACCCGGATCAATAAAATATGCTCTGTTTACTCGCATTTAATTTGCACAAAGGTACAATTCAACTTTGTAGGATTCATTATATTATGCACTAGGGTATAATATATTATGCACGCCTGACTTATAGCCCAGTTTATAGTTCTAAATTCAATAGAATTAGGCTCATTTTACGAGCAAGTGTGTTGAAAAATTAAATAGGCTTCTGTATTCCTATCTACAACATGTAAAAATGTTCATTTCTTGACTCACGGATATCCAAGCTCGACGAAGTTACTGAAGCACTGTTTCCCAATCATGATGATGGCCAGCTGTATACAGAGTTCTGACAGGCAGCCAGCCGGGTCGCAGATGTCTCCCTTCAACTTGAAGAACTCTGACTTCCTGGCCTGGTCATCTCCTGGGTAATCATAGAAACGACCCTGGAAGACAAAGATGGATTGGATTAATCATACATAACTACATATTTTTATGCCCTTATGGGGTAGGCAGAACAACAGAGGCTTTAAAACCATCTGATGTCACGTTTGACGAATCTCTAAAAACGCTGCGAAACTAGTTCAGCTAGGTGTCACCACTGTAGGAACGAGGTGTTATTTCCCACATCCCGTAAGAGGCCGAATGGCCGCGACCCACGGCCCAACGGTTGTTGTCGGGAATTTGTATATACAGTACAGATCGCTATAGAAACTGTGCTAGCGCGATGTAGGAATTACGTCGTGTCGTCATCGTTCTATGGAGCGTCGCTAGATGTTGCTACAAAACCTTTGTCCCTTAACTTACTTTTACAGTATACCCGGGAAGAGAAGCAGCTAGTAGGTACATTCTAGGTTTTTTTTCGCTCCCAGTACCTACAACATGGAAGCATATTTGTTGTCGCTGGCCAGGTGGATTCTTCCACGTCTTATTTCAGAATTCGTTCTTGCAAGAATTGAACTACATCTTTCGTTCAAACTTTGACCCATGGAAATATATTTTTTCCCGCGTTTTTGCTAATTTTCAATAATTTTAAACTTACCTTGAAAAACGCGATGTATATTAAGGAGGAATAGAAGTTGATGAACTCAAATAGGAATATCTTGAACGTGTACGAATCTTCATACTCCGTCTGAGTCCGAGGATTTTCCACGTTTGTCAGGTACACAGCTATTTTTGAATATGTCTGTAATACAAAAAGATAGCTATTGCTTATTTGCAAATATACAGGGTTGATTTGTGGTCATCGGCCAAATTTTTTTACACAATAAGAATCATTTATAGAAACTATTTTTGTAAAAAAAATGTATTTGTTTTTTTTTTACAAGGAAATTAATATATCAGCTAACATGTAAAGCTAAGCATGGTTACTCTATATTACCATTAAAATAAAGTCAACTACGCGCTACTACAAAACATCTCGTCGCACTATTAACAATGAAATGCCGCGTCGTAGAAAACGTTTGTGGTTCCAAATTTCTACTTTTTCGTACTGAGCGACGACGCTAAAATAAATATGCAGGTACGTTTATATTGTATCAAAGAAACTAACATTTAAATTTGGTTGGTGACCAAAAAACAACCCTGTATCAGAATATCCAAGATATTTTAAATTAAATTTTAAAGATTCACCGTTGATATTAAAACGGCTACCTTTGCCTTAATCTGTCTTACCACACTAATCGATCGATGGTCGATCAACATCGACTGTTTTTTTTTTGCCTTCTAAAATTTTACATTGATCTGAGTATATGTATATTTATTTATTAATAGATTGCTACTATTATTTAATAAAATATATCATGATTATTTATTTATTAAGCTATTGCATAGCTTCTATCGCGGGCCTTGAGCGTGGGGACCGAATCCAGAAATTCCGTAACGAAAAAAACCTAACACCGACATCTAACACCCAACACTCCGATCGGCACAGCGGTGATACTTTGATTTCATAACTTTACATGCGGGCTTTAATAAACAATCAGCGCCATCTACTAGGAACTTGTGGAACTTCATATTAGATCAAACATTACTGCATTAATAAAATAAATAAATAATTATAATTGCATAAGTTGATAAAAAATGCTATGCAATAGCTTTACCGCGGCAGTCTCCGAGTGCCACACGTCTTTTTTTATATATTTAATAATACTTATTCATTTACACTTGTAAGTACCTGCCATTAATAAATTTTCTTTATCATTAGTGCATGTACAAGTGTAGGTCCTAGATATCCAAACTAGTTTCAATTTAATGTTGCTGTTTCTTAACTTAACTTGTTTTTGTATAAACTCCCCTACTCTCCGGGACTAACAGAAAACCAGCGCCTCGAGCCCTACCGGACTCCTGGCATATGCTGAGTTAGTCCTTTTCACATGATTATGTACCTACAAATTGTGTAAAATTGCGTTATGAGTGATTGTATTGTTTTTCATGTGAATAAATGTTTTTCTATTTCTTCTTCTTTTTCTATCGATCGATGTCGACTAATTCATTCTAATATCGATAAACGCCGTCGATTGACGATCGTTCAATTGCTGTGGTAACACCCTTAGAAGTGCTTTTCATGTCTGGCTACAGATGGGGTTAATAAAAGTAACTGGAATAAAAGGAATTGATAAAAATAAAATCTTTGTAATGAGCCCACTGCAGGGCTATGAGTCTCTCCCCTGGGTGGCGAGGAGGTATAGGCCATAATCTACCAAGCTGGCCCAGTGCTGTGTGGTGGATGCCACAATTTTCAGGGCGCCAAGATGGCTTCTGAAAAACCTAAACGACTACTGTATACAAGTATACAGCACCCGGGACCGACTGCTCAACGAGCTCTCCGAAGCACGGAAGTCGTCGAGTGAAATGAATGGTTGGCGGTCACCCATCCAAGTACCGACCCCGAACGTTGCTTGACCTGTGATATCGTATGATACACACAGTAACCACGGCACCTCGACGACTTCACACATAGTAATTACGGCGCCGCGACGACTTCAAAAAAAAATGTGAATTACCTCAAAAACAAGAAATAAGTAACAAAACTTAGTCGAAAGATCTTTTATAATTTTTTAGTACTCACCCTAGTCAGAATCATGATGATGGTCAAATTGATGAGAGCAGCAGTCATGGCAGTAAAGATTTTCGCGTGCTTCTTCAGGAAGAAGCCACTTCCTCCGTAGATGACTGACACCATGGAAATCCGGTAGATGATGGTGCCCAGGACAGCTCCCATTACCACTGTGATCTGATGAAAAAGATGTTCTATTATAGATTGTGCCAAACAGCTAGAGCCCTCTGAAGTTATTGCAAGGCGTTTCACGACATCATTCAACTGTCAGCCGCGTCTTCGAATGGTGGCACAAATCTGGGAGGTTCAATTTAAAGAGACAACAATAACAGGTAGATCCATTTTAATCCAATTTTTTAAATCTAAATTGAAACATATGGATATGATATTTTCTTGTGCGGGTTTTCGAAGTCTCCAATGACCAATAAGCCGCAATAAACTCATACCCTGAAATTCGACATAGCTAGGCCAACACTCAGTTTCAGCAGGCCTGGCTCACTCCGCGCGGTACATCCGTTATTTACCTACAGCGAAGCGCACCGCCGGCGCAACTCGAATGGGTCGTGTATCACGCGCGCGCCCGTCGGGACGTTGTAGATACCTACCTACCTAATAGCACTCACAGTAATTCTATGATCGAGGTCGCAAATAGTATTTAAAAATGGACATAAAAAGAAACAAATATTCAATTAGATTATGTTTGGATTTGATTATGTTCAATTTAGCAAACAAAACATATGTAGCATTACTAATTATTCGTCGTCACTTTTTTTTCATTTTGTACTGTAGGTAAGTTTAAACAATATTTTTTACAAAGGTAGAATAACAGTAATACCTACATCGGTAGATACTTAATTACAAATAAGGAGATTAATTATTCTTCACTAGGCAGCAACCCTAACAGCGTAAGAAAAGATAAGAGGCATGCGATAGAAAGAGACAAAACTTCTAGGTATATAAATTTGCAGGTACGTAATGCTGTGCGAGCTGAATTCCACCGTATCGCGTCGTAGCAAGACTCGAATTTATTTAGATCTTCTTGCGGAGTAATTCTTCTGTACCAACTATTACTTATTCTGTGGTTTCAGTTAAATTAATGCAGCCGAGTCAAGAAAATTGGACTTCCCGAATCCGGCAAAACTGCGGTAAACATTAGAATTATTTTATATTCAAAACAAAATGGCATGAAAGGGCCCTTTCAATAAAATAATAATTTCGTTAATACCTCACATATTGCATCTTGAAATCGACCCGTCCTTATTAAAAGACCTCACAGAATTGCAACTCGGCCGCATCTTTGAAATGAATGCCTACAACAGCAGCGGCGCGATCCGTTCACATGCGATAGGGCTGCCCACCTTCATTACATTTGCCTACTTTGTGTTTAGTTAAATTTAGTCCTCTCTGAACTCATTGCTAGGCGTTTCGCGCAGGTATTTTCTTGCAAAAACCAGCACGAACCTAGATGTTTGGCACAATCTATACCTAAAATTGCAAGTAGCCTGAGAGTTTAAGCAATCTTGTGATACAGGATTATTGGTAACTAGCCACCGCGCGCGGTTTTACCCGCGTAACTTTTGATTCCGTGGGAATTTCAGGATAAAATATAGCCTATAACCTTCCTTAAGAGTTGGGCTATCAAATGCAAAAAGAATTTTTCAAATCCCACTTGTAGTTTCTGAGATTAGCGCGTTTAAACAAACAAAAAAACAAACTCTTCAGCTTTATATATTAGTATACATTAGATCGGAATCTTTTGAATTGACGTCTTTTAAGGTAGAGTAGAGTAGGAGTATTAGCAGTGCTGTCCGAAGTTAAACCTTTTTGAAAAGTATTGACACTGAATTTTCAGAAAAACAAAAGGCTTTTATTTCAATATCATCTGAAAAATCACAATAGAGCTTTCAAAGTTAGATCTCTGTTGAAATCGACTTACCATAAAAAGGACAGCGGAGCTGGTCGCCACATATCTCATAGTCTTCTGCCAAGCGGGGAGGTAGGGTTCCTTCTCTCTTGTCACAGGATTGGTGCGGAATGTCTTCACAGACGCCTCGAATTCTGGTCGAGGGTCTTCATCCTGGATAAATTAATTTCAGAGAAGCTGTTAGTCTTAATCTCAAAGTTGATAAATCCAAGTTTAATGAAGCATTTAGGCCCGGATTGTGGAAGCTAATAGTAGTGCATATCAACTAGGGAGGCTAGAAGTGTCAAGTGAGTTAAAAATTTAAATTCTCTAAGGTGTGCGACTCATCATCCGGGATGTTTTTCATAAAAAATATAGAAATTATATACAAAACATGATGGCTTCTACCTGGTCAACGCTGCCTAGATCCCACTCCCATCTCAATATCGACTGTTTTCTCTTCCATAGCTCCAAGAATGTAGTAGCTGTGAAAAACAGTTTATTTTTACATGTATCGAAGAAAGGGTATTAGCAAAACGAAAAATTTATCACATCGACATTACTTAGTACTCAGTCTGTGGGCTTGGCTTCAATCCAGGCTATAGTGGCAACAAAATCTATATTCGCAATATTTATTTCCATCGTTTTTCTAAAGTTATGATACTAATTTTAATGAATATAGGGCAACTGTTAACCTACAATTTTAGTATCTATTATCCTCACGCTAAGACGTCCTACCTAACCGGCTGCCTTATAACGTAAATATTAGCGATCAGCTATAATGGCGCAGTCATCACGCCATGGACGCGCGATCCATTGCTTTACATCGTATTATGTAAGCGATAGCTGTTCAATCGTTCGTTGATCGCAGAGTGCATTTATTGCTACGATACTAGCGCCAAAAACAATTTGGTAGCTAAAAAAGAAATTCATAAAATGTGAAACAGATGTTTGCTTTTAAAATTTGTCAGAAAAGTACACACGAGAAGTATGAAAGTCAAAGAGATTATATGCACTTTTAGTACATCGCTTGTACGATACAGGCAGCACAGTCGTCGGATTGCTATGGCTTTGTTTTTGCTGTAACGTAATACGAATTAGTTCTTTTATAGCAAATCTTGCGCAATTCATGCCATCGCTTTGCTCTTGCAAGTTACGTGATAAGGCAGCCGAATCTGTGTCACTTGCTAGATTACTGACTTACCTTGTAACTGCGGCGCTACAATCATCCGCTCATTCCTTGCATTCAAGACCTTTTATAATTCGTAACATCCAATACATCAAGTTATTAAAACTGCTTAATATTGATTATTGATTATACAAGGTTTTCAAAACATTTAAAGGATACTGCGCACGCGCGAATATTTGCCTATAGAGATAAAGCGCTTCCCTTACGATCAGCTAAAATAAACTTTATATCAAATAAGAACTTCCTTACCCCAAAAAGACATGAAGATAGCGAAGAACACAGTAGCTGGGTTGTCAAACAGGTATGACAGCTGGGCAAAGAGACAGGAGTCAGCCAGGGTCTGATACTGACAAGCCTTGTCACATAACGGACAGAGGGTCGTGTTCCCAGTACCGGTCTTGTCACAGATCTCTTTGCTGAGAAGAAGAGACGTACATTTAATTTAAATTTTCCGATAACTACGAGGCAAAAATGTTGTTTTTAATTTTGTCAGGTGTGCATGTTTGAATGTTCCCTAGTAACTTTTATCGCCACGAACTAAAACAGAAGTATAGATAGGGATGAAAAGTTTTATGCATCTCTAGCATACGAATACGTTTATGCCTTGAACATCAAATACATTAAAGTGTAGAATGTGTCGTGGCGTTGTGGCTCGGACACGTTCTGTCTAGTTGTGGATGGATTACAACTGATCAAAGATTTATTTCCAATAGCCTTACCGATTCTGGATAATCGTGTCGTTATCTCATCTAAATGGCGCTCTTTAGTGTCCGCTTGACTGGTGGCCATCCTTAACATAATATCACCGCACCGCACCAGTTTCTTCCTGGTCTTATGTTATTTTTAACCGCATTTTTACTCACCAGCAAGCGAGATTGAGGTCGAACACGATAAAAAACGTTGAAGAAACTGTGTCCATTTTAAAGTTAATTGAATCTCACCTAGGAATATTATCCACAGATTCCATGCTAGCCAGTCCATACAAGAAGCACAAGGTCCCCACGATGGCTGGAGCATACAACATCTTCGTGTAGAACCCTAGCCAACAAAAGTAGAGCGCTATCTTCTCTCCGAAGTAGCGACGGACGAGCCACAATGGTTGCTTCTTGTACCATTTGGATGGTCGAGCCCATTCTAAGTAGAGCAACTGAAAATCGAAAATGAAGAAAAATTTAAAAAGTTCAATATCTATTTATTTTTTTACAGCCAGGTGAAGCGCACTGCTGGACAAAGGTCTCATATAAGGTTCTCTCTGTCTGGCTTGTTCCTGCGCTATTCACATAAATGATTTGGGAAGTTGGCCCACCTGCCTACCCTGCGTCTCCTAGTACGCAGTCACAATCAACACTTGACTTCGTCTAAATTTAATTAAAAATAAAATCCCCAGACAATCACCCCAACTACATGGCCTCAAAGTAAGCATAGCTTGTGTTATGGGATACCATGTAGCGAACTAGGGGGGAACTTAGAATATAAAATATACATAAATAGATTAACACCCAGACACGGAACATTTTTTTTTCTTTGTCCGTGCGGGAATCGAACCCGTAACCACTGGCGTCTAAGGCAGACAGGTTTACCTCATCGCCAAAGTGACGTCTAATTTAAATAATCACATGTAAGTAGTTCATAATGTAAGTAACATAATTGACAAATTGATAATTATTTACAACCTATTCTAATAGTAAATCTGTTGAGAGAAACACTGCAGCAATCCTCTTTTATTTCTTCTAAATCCGATAAAAAATATCTTTGACTAAAAACGTAACAACGCTTCCGATTTATTTGAATGTAATTTTGCTACTTATAAAAGATTAGTATATAATTTTTTTTAAAGTCATTTAATCTTGCAACAGCATCCTCAGGGTCCGCACCTACTAGTGCTAATATCTAAGTACATCACTGTAACTTACTAAAGACTTTGTTTTTGTATATTTAATTAGTGTAATTTGTATAAATGTAATTTATGCTGTAACTACATACCACAATACTACAACACAATTCTATAACACATGTTTTGGCTTACAGTTAGATTTAAAACTTAATTGTATCTATATTATTTTTGTGAAGAAGACTGTTATCTGTTTCATGTTTTAATAAATAAATAAATAAAAACTGGGAGACGCAGCGTAGGCAGGCCCCCCTAAGATAGACCGACGATCTGGTCAAAGACGCCAGTAAACGCTGGATGAGGGCGGCGCGGGACCGAGCGACGTGGAAAAAATTGGGGGAAGCCTATGACCAGCAATGGACGTGTCCTGACTGAATGATGATGATGATGAAAAACAGAACAAAAGAATAAAAATTGAAAAGTTCTCTAATGATCTTACCCTTCTATCTGTCATCGTTCCATCAGACATGTCAATGTCATGTCTACCTTCATGTAGAGGGAAACAGGCCAAGAAAGTCCCATCGTTGAGCAACCTTCGAATTCCCAACTGTGGATTGAAACATACCTTGTGAATATATAAATTAAATCCCTAGATACATACATATATACATAACGTCACGCCTGTATCCCTAATGGGGTAGGCAGAACACCAGAGGTTATAGGACCATCTATGTCACGTTTGACAAATTTGAAAGTATAATAAAGATGGAGAAAATCTATTGTAGTGACAGGGGGTAAGTCTATCGCCCACAAAAACGCCTTTAAAACCTCCTTCCCTTAACCGACTTTTACAGTATGCCCGGGAAGAGAAGCATCTGGCACATTCTACGTTTTTCTTTCACTCCCAGTCCAGCATGGAAGCTGAACTCATGCTGGACTCAGCATGGATTCCTAAATAATGATACAAATAATACTTAATAACAAATAACATTAAAACAAAGTGATATTTCTTATATTCATCATACATAGCTGCAACAATGTTCTGCTATTTTCTATTGGCAAACAACTTTGCTGTGAACCGGAGAAAGTGCATGGTAGCTTTTCTGGTCTTTTGGTTATCACAGCTGTGTCGCTACAAACTCTACTTCCTTATTTGAAGGTACAAATCAATGGTTGCGACCCTTCAGGATTTTTAGTGACTACCCTTTATACATATCTATCTATCTAGGTATCTATCTATGAATCCCTATTTCCCTTGGTCACGGCATCACGCCTGAACGGCCGGACAGATTTTGCTAATTCTTTTTTTGTTCTGTTCGTTATTATCAGGAGAAGGTTCTTATGAAAGAAAAAATTAAGGAAATAGCGCGGAAGACCCTAAAAACAGCCCTTTCCTATTTCCCATACAAAGGTTTTTTAAATAAAATGTAGAGTCAATTTGAACTTTATTACTATTCAATAAAGTTCATATTAAATTATTATCACTCACTGTTGTGTAAGCAATTTACGTGTGTTCCTTCCTAACGTCAAAGAGTCAATTTGCAATTCATTACCGCTGCATAAAGTTCAAATTCAATCATATCTATCAAAATAGTCTTCGAGTGCGCTTTGGAGGATCTAATGTCGCGTTCCGAAAATAAACAAAAGTGAATCGCGAACGCGACCAAAAATGTAATAAACCATAAGTAATTTAGTAAGTAATTTGGTCGGCTTCCCGAAACTTAATTTTAGCTAACTTCAGTTGTAACTGTATCAGATTATTTTTTTAAGTTTGATAAATCTTAAGTTTTGTCACAAATTAAGTTTTTGAACGCAACCATAATATTTGACATTACATTTGACAACCAACTATATATCAATTATTCTGTCGCACATGTTGAAACTTCAAGCATGAAGTTTTATTATTATTGTCGGAACAGTAGATCTGGTGGAATTTATTTCCTTGATGCTTGATTGAGGAACCGCAAAAACGTCCTTAATTTCGTTGCTTTTGGCGAGGATCAGATCGCGAAATAATGTTTCTCTAGCGTTGGCTTCATCTGAAATAGCTACGACACTGCTAGAAGGCGGTCGAACTGCGCATTCTGCCTTGAAATTATCATTAAACATGCAAATCACCGAAACACCAATTTGCAACATCGCCAAAAATAGCGTAATGGCCAAGATCCTACAGGTATGCAAATTAATTGTTTCGGATGAATGCACAATGGCCCATAAGAGGTCACTGGAGGCGCTGGACAGATCATTGAAAGATCTTCGTGACAACCAAATATTTTTGGTGGGGCCATGATGCTGTATAAAATCCAGAACAAGTCAATGCGCATTATCCTAGGTGCAATGAAGTCTTCTCCTGTCAATGCAATGAGGGTGGAATGTGGGGAGCCCCCACTGCATCTCCGCAGACAGTTTTTAGCTGATAGGTTTATGGCAAGAGCAATTCAGTGTTCCACCCATCCTCTTCACCCAATAATATCCTCCCTCCACAATTCCCTTCCAAACTCTCCCTACTGGCGCAATAAAACTCCTCCCCGTCTATTATCCAGTCACTCCTCAATAATCCCTACCAACACTCCTATCTTCCAATGATACCCAATTCCTATATACCTTCCCCTACGAATCCCTTATGTTTGCCCCTTCAATTCTGTTAGATTTTGGCATTCAAAAAAAGGCCCCCGATGCAAACCACACCTTTAACTGCATCGTTAACAGTAAATGGCATGATTGGATCCTGATCTACACGGATGCCTCTAAGCCCCTCGGTCAGGGGTGCGTGGGGGCAGCCGTGTGGGTCCCGAAATTCTCGGTGCTCTTAGCATTTAAGTGTCCTCCTTCTACCTCAGTATTTACAGGGGAATCCATTGGCCTTCTTGAGGCAGTGAAGTTTGCGTTCGACAACAAGTTGAGTAACTCCCTTATCCTATCCGATTCCTTGAGCTGCCTTATGGCACTTAAAGGAAACCCCTTCCGATTAGGATCCAAATTCCCACTCATCCTCCAAATTAAGCATTTCCTGTTCCTTCGCAACCTTCACGGCATCAACATCGCTTTAGCCTGGATTCCTGGTCATTCCGGCATCACTGGAAACTCTGCAGTGGACTGTTTCGCCCGAGATGCTGTCAATACCGGATCGTTGGAACACTACAGGTACTTTTCCCATGATCTCACAGCGCTGGCTAAGTCACGATTGTCATCAAATTGGAATACCGAATGGGACAAGACCCGTAGTGTTGTGGGGAAATTTTACGGCGACATCCAGCCCACAATCCCCTCAAAACCATGGTTCTGGCCCTTCAAACGTTTAAGTAAAAAAGTCACCTCTATTATCAGCAGGCTACGGCTGGGGCATGTTTGTTCCCCAGTATTCTTGAATAGAATTGGTGTACGTGACTCCCCATTATGTGATTGCGGGCTGGAACCTGGGACAGTGGATCACATTTTCTTTAACTGCCTCCTACACCCCACCTCCCTATATGATATCATGCCCCCCCAGTTCCCCAGACCTACCAGCATTAAGGTCCTCCTATCCTCTAGCCATCCCCTTTTCCTTAAAATCCTTTGTAAATATATCCGAGATTTTAATATCTTTCTGTAAATATGTAGTTAGTGAATTGTTGTATTATATTATGTATATCTTACTAATTGTATAATAATAGCGTTTGTTGTTAATGGTAATAATTGTGTTGTCTAGCTTTTGTAGGTATCTCAATGTCCGGTCTACGTCGCGCCCAACCTGTCATGTCAAATTGATTTTTAACATCATCTCTAATACCGTGTCTATTTCATCACGTGATACTGGCAGTAATAGCACGTCGCCAAGTATCGACGGCTGGTTGCCATTAAACTTAAAGAAGAAGAAGAAGAAGTTTTATTATTATTGTCGGAACAGTAGATCTGGTGGAATTTATTTCCTTGATGCTTGATTGAGGAACCGCAAAAACGTCCTTAATTTCGTTGCTTTTGGCGAGGATCAGATCGCGAAATAATGTTTCTCTAGCGTTGGCTTCATCTGAAATAGCTACGACACTGCTAGAAGGCGGTCGAACTGCGCATTCTGCCTTGAAATTATCATTAAACATGCAAATCACCGAAACACCAATTTGCAACATCGCCAAAAATAGCGTAATGGCCAAGATCCTACAGGTATGCAAATTAATTGTTTCGGATGAATGCACAATGGCCCATAAGAGGTCACTGGAGGCGCTGGACAGATCATTGAAAGATCTTCGTGACAACCAAATATTTTTGGTGGGGCCATGATGCTGTTGTTAGGTGATTTTCGTCAGACTCTTCCATTTTTTCCCCGATCAACTGCTGCTGATGATTCAGTTCATGCATGCCTAAAATCATCGAATTTGTGGCAGTACGTAAAGGCACTCCAATTCACAACTAACATGCGAGTATTTTGCAACATGATGAAACTGCAAATGTGTTTGCGAAGCAGTTGTTAGATATTGGAAATAATAAAGTTGCAATGGACACCTCGACCGGATTCATCACATTACCCACAGATTTCTGTCAGATCACAGATTCAAAAGAGGAGCTTACCTATTCAGAGTGTTTTCCCAGATATAGCGCAAAAGTTCAATAATCATAATTGGCTGGGTGAACGAGCAATATTGGCAGTGAACGGAGTTTTTAAATTCACTGGAATTGCCTGGATTACCCCCTCACAATTTGCAGTTAAAAGTAGGATCAGTTGTAATCATGCTGCGTAACATTAATCAATCTCGACTATTCAAAAATTCAAAATTCAAAAAAAATTCAAAATTCTTTAATAGTTTTACAATTTGCGATTACATGATTTGGAAGTCTCCTGTTAAGTTTTAAAAACCTGTATTAGGAGATTTCCGCTCTTACGTTCTATTCAGATTACAAATCTATAAAGAAAAACACTTAAGTACTTAATAATTAAACAAACTAACAAAATTAAAAGTGAGGGTAGACATTGATTTATAAATAATAATTGTGGTAACAAATTCTTTCAAGATTTTGAATGATTGCCTAAAATGAAGGTATACAAAAAAATATTACGCATAAGTTATCAGAGCTCCAATGATACATAAAATTTTGGATATGGCATCGTTCTTGATATGGTATGAAATACAAATGTGAGATATGAGTATAATAGAAATGTAGTATATATTTAATTTAGATATTATTTTATATTACCTATGTTTTTGTAATTGAATTTTTTTCTAGTTATTATTTAATAGTTATTGAAATTAATAAGTCCCTATGTTGTTTTTTAAATATGCAGTGAAAAATAATGTGGTATTAAATGTTATAGTTGCTTGTGAGTATGTATGCATATGCTAGTATTACTATTAAATATATTATAATACTTATTATAATTAAAAATTTCTAATAATTTTCAGTTTCTTAGTTTCAAAATAATATACACTATAAAAACAGTATAATATATATTTTTAAGCTATTATTTAAAGTATGAAATAAATATGTACCTTAAGAGATTGTTACTTTTTTATTGTGATAAGTGTTTGTGTGTTTATGTATGATGTGTGTGTGTGTATAATAATACTTTAATCACCCAAATTAAAGACATTTTTTTTTATTATGTATTTTTTTTATCTTATTAATAAATCCTCAGTTTCTTTGTAACTTAATTTTTTTAACCAGCTTCCTATAATTTTTTACATGTATAAAATGACATTGTATAAATTTGTTTTAGCCTATTGATTTTATTGTACAGAATAATAGATTGATTTGAATATTGATGTTTTGCAAATGTGGTTCGCACGAAAGGACAATTTATGACCGAGTATGGATTACGCTTTCTCATAATAGCCGGATCTACTGTAGTAACTTTATGTATTTTTAAAATTGTTCGGAATATGTATAGTTGTCTAACCGTAAAGACATTTGTATCTATGTAAAGTTGTGTGGTACTGTAGATTTTGGATTTCTTTAGCATGACTTTTAGTATTCCCCTCTGCGCTCGCTCAATACTTAGGAATTTTGTTTTGTAAGTACCCCCCCAGATAGTAATACAATATGAGAGAATCGATTGAATAAGAGTTTTGTAGATGTATGTTATGAGCATTTTATCAGTGATACTTCTTAAGTGTTTAAATAGCCAGGCTAACTTTCTGGCTCGATTTGCTATCATAGTTATTTGGGGATACCACGATAGGTTTCGGTCTAGTATCACGCCTAGATATTTAGTGGTAGCGACTCTATCGATTTTATAACAGTTACATTGTAGATTAGTAGCGCAAGTGTGGGCAGTTATAGTAAGGTTAGTTGCAGGTTGTAGGGAGAGACTATGCAATGGAACAGGACTGGCTGTGAAAAACCTGATGAATAACGTCATTGAGGCAACAATCATAAAAGGAAAATACACAGGAGAGGATGTCTTGGTCCCGCGCATACCGATGATTCCAACGGATGTTCCATTCGATTTTAAACGCTTACAATTTCCAGTACGTCTGGCCTTAGCGATGACAATAAATAAATTCCAAGGACAGTCTTTAGAAGTTTGCGGAATCAACTTGGAGTTTCCCTACTTCGCGCATGGACGCATGGACATTATACGTCGCGTGTTCGCGCGTGGGGAAACCGTCTTCTTTGTTTATTTACGCACCACAAAACAAAACAAAAAATTAAGTTTATGAGAAAACTTTAAATTGATTAACAAACTGTATCATAACAGTGTGTGTCTATTAATAAAAATTTAAACAGGAAAACTCTGTTTTTTTAAGTTAGCATCATGATGTGTCGAAAATAATAATAAATCTTCATGCTTCATTAAAAAAATGTTTTTTTAATCAATACGTTTGTTTGTTTTGAAATTAATTTATAAAAAAGTTTAGGTCTTTTACTTATCGATTGAGGCAGTACGAAGTCTGCCGGGTCAGCTAGTAATTAAATAAATATAAATAAATATTTGTGACACTCACACAACATTATCTAGCCCAAATTAAGTTTCTTAAAGAACTTGTGTTATGGATACTAGATAACTGATATATTTGAGAAATATATAAACATACATATTGAATAAATACATATTTTTTATTAGAATAAACTTAAATAAACATACAAACATCCATGACTTGACGACTAATATCTGTGTTCATCCCACAAATATCCGCCGCCGCCGGGAGTCGAACTCAGGACCTCTGGCATAGAAGGCAATGTATGTTACCGCTACACCAGCCGGTCGTCGAAATATATCGCTCCCTGAACTCGTGTACGTCATTTTTGGCGCCAGAGTCACGTCAAGTTTACTATCATCCGGCGGCCTCACTAGCGTATTGATGAGAGGTCCTGGGTTCGAGTAGTTCCCCTTGTACCTAGTACCCCTAGTACCAAGTACCCCCTAGTTCCGTCGTGTATGGAATTTCTGTATTTAACATTGATGTTAATTGAGATTAGAAAAAGCGATTCAGGTATCTTTATGTAGAGCAAAACTTACTGTTTCCGCCATTCACTATTATTGCTAATTTAGGTATTTTAGCTATTTTTTTTATGTAAAACGAGCATTTTCCCGCCACTTCGTACGCGCATAAACATAAAAGTCTTTTTATTCCCGACCACGTGGAAATTTCGGAAATTTCTTCCACAATAAAACCAGACATACATTGAAGAACCTTTATACCAAGTATCACATCCGTGCACTCCAGGAATAAGATTTTTTCATACAAACTAAAACATCATATATTTCCCGTTTCCGTGAGAATTTCGAGAATTCCTTTCACAGTACAACCAGTCACTCATTTAAGAACCTTTATGCCAAGTATCACTTCCGTGCACTCCTCAAGGAATAAGATTTTTCATACAAACTCAAAAGTCCAATAATTCCCGTTCCCGTGGGAATTTTGGGAATTCCTTCCTTAGTGCACCCCTACGTCCCCTAAAAAATGTATGTTCCAAATTTCAGCTCTCTACACCCAGTAGTTACGGCTGTACGTTGTCTGTCAGTCACTCAGTCAGTAACGGAACAGTTTTATATATATTTATTATTTATTATATTATGAGTACCTACCTTGGTCTCATTGTTGTCATATCTGGTCCGCATCAAAATCTGCATTACCAATAAACTTCGTTGGGCCGGGGAGAACTGTGTATGTCTGTCTTTGACTAGAAATCTAAAAATGAAAACTTAAGGTTATATTAAGGAAGGAGGGGATAACAAATTATATTTCAATGGAGATGATAAATGGGCATGCTTCAATAACTATTAAGGAACTCTTAAGAAAATTCAGTAGATAGGTACGACTACAACTATTCATATTTTAAACACTGTTTTTTCGTGAATTTAGAAAACTGAAAACTAAAACCCGATTACTAAAACACGCTCTAAAAAGTAAGAAACAAGTAATAGTCTGCGCTGAAATATTTATGTATTTTTTTTTAAGTTTTACTGATAGAGTTATGTTTACAGGGTAGTCGTGATCGTATGCCACTGTGATTTTATTTTAGTAGGTATTACAATGAATCTGTTTTGCTACAATTGGTGGCATACAAGTACGGCTGTCCTGTAAACATATCTCTATCAGTAAAACGTAAAAAAATACATAAATATTTCAGCGCAGACTATTACTTGTTTTCTGCTTTTTAGACCGTGTTTTAGTAGTCGGGTTTTTTTAGTTTTAAACTTATATTTCTTTTTCACTTGTTTTGGAGTTATAGTGTTAACATATTTAAACTGTGCTAACAAAGCTCTTTTATTTAATACCCCACATGAAAACTTAAGAATTTTTATTTTTACTTTTTACTTTATTTAATATTTCACTTATTTTGGAGTCATATTGTTAACATGTTTGAACTGTGCTAACAAAGCTCTTTTATTTGATACCCCACACGAAACCGTCGTATTTTTTTAAATTCTTTACTTTAAGTCCCCTAGAGGGCGCTGTAGAAAATTTAATGTGACGTCATGTATCATATAACCAGCGGATAATCAAGACGCTTCCAACGACATATCATTTGTTCAATAATGATTACTAGTTTAGAAGTTGTGAGGGAACAGATGAACATACATACCCACATACATACCTACATATAGTTAAAAATCATAACCCTTCTTTTTGCTTCACCGTAGTTGGGTAATAAGACGAACACGCCAGGGCAAACCCAAAACTCTTATATCTAATAGGTTTCTCGTGGATGGACGTGTACCACCTTAGTCTTCAAGTTCACTTAACATCAGGTGTCATGGAAGACAAACGTCCCATCCATACTTTATAAAAAAAAGACGTGTGGCACTCGGAGACTGCCGCGGTAAAGCTATTGCATAGCATTTTTTATCAACTTATGCAATTATAATTATTTATTTATTTTATTAATGCAGTAATGTTTGATCTAATATGAAGTTCCACAAGTTCCTAGTAGATGGCGCTGATTGTTTATTAAAGCCCGCATGTAAAGTTATGAAATCAAAGTATCACTGCTGTGCCGGTCGGAGTGGGGGGTGTTAGTTTTTTTCGTTACTTAATACCTGGATTCGGTCCCCACGCTCAAGGCCCGCGATAGAAGCTATGCAATAGCTTAAAAACTCGTTTTGGAAAAATATGGGTCTTCATACAAATATGGTCTTCTAGGCTAATATTTTTAAAGTTCATTTAGTCTCGAACTCTATTTTATAGATTCTTTGACAGATCTCTGAGGAAAAATTACAGAGATCTATTTATTATCGAGTCCTGATCATAGTTTAAGAAGACTTTAATAATATGAGCTTAAGAGTATTTGGATCATCATCACAACTCTTTGCAGGGCTATGAGTCTCTCCCCTGGGTGACGAGGAGGTTTAGTATACTTAGGCCATAATCCACCAAGCTGGCCCAGCTTGGTGGTGAATGTCAGATTTTTTTAGGGCGCCGCAATGGATTCCGACAAACCCTAACGGCTACTTAAATAAGTATACAGCACCCGGGACCGACTGCTTCACGTGCCCGAAGCACGGAAGATGTTGTAAGAAATGACTGGTCACCCATCCAAGTATCGACGACGCCGAACGTCGCTTAACCTGCGATATGATACACACAGCAACGACGGCGCCACGACAACTTCCAAGAGTATTTGGATAGTCTAAACTATATCTCTAAGAGCAAATCAACTTACTGTTCCTCTCTCCGCACCCCTTTCTGTTCAGTAGAATCGTAAAAGGATGGCTCGGGTTCAATCCTGCTGTGTTCATATTCGTAAAGCTCCTTCCATTTTCGACGCCATTTTGAAAACCAGCGTCTGTCTTTTGATGCTTGTTTTTCGTCACTCTGCAGAAAAAGTAAGATTTGTTTTAATTAATCAAGAGATAAATGTTTTTCGAAATGGTTGAGTAGGTACCTGGTTATACAGGGTGACGAGTAATATGTCGTGTTTCTGCTATGGGAAGCCGTATATTTTTTGGAATCAGAACATCAAAGTTTCCATTGTTTAAGTAAATTGCAAACAATTGCAAATTTTAATTTTTGCCCGCATTGACCTCAATCTTACCTGATGGTAAGTGAAGATGAGTTCGCAGACAGCACAAGGGTTCTGGAAGAAATGGCTTTTCACAAAATATTGGTATCGGTTATGGCTATTCTTACGTTTATTACGCTATGAAACAGGGTGACTAGTGACAAAGTTTCAGTACTGAAGGAGAGCACTCTGTACTCGATTCTGATCCTAATTTTGTAATAAAAATAGGTACTTATTTTTTTACAGAAATCCCTATGAATAAATAAAAAGACCTTAATACACTTTTCCCGACGCGCTGCCTCTGTCAACACGCACACAGCAGTGTTCCCGCCACACGCACACCACCACCCGCAATGTATTTTAAGTATTACGCTACGTAGCCATGCGTTGCGTATTGATTTCTTTAACTTTTGGAGAAAATTACTCAGTAAATAATAATTTTTTTTTTTTCTTCATGTATGATCTTAAACCATCACGTCCTGGAATTTTGAAAGTGACCCACCAGTCACCCTGTAGCATCTATCAATTGTTAATCAATTTTGACTAATCTCATTTTTGGTAGATCACACTTGACGTGTTTCCATTTGTAAATGCTATGAAAATAGGACAAAATGGACTTAGGGCTTTTCGAAAAATGTTCGCAACTTTTAAACCTATAGATGATGACACACGATTATAACAGTTCAAAAACAGTCCATAGTAAAGTTCTACTCACCCAAGCTCTAACAGAAATGGAGATAAATCTCTTCGTCGGCAGCTTCATGCCAGTCACCTCCGCCAGACGCATCTCAGTCTTCCACGGAAGGTGGATCTTCAGGAACCAAGTCTTCTCATCGAAAGAGAGGATCTTGTTCTCTAGTTCCAGTTCTAAACCTTCTTTTATAAGGTTCTCCTGAAAAGACAATTTGTTGTTATATTGTGCCACATTGACCGCAGACGACCACTTTGGCGATGGGGTAAACCTATCTGCTGCAGAGGCCGGTGGTTGCGGGTGCGAATCCCGCTCGGAACAAGAAAAAATATGTTCCTGGCCTGCCCATTTATCTATATATGTATTTTATATTCTAGGTACACCCCTTACTCGTTACATGGTATCTCATATCACAAGCTTTGCTTAGTTTGAGGCCATGTAGTTGGTGTTACTGTCTGAGGATTATTAAATCGAATTCCATGCTGGACCGGGAGCAAAAGAAAAACAGAAAATGTACCAGCTGCTTCCCTTCCCGGTCCTACTGTAAAAGTCAGTAAAGGCGCAGAGGTTTTATTGGCGTTTTTTTTAGCAACAGGCTGACCTATTATCACTGCAATAGTCTCTTTCTATCATTATATTGCCTCCAAATTTGTGAAGTGTGACATCGGATGATTTTATAGCCTCCGGTGTTCTGCCTTCCCCATAAAGGATACAGGTCCGAAGTTACTTTTGTATGTATATTTATTGGAATCGGCTACATGGTTTGCACCTGAGGCACAATAAGGCAATGTTTATTTGACAATTTCTATCATCACAAACCTTTTAATGACACGAAGCGGTGTCATTACTACGCTTTATAGATGGGAAAATATGGGCAAGCTTCACAATGCCTTTATGCCTTACAACAGTAAACTTGGGTCACATAATTTAAAGCTAAAGAAGCCGCCGACTAAAGTGGCGAATCCCAACTACACACACCTGAAAGACTCTCCTGTAATCTCTCTTGCGTGCTTCAGCCTCCGTCATCACTCCAAAGTCTTCCTCTTCATACACCAGCACCATGTCAATTCGTCGACGCCCATCGCGGAACATCAAGGATTCTGGATCTAAGCCCTGTTGGAAGAAATTATATTGTAATAATAATAATCTTGCCCTGATCCCCGACCGACTGGTCAAATTGTCGGGTCTTTCCGACGAAAGGCGTGTAGCTGTAAGCATACGTAATAATAATAATAAAAAATAATAAATATTTCTGACACTTACACAACATTATCTAGACCAAATTAAGTTTCTTAAAGAACTTGTGTTATGGATACTAGATAACTGATATACTTAAGAAATAAATAAACATACATATTGCATAAATACATATTTTTTATTAGAATAAACTTAAATAAACATATAAACATCCATGACTTGACGACTAATATCTGTGTTCATCACACAAATATCCGCCGCCGCCGGGATTCGAACCCAGAACCTCTGGCATAGAAGGCAATGTATTATACCGCTACACCAGCCGGTCGTCAAATTATTATTGTGAATTTAACTAATATTAACTGGATGGAGATGGATTAGAAATGGCTGGAAATGATTGATCCCTTCCTTAAGAGTAGGTTTTCATGCTACTAAACTAATCACATCGTTGTGATTAGCTTAGGGCGGAACTATAAACAAGTTTGAGAGGATGGTTGGATGTCATTTGATTCGCATCCTGAAACAAATGGACGGATGGAGTGGAGCTATTTCGCACATAGGTAGATTCCAAATACTGGCAATCAAGATGATATATTCAAATACGCCTTTTCTATCTTTCATAGAAAAACGTCGTAATCTATTATAGACGAGGACGAAAAATAGAAAAAGTTGCCATACTCATAGAGTTATTTCCACCGAATTCCAAAAGGAGTAGATTCTCAATGCGTGTATGTTCTTTTCTTTTATGTCTTTGCCGGACAATTTTGAATCGATTTTAAATATTCGAGTTTCAATTATAGAGGACACTTCAGGGGTGATCCCGTATAAATTTCATCGAAATCGATTGAGTACTTTTTTAATGCTCTGCATTCGTTGATTATTGTTAGGTAGAGCTGTAAGTATCAGGTTAGGGGCTCAACGTAGACCTATCATAATTATTATGAAGCTGGAGGGAGTGTTTGTTTGAAAAAGTCTTTTTCATTGACAGCCCAGCTCCTGGGAAAAGTCATCAACATCTTCTAATTAGATGAAAATTCCCGCCGGTAAAACTGAGAGTGGCTGCTAGTTAATATACAATTGTGTTAATAAACTATTTATTATATACTAGCCCTAGTCAAAATGTAAACTAAACGATCAAGACTTATTTAGACATTATTATATAAGTACTAATCTAAATTGAGCACAAAAGTGCAGTCTGAATGAAAATCGTTTGCGCATTGAATATTAAAATACTCTAATAATCTATTGAATGTAATTATTCTAATCTTGAAGTGGATTAGGTAATTCAATGTTAGGTTGTTTGTATTAAATGGCAAAATTATTAATTTAATTGAATAAGACTCGAATTATCCGTTTAATTGAACTGTGCATGTATTAAATAGATCAAGTAATTTGTTTGTTCATTGATCTTAAACTGAATTGTAAATTGTTTAGGTACTTCTAAACTAGGTAGTTATGGCAAAGATGTGCTTCGCTTCGCAAATCAATAATCATCATCATCATCATCATAACTCTTTGTAATGAGCCCACTTCTGGGCTATGAGTCTCTGCCCTGGGTGACAAGGAGGTTTAGACAGTTAACCATTAAAAACAAGTGATAGAACCTTGTAAGGACTTTTAAAATATAATCGATTTTGACACACGAAAAATTATTAATTTAAATGGAGGATATATTTTTTGGTTTTCATTAAAACATGTTTTCTTATGGCTTCTTAATGAAAAAACTAGAATCGCCTTATTGTGAAACCTGTAATACTGTAGACGACGTCCAGCATATACTTTCAGAATGTGTTAAGTATCAGAGAGAAAGACAAGACCTGTTGCAAAAATTTGATATTAATAGATTAGATGTCGGCGTATTCTTGACCATATTATCAAATCCAAACTCAGAAGTGTTTAATAACTTAATTCACATATTTTTGCACAAACAAGTCTCTCTCTGTGATTCATAATTTATATGATTATTATAATGAGAATTATTTGTTATAAATTAAGTTTAGGTTACGATGAGGCTGACATATTCTCCTAGAGTAAAAGCCTCATAAAAATAAGAATAAAAAAAATAAAAATGTTTTCTTATAATTTTCAAACACTATTTCTTACTTTGACAACTTTAATTCTAATCATGTAACGTTTCAGGCAGGACTGTAAAACTACACCTATAGGTAAGGGTATTTGGGTTCTCACTTTCAAAAAGCACCATCACTCTGAAATACAAAATAGGATCTTCATGACAAAAGTTTACCTACTCTTCTCAACTCCACTCATCTTTGCAAATGGTAGTACATACAATAATTGCATGCAAGAATTGGTTCGTGCTGTTTACACCACGAACAGTTTTGAATGGAACTTGCTCCTATAGTGCAATAACTTTACGTGTTGTTTAGACGATACTAGACATTTATTGCTTTAATTTTATGGTATACCACAGGCAAGAAAATGGCGTCGTCTAAATGGGCCTTTAGAGTGACAAAGTTTCTGTCCCAGTTTGGTCAAATTATGCATCGTAAAAAAGCTATCAACATTTATAAGCTCAAAGACATCTTTATCGCTGATCGTATGTCTATTTCGGTAGTTTTAAGCTATTGCATAGCTTCTATCGCAGGCCTTTAGCGTGGGGACCCAATCCAGAAATTCCGTAACGAAAACAGCACAGCGGTGATACTTTGATTTCATAACTTTACATGCGGGCTTTAATAAACAATCAGCGCCATCTTCTAGGAACTTGTGGAACTTCATATTAGATAAAACATTACTACATTAGTAAAATAAATAATTATAATTGCATAAGTTGATAAAAAATGCTATGCAATAGCTTTACCGCGGCAGTCTCCGAGTGCCACACGTCTTTTTTTACTCATCTATTTTTAGACCAAAACATCGATCGCATAAATATTTGAGTTAAAAATGTATTTCGAAGTCAGCTTTCATTGATGATTGGTTTGATACTTGGAAAATGATTATAGTTATTTTTGGACTTTTTCACCATTGACTTGTAAAAGTAAACTTTACAGTCTTTGAGAGTAGAAAAAATACACTGTAAAATAACAGTGTAGGTATTGTCAACAAGTATCATCATCATCACAACTCCGTGTAATGAGCCCACTGCAGGGTTATGAGTCTCTCCTCTGGGTGACGAGGAGGTTTAGGCCGTAATCCACCAAGCTGGCCCAGTGCTGGTTGCTGGATGTCAGATATTTTAGGGTGCCGAAAAGGCTTCTGACAAACCCTAACGACTACTGTATACAAGTATACAGCATCCGGGACCGATTGCTTAACGTGCTCTCCGAAGCACGGAAGTCGTCGTGAGAAAATGAATGGTCGGCGGTCACCCATCCTAATAATAATCCGATATCGTTTGATATGCACAGTGACCACGGCGCCACGACGACTTCCATAGCAACAGTATGTCAACAGTATAGCAACATAATATATTTAAAATTCTTTTTTAGTAGCGTAAGTTGAAACTAGTAACTTTCTCCATGGTGCAGAGGTGGAGCACGCTACTTCACCAATCGTGGGGGTTCGATTCCCGCACGGAACAAGAATAAAATAAGTTCCTGGTCTGGGCGTTGATGTATTCTACAGGGTCACTGGTTAAGTCAACCTAGATCCTTTAAGGGCGTGTAGTATCCGTCATTTCTAACTTATTTCACTATGAAAAACCCTACCTTGTTGGAAGATGTGTCCTAGCACTTCTGCCAAACATCGTTCATAATATTTTTTTAAGATATACTTAAGAGAAAAGTAAACTGTAAAAAAATGTTTGATTATTTGAACTTTCAATCTCTCAGAACTATAAATGAAACTAATAAATAAAGCTCACCAATTTCAAAATATGACATTTAATGACAAAAACCGGCAATTTTCATGAAAAAATTAAAAGTCGGTTATCTCGGAAACGTTTGGGTTTGGGGTAGGGTGTTTCATAGTGAAATAAGGTAGAAAAGAAGGGTACTATATGCTCTTAACGGATCTAGGTCGACTTAACCAGTAACTCTGTATATTCTAGGTTCCCCGCTAGTTCGCTACATGGTATCTAAAAAAAACAAGCTTTGCTTACTTTGAGGTCACGTACCATTCTCAACTCAGCCAAAGTTTTGACGTGAAGTCGGTTTTTAATGCTCTGCATTCGTTGAATACTTTATTATTGTTTTGATGGCCAACATTCTTAAGGACCGATCTTTAGCCTTTAACCATCATTTTTAGTAATTAATTCGTAAAAAGATTTAAGATGGGGTCGCGTAGTAAAAGTGACTCCCTGTAGAATAGTTTTCATTTCTTGATCATTGATAAGGACCTATCTTTAATTGGCCCACTAACATTGTTATTGTTTATAAGTGTTATATTGGCTTTTGCTCTTGATAAAATAAATTGGTTACCTACGGACTTGCAACGTACCTAATTCATACATTTGTTTTTTTTTTTGAACTTGCTAATAAACTCGTAACTCGACTTTTTTAATAAACTGTAGTTCAAATTTAGAACAGTGGCAGTTTGTGGTTCCATATTTCTACTTTTTTGTACTGAGCGAAGCTAAAATAAATATGCAGGTACGTTTATATTGTATCAAAGAAACTAATATTTAAATTTGGCTGGTGATTAAAAATCAACCCTGTATACCTCGCTTAAAACTAGAATACATACTAAGTATACTTAAAACCTACACTTGAGTTTTTAAGTATATTTTTTAAAATGACCAGTGTTTTATGACTGGCCCTAATGATTGTGAATCAACTTACTTCTGAACTGGTTTCTCCAATATTCTCCGACTTCTCTTCATTGTTGTTAGATTGTGGCAGTGATGGCTTGCTATCTTCTTTTGGATAGTCCGAACTCTTGCTTTCTTGTTTCGACTGGAACAAACATGAGAGTTGTTACAACTAAACAAGAGATTGTTCTAAATGAGCAACCGGACGCAACGCGTGACTTCAGAGTGCCTAGGGAGAGATTTTCACATAGGTGTATCATCATTTTGTATAAATAAAAAAGAACCCAGACCATCACACCAACTACATGGCCTCAAACTTAGCAGAGCTTGTGATATGGGATACCACGTAGCGAACTAGGGGGAACCTAGAGTATAAATACATATACATATAGGAATTTTTGAATGCCCCCTGAAGGGAAAGTACTCTAAATAATAGAGATAGCAAATTTTACTCCAAAGAAATATTCCTTTATTTTGGAAAGGAAATAAAACTGCATTCAAAGATTTTTGAAAATTTGCTCGCTTCACCCGGAAATCGAACCGACTGAAATCTGTAAAAATGACACTCTGTAATTTTATTGCATCGATCGTTAGAATAAAACACAAGAATGAAATCAATCTAACATACTAGGTTAATTTAATTAAATTAAAACTATGAAATCTTCATTTTTATATTGATAATTTATAAGCAAGCTGGGTGAATTTTCGAAAAATATTTGCAGTTTTCAAAATAAATTTCTTTTCCAAAATAAAGGAATGCTTCTTTGGAGTAAAATTTGCTATCTCTATTATTTAGAGTACTTTCCCTCCAGGTAGCATTAAAAAATTCCACCCTATATAGATAAACGCCCAGACCCGGAACTTTTTTTTTCTTACTCCGTGCGGAAATCGAACCCGCGACTAGTGGCGTCTAAGGCAGACAGTGTTACCCCATCGCCAAAGTTGTCGTCAAATAGAAACATGAAATAGAAATAGCGCCATCTAGCGACGAAAATGGGAAACCGACTTTGTGAAAAAGTGCATGGTTGGTTTAAATTCTTTTACTCGTTTAACGCGATGGTAAAGACAATTGAATGAAGTTATGAAACTCACATAACTTAACATGGAAGCCGATGTCCAGCAGTGGATAACTACTGGCTGTTGATGATGGTGATGGTGATAATGATACAACTCACACTAGGCACACTGGTGATTTGTGTCAACGTACGAAAACTGCTTAAAACAACAACTATCTACTTGAATATTTCGCATCGTGTTTCGTCACATTGTCGCTTTTGTTATTGCCCTAAGACAATGTAGGAATGTCTATATTTAAGGGATCTGCGAAAGAAGCTTCTTTCAACGATGTGATACCAAAGATTTCAAATTAGAATACTGAGTTCTGCTGCCTAAGAACCCTAAAAAGCGAGTAATCTGAGCGTAGGGATCTCCAGAGAGCTTCGGAATTTGCCGCGTAATATGTTTCAGGAATAATAAATGAAGAACCAGCTGTACATACATACATACATAACTTCACGCCTGTATCCCTTATGGAGTAGGCAGAACACCAAAGGTTTTAAGACCATCTGATGTCACATTTGAATTTGGAGGTATTATAATGATGGAACAGTGACATGGGGTCTACCTATCGCCCACAAAACACGCCAATAAAACTGAACTGACTTTTACAGGATGCCCGGGAAGAGAAGCAGCTGGTACATTCTATATTTTTCTTTCACTCCCAGTCCAGCATGGAAGAACCAGCTGTTTCATTTTATAACCATATCTTTAATCACATCTTTACTTACCACCAGAATGATGATAAAGCTACCAATTAAAAAATATACCGATAAGAATATGCGTTTATTTAGCGCACGAGCAATAATTTAATAAATCAATAATAGGTACTAAGTAATTATGTGTTGGCTCGGAGCGTATGATGTGAATCGCGTTTACGTAAATAGTTTTGAATTAGTTCTAATTTGTTGAACATTGGTTTGTAAGTGTTTGTAATTGGTCCACTAGCACTAACATTATTGTTTGAAATTGTAGCTTTAATTACAGGGCTTTCTATAAGAATCTAAAGGGTTCGTTTAAACGTGTTAATCTCAGAAAGTAAAACGTAGTCTTATAATATTGTCTTAGGTTTTAAGATTTATAATAACCTGAAGATTCTGTTATCAATCTGGTTGTAAAAAATATTCTTGCTACATACATACATAACTTCACGCCTGTATCCCTTATGGGGTAGGCAGAACTCCAGAGGTTGTAAAACCATCAGAGGTCACATTTGACAAATTTGGAAGCATTATAATGGTGGAGAGAGGCTACTGCAGTGACAGGAGGTAAGCCTATATCCTCAAAAAAAACCTCCAATAAAAACTCCGTCCCTTAACTAACTTTTATTTAATAAAAACATAGAAGCAGCTGGCACATTATATGTTTTTATTTGCTCCCAGTCCCATTGGTTAAAGCGCACGCAAAAAGTAATTCAGTAAACATGCCTTAAGCTATTACTGCGATTGACCTCAATATTACGTGATGCGGATAAGGTGAAGATAGCTCGCAGGTTTAGGATGGAACTGGCAGTTCAAAAAAGTGCCATAATACATCACCTCGGGATTGGTGATATTGACTTTACATGAAGGGCGGTCTCTATCCAGGCCAATTCTAAGGAGATAAAAAATAAATAATAAAATAAAACCCCCAGGCAATCACACCAACTACACGGCCCCAAAGTAAGCATAGCTTGTGTTATCGTATACCCTGTAGTGAACTAGGGGGAACTTAGAATATACATACATAACGTCACGCCTGTATCCCTTATGGGGTAGGCAGAACACCAGATGTTATAAAACCCTCTGATGTCACGTTTGACAAACTTGGAGGCATCATAATGATGGAGAAAGACTATTGGAGTGACAGGGGGTCAGCCTATTGCCAACAAAAAAAAATCTACAATAAAACTTCTGTCCCTTAACTGACTTTTACAATATGCCCAGGAAGAGAAGCAGCTGGCACATTCTATGTTTTTCCTTCGCTCCCAGTCCAGCATGGAAGTAACTTAGAATATAAATACATAAATAAATAAACGCCGGAACATTTTTTTTTTCTTGTTCCGTGCGGGAATCGAACCCGCAACCACTGGCGTCTGAGGCAGGCAGGTTTACCCCATCACCAAAGTGGTCGTCAGATCATTCACATTAGTGACTTTCTAAAACGCGTTTATCCAAGGCTAGTAAATCTATTCTTAGCCAACCCTGCTAAGCCTTAGTCCAGCTGTCGGCCACGTCCAGAGGAACAACAATTAAGCTCTGTGAAAGTTCCTTCTCGAAATGGGTCAATAAGGTGTAGAATGAACTGCCTGCATCAGTTTTTCCTGACCAGTATTAGCCTATGTAACTTTTACCCACTGAAGACGAACATCCCATCCTCATTAAATAAAAAAGAGGATGTTTCTGGATAGGCATTTGGAACTCCAGAGGACTAGATTCTTTAGATATGTTTGGAACGCTAGACGAACTGAAACTGCGATCTCATATGCAGCAACACTCACCCGAAAACTTGGCAGTGGAGTACCAGGTAGCTCCACAGGAGATCCCTTTTTCTTCGGAGAGAATGCTCCTGCTACCACAGCTACATTTTTGACAAGTCGCCATCCGAGCCGAGGCGCCTTTTCTTCTGAGCTGTCAGAGTTGACAGATCGTATGTCATCACGGAGATGGATCTGTTGGAGAAGAACATGTTTTTTTGATAACCGAACTAAAACACCAACTATATGGCCCCAAAGTAAGCAAAGCTTGTGTTGAGATACCATGTAGCGAACGGGAGGGACCTAGATATAGATACATATACAGGGTGATTGGTGACAAATGACATCATTCAGGTTCCATATAGTCTCAGGCCGTTGTTGAGACAAAATTCTTATATATCTTATATCTTTATATCAACAGATTTTATTGTAGTTTATCATGTTCTTATTAAGTTCTAACCATTGTGATATTGAAATGGCTAATATTTTACGTGTGAAAAAATATTGAAAATTCGGAAAGTTGCCATGCCCAGATATTATGTCATGAACGTTTCTATAATCTGTCATTCAGGCACAACGCGAGCTGATTGATCGGGTTGATCAAAATAAATAAAATCAGTCTAGGGATGGTAAGTAAAATCTTCATCCCCAGTGTTTGTTTTTACATGTACCTATCTAGCCACCAAAAGCATAGTCACACAGTAACATAATTCAGTTCAATTAAACAATCCGCTGTTTTGTCTGTCAAGTAACTTCTATCAATCAAAGTCGCCATTTTTTATATGAGCAGCAGAGCTTTAAAAATGCTATTATGAATTTCGTGTATAACTCAGGTTCACATGAAAATAAAATAATATATTGATTACAGTTTGCCTCAGAAAATTTTTGGCTACATTATGAATTTTTTTTTAATATGAGACGCGAGAATTTCCAGTAAATGGTGTCATTTTAGATAGGTACTAAAGAAGAGCACTCTGTACTCAATTCTGATCATAATTATGTAATAAAAGTAGATACTTAAGTTTTCACTAGAATTCCCTATGAATAAATATCAATATGTTACTATCGACTTTACATACAACTGAGTCAATCGCGGCACGCGACCTGACCTGGCACGCGGATCGCTGCCAACGCTAGTGTAACCATGCGTTGCTTAATCAATTCCTTAACTTTAAATAAATAAATATTTCTGACACTCACACAACATTATCTAGCCCAAATTAAGTTTGTTAAAGAACTTGTTTTATGTATACTAGATAACTGATATACGTAAGAAATATATAAACATACATATTGATTAAATACATATTTTTTATTAGAATAAACTTAAATAAATATATAAACATCCATGACTTGACGGCTAATATCTGTGTTCATCACACAAATATCCGTCGCCGCCGGGATTCGAAGCCAGGACCTCTGGCATAGAAGGCAATGTATGTTACCACTACACCAGCCGGTCGTCAAACTTTCGGCTAAGTTTACTCAGTAAATAATTAATATTTAATTTTTATTATATTTTTTCTCTTCATGTGTCTCAACTATCACGTCCTTGAATTTCAAAAGTGACCCACCAGTCCCCCT
Source organism: Stenoptilia bipunctidactyla (assembly GCA_944452665.1). NCBI lineage: Eukaryota > Metazoa > Arthropoda > Insecta > Lepidoptera > Pterophoridae > Stenoptilia > Stenoptilia bipunctidactyla. The sequence continues at coordinate 13,473,957 of OX101750.1, forward strand.
GTACAGATAAACGCACAGACCAGGATCACCTTTTTTTTCTTGTTCCGCGAGGGAATCGAACCCGCAACCACTGGCGTCAGAGGCAAATAGGTTTACCCAGTGAAATGTCATCTTCGACCTCAACCTCACTTAACACCAGTTGAGATGCAGGTCAAAAGCAGGTCTAGAACTAGAAGCCGAACGTGTTTGGTTTTTTATTTCATAAATCTGAGGGAATGTAATGAACCTTATGTCATGGTATTAACTGAATCAATCTACAAGTAGCTAAACTGCACACAACTGCTGGTTATTTTATAAAAGTGAATATATGTTTGTTACACTTTCACTTTGAAACGGTTTGTCGGATTGTGCTAAGATTTCACACACTGGTAGAGCAAAGCCTGGAATAATAAATAGGATTTTTGGAAAGGCAGGTGAAACCACGAAAGCAGCTAGTTTACAAAAAAATACACGGAATACAAACAGCTACGATTCGTTTTATAAGTAGAATCACTAAGGTTCAAAGTATTTTTTTGTACGTATTTTTTATCTTACTTCTAATATTATAATTAAAATCTTATGTTATTTTTTTAATAATAATAAATATTTCTGACACTCACACAACATTATCTAGCCCAAATTAAGTTTCTTAAAGAACTTGTGTTATGGATACTAGATAACTGATATACTTAAGAAATATATAAACATACATATTGAATAAATACATATTTTTTATTAGAATAAACTTAAATAAACATATAAACATCCATGACTTGACGACTTATATCTGTGTTCATCATCACACAAATATCCGCCGCCGCCGGGATTCGAACCCAGGACCTCTGGCATAGAAGGCAATGTATGTTACCGCTACACCAGCCAGTCGTTATTGTAATTTTTCTTTGTTAAGTTAATTGTTGTTTTCGCTAAATATAATTTGAGTTTTGTATTTATTTTAATTCAAATTTTCAAAACTTAATGGAATCTACCAAATTGTTTAATTTATCAAATTCTTATTTAATTCAATCTAATTTTACTTATTAAACTAATATATTTTCATTTGTAACTATAATTTGTGGAAGAGCGGGGTCTTCAAACACAGGCAGTTTATGTCTAACTGAAGACCCCTGAATGACAACATTTGTAAGTAATAGAATAAGAATATGGAATTATTATTATAATAATAATCATTTATTATTATGAAAGTTTGGATGTATGGATGTTTGTTCCTCAATCATGGGAGAACGGCTCAACGGATTTGAATGCAATTTGGCATAGTGATAGTGTACTGTCTGGAATAGCACATAGGCTACTTTTTATTCCGAAATTCCAGCGGGATTCGAAACTGTGCGGGTAAAACCGCGCGCAACAGCTAGTTATTAATATTTCTTTTGAAAATAAATTCATTTTTAAATTAAATTTAATTTAATTTGTTAATCATATAGATTAAACTAAAAACATAAACAAGTGCCACTAATTTATTAACGAAGCGTACGAAGCTTAGGGTTAATGTGATATTATTAGTGATATACCTAATGAATAACGAATTTATAAATCAACACACAGATAAACCAAGCAATGACAAAGCAGACTTATCGAAAACATGAATTAAGGTAGTTTATAAGTACCTTTTTTTCATTTAAGCCCCCAAAAGGCATGCTCTGGAAATGTAATACAAATATTAATTTGTAATTGTTTCTTAAACAAAATAAAACTGATAAAATCTTAAATCTTTACAAATCTTATTATTATAGTATTAATATTTTATACTTGTTGAATTTTAGAACCTTTACTACGATAAAAATTTATGTAGAAGAGGTCTCGTAACCTTCAGAGAATCAGATGACGTGGACGCGACGGGCGGGGTGCGGGAGGCGTTATATCAAATCTTCTCAAACTATGTGATTTGATCGATTGTTTTAATGTCCTGCTATTCCTATTTTATGTTTAGGTTGCCCTTGTACCCTTTGCAAACTTTACCCTTGTATTTTATCCAAATAAATCCCAATTCCATGGGAATAAGTAGAAAAAAAAAAAGTCGGTCCCAGTAGACCCGGTGGGTCGACCCATTGATGGGTCTACTGCGAATTGAAATTCCCCGTTTGACCCATCGCAATAGGGATTACTTCATAGACTTCTCTTTTTATCGATAAAAAGTGAAAACCATTGGATTATGAGCCTACTAAAATAAAACAATGCTCAATTTATTAAAAGTTAAATAACCTTAAAATAAAACACTTAACTTAAAAAATATACATTTGAAATATAAATTATACGCTATAAATTCGGTTAAAAAGTGTTTTATTTTAAATTATGAATCGTGAAAACTTGAGACAAAGTTAAAGAACCTTTGCACTGTTTTTCCGTTTTAAAGAACAGCTCCAAAGCTATGTCTCATTTTTGTAAACCTTATGCTTGTAAGGCAAACTGGACTGCAGCGACAGCAAGAGCGCCAGCGGCGCGGGCACTGATTTCCGCGATACGATAGAAAGTATTGAGTTTGTATGAAACCGCGACAAATTGCTCAAGCGCCCGCTGGCGTCAAGAACGGCCCAGACAGACCGCTGTCACTCTGATGTCCAGTTTGTAGCCTAACATCAATGATTATTAAACAGCAAAACACTACCTTTCTTTGTTTTAATTATTTAAACTTTATTTTCCATGTTTGACTCCCTTAATTTAATATTTAATCACGGAAAAAATATGGAATTTTTATGCATGACTTGCATATGACTAATTTTGTCAAGATGACAAAAGGAGCAAAACAAATCCTGCTCCTACTAGTCATGACAACTTGACTTATATATTTATCGACAAAGCCAGGAGTCCAGAAAGTAATCCCTAATGCGATGGGTCGACCAGGGAATTGGGTCGACCCATTAATGCGTCTACGGGAAACGCCCCAAAAAACCTTTGCATTGTTCCAGGCTATGATCTAGGTATCTGGGAGTCTGCCAGCGGTGACTGACGATCTAACTCAATTTATCAATGCATTTCAACGTGAAAGAGTAACTTACAAACGTTTAGTCAAGTTTAATGAGCTCGGGTCGCCCTTATTTCGTGTGAATGTTTTAACTGAAACCTAAGCATGTATGTATGTTTCTTCCATGCTGGACTGGGAACGAAAGAAAAACATAGAATATGTCAGCGGTTTCGCTTACCGGGCATACAGTAAAAGTCCGTTAAGGGACAGAGGTTTTTATTGGAGTTTTTGTGGCTGTCACTGTAATATCTCCCTCTCCATCATTATAATACCTCCTGTTAAACGTGACATCAGATGGTCTTATATCCTTTTGCCTACCCCATAAGGGATACAGGCGTGAAGTTATGTATGAATGTTGTTTTTTTATCTTTGACGTAGAGTTTAACGGCCGTCTCACTAGATGGCCAGTAAAAATGAGGTCGAAGATATCACACTATATATTCTTAAACCAGAAGGACTCTACGTAAAATATTTCCAGAACATATCACCCCTGGAACCATGATATTTGAAGGTAGATATTACTTGATGGACCACTCTTCATTAGTTGGATTAGTTACAACCGACAAACAAGCTTATCAGTTGCTTGAAGTAACAGGACTGCTGATCTTTTTCTTCAAGGCCTGGAGGTCTTTTGATTTCCAAAAAAATCGCTTATTTTAGTTTTTCCCCGACTTCCAAAGGGAAATAACCTCATTTGAACCTTACAGTAGAAAACCCTCAACTATCTAAACAATGAGGTTGAAATTTCAATGCTCACGGCAGGAGGTTCGATGGTAAAATTTAGCATCGAGCAAGAGTTCGAATGGCTGCTAAATCTACCTTAACCTTATAGAATATTGTCTTATAACACCATATATTTTTCCTTACTTTATTCGCTGGACTTTCCATTATGTCTGGCAGTGAGGTCCCGAAGGCTGAGTCTGGCATAAGGTTGTCAGTAGACTTCCATGTTCCACCAACGTGGAGTGGAGTACCAGGCAACGCTGATTCATGGCTTGCCCGTCGAGGTTTTGTCTGTCAATGGAAAATTATCTTTATGGAGTTGAATAAAAGTATCTTCACACATCTATAAATAACTGAAAAATATGAATAAAAAACAAAATAAAAATTTTGAAATACCCACGACGCGATGGTTAAAAAGTAATTGAAAAAGAATAAAATAATTTAAAATCCCCCGACTGAAATGATTTATGTGACGAGAGATAATTAACGTGAAAAGCTTTTTTGAGCATTGAATGAATTCGTTTTGTAGTTTTATATTGAAATTTAAAATATTGATGGCAGCCCTCGACGGATTTTCTTGCTCTTCTTATAAAGTTCATAGGGAGTTGAATACCTATGTTATTGCGACATCTACATCTTCGAGAACCGAATAGGTAAGCGTAGGGAAGTGCTATGAAAACGAATAGTATGTTGTTCATAATATGATCGACTCTGTATGAGATCAAGTGAACTTTTAAAAAAGCTTTTCACGTTAATTATCTCTCGTCACATAAATCATTTCAGTCGGGGGATTTTAAATTATTTTATTCTTTTTCAATTACTTTTTAACCATCGCGTCGTGGGTTTTTCAAAATTTTTATTTTGTTTTTTATTTCAAACTTTTTAAAGAGCATAATATAGGTACCATACATTACATTACACAACACCTCGTTCCTCATCAGCCCTCTAATGTCCCCACCACCGCTGGAAAACCCATGTAGTTTATTTAAATACATAGTGAAGTATTATAATAAGTATTTACAACTCAACCTTGCTGTTGGCTCAACTTTACTGGGGCTTTGTTGTAACGTAACTCGATATCATAATATTGCGTAGAATGGTTTGTGCAACTGCAGCGCCCCCTGATGAGTTGTTACCGTTAAACCTATTTAAGAACATTATACCAATCAAATCCAAAGCGATAATTGAAAACGGCATTCAAATCAGACCAATGGTTTGCAAACAAATATTTACTGCAGCGCCCCCTGGTGAGTTGTTACCGTAACACCTATCTCAGAATATGCGCTAATCAAATCCAAAGCGATCACTGAAAACAGCATTTAAATCGGACCAATGGTTTTGCAGATGAACGGTAACATTGGCTTTTACAAACAAATTTTTACTGCAGCGCCCCCTGGTGAGTTGTTACCGCTATACCTATCTAAGAACATGCACCAATCAAATCCAAAGCGATTACTGAAAACCGCATTAAAATCGGACCAGTGTTTCTGGAGATAAATGGTAACATTGGTTTGCACAAACACCCTCTCACCCCAAACGCATATACCGTCTCCGTTCCGTCGTGGGTAAAAATAAAATCACCCGTCCGGAACTCGAACCTCAACTACCAGGCCCTGGCAATATATATTTAGGAAAATCTTTTAACGGTTTAAGTCTCTTCTTTCCGGATCACCATCATCATCACAACTCCGTGTAATGAGCCCACTGCAGGGCTATGGGTGCTGAGGCGGTTTAGGCCGTAACCCACTAAGCTGGTCCGGTGCTGGTTGGTGGATGTCAAATATTTCAGGGTTCCGAAATGGCTTCTGACAAACCCTTACGACTACTGTATACAAGTATAGGTACAGCACCCGGGACCGACTGCTTAACGTGCCCTCCGAAGCACGGAAGTCGTCGTGAGAAATGAATGGTCGGCGGTCACCAATCCTAATACATCCTGCACCGAGCGCGCTTAACCTGCGATATCGTTTGATATGCACAGTAACCACGGCGCCATGACGACTTCAGTCCGGATGCTTCTCCATAATTACCACTATCTTTCAAAGATACCGCTACAGGCCATTAGTTTTTCCCCTGGAGGAGGTTTAGGCCATTAGCAAAAACCTTTTATTGTTCCGGTGACTTCACTGGCCAATGCATTCCTTTTTGCGAAACCCAATTACATCAAAAAAAATTGAAATAGTGTTTAAAATAGAAAGGTATTAACCCATTCACCAAGAAGAGGTAACATAGTATCACGACCTACCAGGGACATTCTGGGAAGTTAAAAACATTTTGTTATTTACCTGTTCGTCTCCATCAGATATGCTTAGTTCGGTTCTGGTGGTGGATGTAGAACTATTTAAGTCTGGCCAAGTGTTGTGTGCTGTAGGATTCGCTGTCACCGGCTCTGACACAGTTCCATCTGAAATTTTCGAACATCATCACCATCACCATCGGTGTCTTATCTCTATTCTTTTAAGGTAAGGGGCAAACGATAATAATGAACACTGACCATGGATTAAAACCATTGCAAACCCTTGAAAAAAGGAATGAAGAATAAGTACCATAGCCAGTTAATACAGCCTATTCTGTCCTATCCTATTCTTCCTAGCAAATAGCAAAGGGGTTTGAAATAAGCAAATGCCATTATAGATTTCCGAAAATTAAAAAAGGCTGGCCCAGAAATGCCCTACAGTCGCGAATGACAAGGTGTCAGATCTGAGTGTACCTTGCTAGGAATCCATTCAGGATCTTCTTAAAGTAGTCGGTCACTAAAAATTACGTAGGAGATAATTTGTCTGGTAATAATTTCATTTTTATAAAGCATCGTCAAGTTACGTATCATCATGTAAAGCTCAGGTTAAGTTACCAAAATTAAATCGAAAAACATCTACAAACCTTTTCTAAAATGGTCTTTCCTTGCTCTCCCGCCATCATCACTGTTTCTTCTAGAAGATGACTCACTGTGGCTAATCTTCAACTTCTCAGTCTCAAAGGTTATTCTATCTAAAACTGACTGACTCTTCCCCCAATCTTTGCCAGAATCCACCAACTCTCCATCCATGGTCTGGCCGATAAGCTGGCCGAAGTCAACTGGATCGACTTGACCGATGATCTGGTCGCTAGCCATTTGATCGGGGATTTCTAGCCGTGGTCGTCCGAGCTTTTCTCCGAGTTTTGTGTATGTCTTTCTAGAGACAAACTCTTCTTGTGGCGACTTGCCATTTTCCATTATTTTCTATATGCTGAAACAAAAATATTTAAGAGTTATTATGAGAGAAAATGTAACACTTGATTGATGGAGCCCCTCGTATGGCTAGCGAGCACCCTAAAGTCTGCCCTTCAGGTGGTGATGTGCTCCGACAATGTTTTGTGAAGAGCCAGGTCCTACATATCTTTCCATTTTATTTAGATATGGTAACCTAACATATTGTCGTGAGAAGTAGTGACCCGTTTACTTAAAACGGACATATTGAGGCACGTATAAAAAGGTGACTTAACTGTTAAGTAACGATTTTTTTATAGTTCTAGAAGTTGCGCTTCTTGCACAAATTAGCTATTAAAATGTAGCATATAAAGTGTTTAGTTTTTTATGCTGAAAACAGTATTTGGTATACTTTATTTTTGAAAAAAAAGCATGGTTTTAAAAATTATTTAATACATACATATCCTGGGAAACGTATACATTTCCTAGTAATAGTAGGTATATAATTCCAGGTATGTAATCCAGCAGTTTATGAGGAAACTATAAAAATAGGTTTTGACTTCTTTAAAACCCGGCCACTTAGAAAGTTTTGCGAAAAAAAGATTTTATTTATAAGACACTATCCACTTGTAATTATTTTGAAAACTTCGATGAGTTAAAAATAAAGATATTTGATTTTCAAATTTCCCGCCGCATTTTACATAACTAGGTTGTTTCTTTTTTACGGCACAGTCAGGTGCATTACAATCGTAATAGGTATTTCATCATCATCATCATCACAACTCCGTGTAACTCGCCCACTGCAGGGCTATGAGTCTCTCCTCTGGGTGACGAGGAGGTTTAGGCCGTAGTCCACCAAGCTGGCCCAGTGCTGGTTGATGGATGTCAGATATTTCATGCTGCCGATATGGCTTCTGACAAACCCTAACGACTACTGCATACAAGTATACAGCACCCGAGGCCGACTGCTTAACGTGCCCTCCGAAGCATGGAAGTCGTCCTGAGAAATGAATGGTTGGCGGTCACCCATAATGTATAATATAATAGATAGGAAAATGTATGTATACCTGCTACCCACTCAATAAATGTTGCCTTTTATATAACACCAGCAAGCCGCCCCAATTTTGCTCGAGTAGCAGATTTATTTAGCTCGAAATCGACATGCTTTTTTTCACATCTCCAGTAATAGCTTGATATTGAGTACTCAATGAACTAGAATTTAAATAATCTGTACAAAACCGAATGTGTGTCTGTCTTTTTGGAATAATTTTCGGACCTACTGAAAAGATTTTTATCAGGTATGCAGTAGTCTAAAGCGGATCACAGATGCGATAATATTTTATCGGCATATAAAAGAAAAGATAATATACGAGACGATACATTCACTCGAAACCCTTCAGTCTAAGGTTTGTTTTTAGGTTCATATTTCTGTACCGGAATATGTTACGGTATATACAGGGTTAAATTTAATTAGCGCAGTTCCTCTTGCAGGCATCCTAAAGTCAAAGTCAAAAGAATCTTTATTTCGTAAGTATTTAAATACATTTGAAATAAGTCACACAATTTACAAATTGAACTGAATCTACCACCACTTCGGAAAGTCGATCTGTTGAGAAGAAGTGGCAAGAAACTCAACAGCAATCATCTTTTAAAAATACACAATAACAATTAACAACCAGGGAATCCCATCTTCTTGCATCCGGATATCTTATAGTAAAACTTTATATAACACTTATCCTTAAATCCATCGAAGGGTTAATCTTAAATATTTTGGAATTTTATTATAAAAGCGTACACATTGACCCATGAACGAGTTGGTGATCTTCTGGCAGCGACCACACAGCTGTGTGGTCGCTGTCTTCTGGAGTCTACTATTATATTTATACACTGGCTGTTGCGCGCGGTTTTACCCGCGCAATTTCGATTCCCGCGGGATTTTCGGGATAAAAAGTAGCCTATACGGATTCGGAAGAATCCCTCTAAGAAATGGTAAAAGAAATTTTGAAATCGGTCCAGTAGTTTTTGAGCCTATTCAATACAAACATACAAAAATACAAAGGTTTCCTCTTTATAATATTAGTATAGATAAGGCAATCAAGTACTAGACCGAAACGTAGACATGGATATAGATGTAAAGATAGAAGTAGATAGATGTAGCGATTTTCCTCTCTACATCAATCCCAACAACGTTCGTTCTACGACTTTTTAAAAATCTTAATAAATAACACAAAAATTGAAAAACAAACAAATTTTTGCTCCCTCTGTTATTTATTAACCTATATTTTGAGCGTCACCCCGCATCCCCGCGCCCCTCTGCACGTCGCGTGATGCAAGGTGCGTGGCATCAGTGTGTAGTTTGTATACACTGCCTAACATGTAACTTATCATTTAAGGAATAATAAGTCCCCTATAGTTATAACCCCTGGTCGTCCATCCTTGCATGGCGACCGTGCCAGGATCAAACAAAATCCTTATTACCTACATGCAATCAAATATGAAAAAGTTTTAATCGCATTCAAACATTCAATATTTTGGATTATTTTTTCTTTCAGTTTAGCTCAGCAGATTTTAGAACCTATAGCTTTTTTACTGTAAAATATAACCAAAAAATACAACGTTACTATCATTCCGAAAAACAACTAGGCATTGCAAAGTAGATATTTATAAATAAATAATAAATAAATAAATATTTCTGACACTCACACAACATTATCTAGCCCAAATTAAGTTTCTTAAAGAACTTGTGTTATGGATACTAGATAACTGATATACTTAAGAAACATATAAACATACATATTGAATAAATACATATTTTTTATTAGAATAACCTTAAATAAACATATAAACATCCATGACTTAACGACTAATATTAGTGTTCATCACACAAATATCCGCCGCCGCCGGGATTCGAACCCAGGACCTCTGGCATACTAGGCAATGTATGTTTACATTGCCTACCGCTAAACCGGTAGCCGGTCGTTACTTTATATTTATATGTATATTCTCGATGGTACATCTTTTTTTTCAACGCAACTGAAAATGAAAATGAAAATTTTGAAAATGAAAATGAAAATTTTATTTATTTCAATAATTTACTTACACTGATATTCTGGGACTTTCCAGTGAGTAGTCAATGACACTCGTGTCGGAAATGACCCGCTTCTTCCCTTGGGATATTACAATATAAATATATAACAGATATAGTATACAAATTAAAAACACAAATCAAGATACATTTAACAAAACAAAACATAAAATAAAAATAGAAAAGAATATTAAAATTAAATTAGGATTTAAACAAAATTATTATCATTATTACTATTCGGCATTTTGTTTACAAATTTATTTAGTTAATTATAAGTTGTAATTATATATCTATATTTTAAATAGGTAAACAATAAAAATGAAACAGAGAATTATTGATGTAAATGTAGTGTGTAGTGTGTAAATTTATATGTGTGTGTGTGTGTGTGAAGGAACGTGTGTGTGGATAAGTGTTTGTATAATATCAACTTGTGTTCGCAATTGCTTTTTGGGCCGGCCGCCCGGTGCCCTTTTTATTGAAGTTGTAGGTAGGTTGTCATTAAGTGAGTCGCGACTCTACATTAACTATTAAATTTTAATTATTATTATTGCTTCCATGCTGGACTGGGAGCGAAAGAAAAACATAGAATGTGCCAGCTGCTTCTCTTCCCGGGCATACTGTAAAAGTCAGTTAAGGGACCGAGGTGTTATGGGAGGTTTTTTGTGGGCGATAGGCTGACCCCCTGTCACTGCAATAGTCTCTCTCCACTATTATAATGCCTCCAAATTTGTCAAACGTGACATCAGATGGTTTTATTACCTCTGGTGTTCTGCCTACCCCGTACGGGATACAGGCGTGAAGTTATTTATGTATGTATGTATTTTAATTATTTTAATTTCATGTGCACTTTATTAAATATAAATAGAAGACCTGCGATATCCATAACTTAAAATAACCATTCCATGACTATTTACTTAACTTAGACAAATAAAAAACATTTTTTTTTCACATTTGTAATTAAACAATTACTTTGCGGCACAAATAAGAAACCTTTTTTAAGAAACCTTATGTTATATTTCAATGAATCTGACTGAGTGACTGAAAATTTAATGATTTCATCATCATCACAACTCCGTGTAATGGGCCCACTGCAGGGCATGAGTCTCTCCTCTGGGTGACGAGGAGGTTTTAGGCCATAATCCACCGAGCTGGCCCAGTGCTGGGTGGTGGATGTCAGAATTTTCAGGGTGCCGATATGGCTTCTGACAAACCCTAACGACTACTAGTATACAGCACCCGGGACCGACAGCTTAACGTGCCCTCCGAAGCACGGAAGTCGCCGTGAGAAACGAATGGTCGGCAGTCACCCATCCAAGTACCGACCGCGCCGAACGTTGCTTAACCTGTGATATCGTAAGATACACACAATAACCACAGCGCCACGACGACTTCAATTTATTTAATGATTTAATAAAATATTATTGACAAACTTTAATGTTGTCAATTTTTCCAAACGTGCATCATGCAATACTACTACCTAGACTGAATTTGATGAAACTAGTCTTTTACATAGGTAGTTGTAATTTATAGGCAATATTTAGTTCAACGTTAGGTACGTAAAATATAATGAGTTTGTTTTAATTTAGTTCTTAAAAAATTGTAAGAGATAAAAAGAATAAGTATAACATAATTATTATTAAACATTATGAGTAATTCAATATAACAAGAAATTATTAAAACTACTCAACACTAGTTAGAAAGATTTCTATTTTATCATCATCATCACAACTCCGTGTAATGAGCCCACTTCAGGGCTATGCGCTAATTAAAATTAACCCTGTATTTGTATACGCAGATGTACGTAATCTGGTAACATCTGTTCATAATATTAATGAATAAAGTGTCACGTATATCGGTAATCGCAGATGTCGACCGATACTGGCTGCGGAATCCATGATCAAACATACTGATATGGATTAAGTGTCCTATGCTGTCAAAATTCTGTCGCGTTTCAAAATTCTTTAAAAAACTGATATTCTATCCTAGTTCCATTTATTTTAATATTATACTTATTATCATCATCAATATATATATTATATATATGTATATAAAACTGTTCCGTTACTGACTGAGTTACTGAGTGACTGAGTGACTGACAGACAACGTACAACTGTAACTACTGGGCGTAGAGAGCTGAAATTTGAAACATACATTCTTTAGGGGATGTAGGGGTGCACTTAGGAAGGAATTCCCGAAATTCCCACGGGAACGGGAATTATTGGACTTTATAATTTGTATGAAAAATCTTATTCCTTGAGTGCACGGATGTGATACTTGGTATAAAGGTTCTTCAATAAGTGTCTTTTTGTATTATGGAAGAAATTCCCGAAATTCTCACGGGAAGTGGTTGGACTTTTTAGTTTTTATGAAAAATCTTATTCCTTAAGGTCATGGATGTGATACGTGGCATAAAGGTTCTTCAAAGAGTAACTGGTTGTGTTATAAAAGGAATTCCCGAAATTCCCACGCGAACGGGAAATATATGATTTTTTTAGTTTGTATATGAAAACTTATTCCTTGAGTGCATGGATGTGATGCTTGGTATAAAGGTTCCTCAACAAGTGTCTGTTTGTATAATGGAAGGAATTCCCGGAATTCCCACGGGAACGGAAAATAGGACTTTTGAGTTTATGCGTGTACGAAGTCGCGGGCAAACGCTCGTAAGAGATAAAGTTAAAATGACTGAAAGCGTATGTGATTAGATCTATAAAATTTCACCGGGCCGAGTCGGTTAAGTAATAATTTTACGACACCCTTATGCGGGGGTGAGAGGGCTAAGCAAACCCTACGCTAGTATGTACATATATTGTTATGATACGAATTCGTGAAGCGTCCCCGTCTGTCAAAATGAGGGACAAACAAACATGTGGGTGACCCGAGGTTAAATATGAGTGTAATAAATTGGATTAAAATACGTAATTGCGTGTCTCCTTCAATCGTAATTTTTCCATCGTTCACAAAACATATACGTAAAGGTACCAACAAAGGTATGTAGAAAACTTCGTCAGTAAAAACGTTTTCCTAGTGAAATATTTCCTAAAAATAACGAAGATTATCAAAAAACATGATCGGCCATGAGTCGGTACAGTCACGTACTAATATTTAGTGTTCCAATATACTTACATAAAAAACACACTTCAGTCAAACATAAAATCAGTTTTTAAGCGTGCTCAATTCTGCAACTAATATAGAATTTATAAGACACCATTAGAGAGAATTATATTGCTTATAAATATACATATATTATTTTTTTGTTCAAAAAGCCATTTAATCTAATTACAGTTACAACACAGATTTGTCCGATGTGCTATTTTAGCTCAACTTTTCAATGTCTATACAGACACAGTGGACACGTGTGATCTCTCGTGTCCTTGAATATTTTATTTAAGGTAAAATAGATATTTATTCCATGCTTTTAGAACCTTTTTATTTTGTAGGAATTTTATAGTAGGGTCTGTTTGCCAGACGATCTCACAAAGGATTACCTACCATCCGTTTGGTGGTAGGATCTACGATATGCTTATACAGGAGCCGAAGAGCTATTCGATACTGACCTTACGTGGCAAGAAAATAAATGAGCTTTTTGTATAAACGAGCTTAAAACTATACAATGATTCTTCCACGCTGGACTGGGAGTGAAGGAAAAACATAGAATGGGACAGCTGTTTCTCTTCCCGGGCGTACTGTAAAAACCAGTTCAGGGACAGAGGTTTTAAAGGCGTTTTTGTGGGCGATAGATCAGTACAATAGTCTGTCTTCATCTTCATAATACCTCTAAATTTGTCAAGTGTGACATCAGATAGTCTTATAACCTCTGGTGTTCTGCCTACCCCATAAGGGATACAGGCGTGACGTTATGTATGTAATGATGTATGTAATGATTCTTCTCAGTCGTGCACTCTTGACAGAGTGGTCGTGGTTGCTCTGATGGCGTATAAGGTTGACGGTACGCGTACATGTTTAGTCAATTATTTCGGCTTGAACAGTTTTACTAGCAATGTCTCTAGATATTAAAGTTTCTGGTTAGTAAAAATAAAAAAGAAAGTTGTCAGAAGGATTACAATAAGCTTTTTACTATGTGTAAGGTATCGCCAATCTATACATATAATAAAATGGTAGGAAAGTCAAAACTGTACATTGAATATTTTTTTAAAAGAATACTTGGGGTATGATCTACAATCGAAACAGAAACAAAAAATATAGTTTTAGAATTTTTGTCTGTTTGTCTGTTTGTCTTTCCGGGATAAACTCAAAAAGTACTGCATGGATTTACTTCAAATTTGGCATGAAGATAGTTAAGAAGTCGGGTCAACATATAGGCTACATATTATCACGCTAGCAGTGTTATAATCGTAGGTGCGTTTGGTGCTGCATAGCGTTCACGCAGACGACGTCGCGGGCAGCAGCTAGTAGAATATAAAACTCAATATATGTTAGCTATTGAACAATGTCTTAGACATGAATACAAATTTAAACTAACTAATAGGTATAATACAAAAAAATATATAAATAAATATCTCAAAACTTTGTTTGGTAAAGCCTAATAAAATAACAATAGTTATCAGACTTAGTAAAGTTGATGTAGTTGACATTAAGTGATATACTTATATGTACATACAAGTGATATATTTTGAAATTGAGTGCTTGTTCGCTAACAAGCTTGCTCGCTTGTTTCAAGATTTTGGGTTCTGTTACTACTTGTACCTCCTATATATTGACACGAAATTAAATTGAAAAAAAAAATCGAATTGCTGCATTACGAGAGGATTCCATCACGGTAGTCTGAGTGGACGTTTTGATAAGGTCTGTCCATCGAGTGGGTGACCGGCCTCTAGATCTTTTACCCTCTACATGACCCTGCACCACCAGTCTTTCGATAGAGTGCCTCGTAGACTTTCCTCGATATGTGGCCAAAGAATTTTAATATTCGTAAATGAACAGTCGACGAAAGACGTTCCTTGATCTTGAGTTCCTTAAGGATAGAGTTGTTCGGTCGGAAATCAGTCCAAGGGATCCTCAGCATACGCCTCCAACACCACATCTCAACGCGTCGATTTTTCGGCAGTCTTGCAAGCGTAGAGACCACGTTTCAGCTCCGTAGAGGAAGATTGGAAAGACAAGACATTTTATAAGCCGAACCTTGGTATTTTTGGTTATTCTCCTATCTTTCCAAATCTTGCTGAGCTTCTCCATCGCAGATCTTGTAATTGCGCATCTTCTCTTGTTTTCCTGCTCACAGCCCCCAGCATTGGATATATTGGAACCGAGGTATACATAGTTCTGTCCGTTTCATTTTGTTCAGCTCGATCCGCAATCATCATTTTCGTCTTGTCTCTGTTGATAGAAAGACCATATTCAAGACTGTTGACTTCTAGCCGTGACAACAAGTCCTCAAAATCTCCGTTAGTCTTTGCGAGATACCTGATTTATTATTAAAATTCGATACTGGACTGGGAGCGAAAGAAAAACATAGAATGTGCCAGCTGCTTCTCTTCCCGGGCATACTTTAAAAGTTAGTAAAGGGACAGAGGTTTTAAAGGCATTTTTGTGGGCGATAGGCTGATCCCCTGTCACTACAATAGTCTCTTTCCATCTTTATAATACCTCCAAATTTGCCAAACGTGACATCAGTTGGTCTTGTAATCTCTGGTGTTCTGCCTACCCCATAAGGGATACAGGCGTGACGTTATGTATGTATGTAATAGATACTTGAAAATTTTAACAACTCCAATCAAAGAAGAACTATAATTTTTTAATAAAATCTAAGCCCGCGTTTGAACTCAATCTCACCAGTTAGTGAATATAAAAGCACAAGAGCCTAGGAAAGAACTGGCTCTTCATAAAATATTGCCGGAACACATCACCGCCGCAGGGGCATTATTTGGCGCCAGATTGTATATAGTCAGGCGGACCCTGACAGGATCCTACCACCAAGCAGGGGTCACTCGGATTAGTTGCTTTTTATAACACGCTTATCCAGGGTGGTAGGGCTATTCTGAACCGACCCTACACGGCCCAAATCTTTTCTTTCTTTCTTTTTAATAGTCTGTAATTGAAGTTATTCGCTAACTATGGGCCTTATAAATAAGCTTAGAGTCGCTCAGCGGGCAATGGAAAGGGCCATGCTCGGAGTTTCCATGCGGGATCGAATCAGGAATGAGGAGATTCGCAGGCGGACCAATGTCACCGACATAGCCAGAAGGATTGCAGAGCTGAAATGGCAATGGGCAGGGCACATAGCTCGCAGAACAGATGGCCGGTGGGGCAGAAAAGTTCTCGAGTGGCGGCCACGTACTGGGAGACGCAGCGTAGGCAGGCCCCCCGTACGATGGACCGACGATCTGGTCAAAGTAGCCGGTAAACGCTGGATGAGGGCGGCGCGGGACCGAGCGACGTGGATGACCTTGGGGAGGCCTATGTCCAGCAGTGGACGTCTACAGGCTGTGGATGATGATGATGATGAATTGAAGTTTGGTGTGTGTCAAGTAGGTACCTCCTCCACAGGTTAAGAAACTTTTCCAATTTTCATAGGAAAGAAAAGGAAAGAAAAACATCGAATGTACCAGCTGCTTCTCTTCCCAGGCATACTGTAAAAGTCAGTTAAGGGACCGAGGTTTTATGAGCGTTTTTGTGGACGATGGGCTGACTCCCTGTCACTACAGTAGTCTCTATCCATCATTATAATACCTCCAAATGTGACATCAGATTGTAAAGCCTCTGTTGTTCTGCTTACCCCATTAGGGACAAAGGTGTGAAGATATGTATGTATGTAATAACACGTTTATTACGAAATTCTATTGTCTAGCTTCCGTAACATAAGTGACTATTGAAAATTCATTCAGGTTAATTATTGGGATATTTTCATTGCATAACATGTTACACTAACATTAAAGGTTCTCCTTAATTAAATTATTATTAATGTTATGTTAATCTTTTCTGCTGTGATGTGAAAGTTCTCGACGGTACACTTCTCAACGGAGACTTCCTCCAGGATTCGTCATGTCATCCGGACTCGCGCCGCTCTCATACAGCGTTTGACGTTCGTAAAGTGTATAAAAATACCTACTTCGAATAAAAAAGTTTTCATTTCCATTTTATAGATGTAGGTTGTATAATTTAGGGGTGCCAATTCATTTTGATATAATTTATTTATGTTTCCTTCACTGATTTTTTATATTTATTTTTACAGTTCCCGGGTTTAAGGATATAAGATATAAAAAAAGAAGTATAAAAAGTATAACAATAGTCTCTCCCCATGTTTATAATACCTCCGAATTCGTCAAACGTGACATCAGATGGTCTTGTAACCTCTGGTG
The DNA here is from genome assembly GCA_944452665.1 of Stenoptilia bipunctidactyla. NCBI lineage: Eukaryota > Metazoa > Arthropoda > Insecta > Lepidoptera > Pterophoridae > Stenoptilia > Stenoptilia bipunctidactyla. The sequence goes on from OX101750.1 coordinate 13,491,230, forward strand.
TTCTGCCTACCCCATGAGGGATACAGGCGTGACGTTATGTATGTATGTATGTAAAAATTGCCTGGGATTCCCAAACTAGGCTAAATGAGCCAGTAACATATGAAACTAGTAAAATCCCAGTTTTAAGTTACAAGTAGGTAGTACACATGTGTACCTAAATACAAAGCCAAAACTATTCTGTAGGTATATCACGTGTACTATGAGTTTAGAACTGGCGTCAACAATTATGAAAATTTATGAAAAATAAACGTTCGTAAAATATCCTAGGTATGCTCTATTACTTTTGATACTTGGAATTATTAAATACTCCCTGACTCAGCAATATACAGACCTTAAGTAAAACTACTTTTTAACCGGATTAAAACAGCACGACCTGAAACTCAAGACACTGTCAGCTCATTTTGTGTTAACCCTGAACGTTACGCTCGAAGACTGAGAAATAGATGGAGATGATGTATAACTTTTTCCACTATCAATCTGACGCCTGACACCTCACCGAAACGTCGAGATGTAAATTATACACGATTAATCCGGTTAAAAAGTAGTTTTATTTAAATTATGAATCGTGAAAACATAAGACAATATTAATATACAGACCGTTACATTTTTATCTTTGAGTAAATGGGTCATACACTACTTATTGAAGCCAACTGTACATACAATGATAGTAATTTGATAGAGTAGGTACACTGAAAATCAATAGGTCACGTGTATACTACGGTGTACTTTCTCTATTAGGACGTGGACGTTAATATAATCGATAAAGTACGTAAGCATAAGGACGATCCAAATATTTTAGTGGACGGTCCGTATAAAATCAATTTACTATATGTTTGGTAGACAGAGTTCAATTCGGCACAACAATCGTTCTCTTAGATCAAACTGAAGGATGAACAGTGGCTAACATATCTAATAATAATTAACGAATGCAGAGCATTAAAAAAACCGACTTCGCGTCAAAACTTTGGCTGAGTTAGAATGATGTCATCCACGTAAACATTCTCCGGAACGATACACATTTTTTCAAAAGTTTGAAATTTTCAATGAAGTACTGAACCGATTTCGATGAAATTTGAATGGGACCAGCTATGAAGTGTCACAAGAATTTTAAAAATCAATTCATAATTGTCCGAAATATCGTGTAACAAAAAAAAACATACAGACGAATTGAGAATCTCCTCCTTTTTTGAAAGTCGGTTGAAAAACTGAGTTTGAAGCTACTTGCTTTCACAGTAGAGAGACTTAAATAAAATAATATAGTGTAATGTGGAATACTTTGCTAAGAAGTTTTCAAAATAGCGGCTTGGGACCGGGCGACACGACAAGGACAACGGAGGTCTCTGTCCAGCAGTGTACGTCTCTCAGCTGACAACAATGATGATGAACATCAAAAATCAACGAATGCAGAGCATTGAAAAAACCGACTTCACGTCAAAACTTTGGCGGACTTATAATCATCCATGTAAAACATTCTCCGAAATCATACATAGGTCGCGCCCAACCTGTCATGTTAAATTGATTTTAAACATCACATCTAATACCGTGTCTATCTCATCACGTGATACTGGCAGTAATAGCCCGTCGCCTGGTATCGACGGCTGGTTGCCATTAAACTTACAGAAGAAGAAAAAGAAGAAATCATACATATTTTGAAATTTTCAATGAAGTACTGAACCGATTTCGATGAAATTCATATGGGACTAACTATGATGTATCCTCTATCATATGAAATAAGAATTTTTAAAAAACGATTCATAATTGACCGAAATATCGTGTAACAGACACAAAAAAACATACACATGAATTGAGAACCTCCTCCTTTTTTGGAAGTCGGTTATAAATCAAAATAAAGACTACGGCTTTAAAAATTTAAATAAATTAAGAAACTTAAGTTGATCGAGATTAAAGTATATTTTCTTCCATGCTGGACGGGGAGCAAAGGAAAAACGTAGACATGTGCCAGCTGCTTCTCTTCCCGGGCATACTGTAAAAGTCAGTTCAGGGACAGAGGTTTTATTTGACGTTGTTTTTGTGGGGATAGTCTTTCTCTACCATTATGTCCATCGGCGGAAAAAAAACTCTCGGCACGATTTTGTCAAAATTGCTCATTATAGGTTTTTATTTATTTTATACGATTGACAAAAACTAAAACGGTAAGTAGATACAATTACAATAGTTGAAGAACATTTCTTTTATATCCATTTGTAACGTTAAAAACTTTGTCTTCTTTATATCTTCAACTCTGTGTTTTTGTACCAAAAACATTTTTCTCAAAGTTTACACGACTTGCCTATTGTAGTATATAAAATGAAATAATTTCTGTCTTCAAACATGAAAAAAACTAACCGTTTATACATTCATATTTTCCCCTGAGAATAGGTAAATTATACTGAATGGTAACCCTTATTTCACCCGCACGCCCCTCTGACGTCATCATACAAGCGAAAAAAAGCCTTGTCGGACTTATATATGAATTTCTATGTAATTTTTATTAAGACTGGTATTTTTAAGGCTGTTTTTTTTAAGGATGTTAATTTTATTAAGACTGGCTAATAATAATAGCTACAGCACTGATTTAACTACGATTTGATCGTTTACGTTTACGTAGAGTTAAAATATCAGAGTTAAACAAATACAGATTATACTAATGGATAAGTACTTAAAAATCTCAGTACCTACTCAAAGGTGGTTTTGTAATTTAATACGTTCAGACATAGGCAACAAATAAATAAAATAAATACCTAAGTAAATATTTCTGACACCCACACAACTTAGCCCAAATTAAGTTTCTTAAATAAAGAACTTGTGTTATGGATACTAGATAACTGATATACTTAAGAAATATATAAACATACACATGAATAAATACATATTTTTATAAGAATAGACTAAAATATACATATAAACATCCATGACTTGACGACTAATATCTGTGATCATCATCACACAAATATCCGCCGCCGCCGGGATTCGAACCCAGGACCTCTGGCATAGAAGGCAATGTATGGTACCACTACACCAGTCGGTTTCATAATGATAACATGATTCAATGATAAAAAACAACATAATATGTATTATTGAACATATAAACAACTATTAATTCAATTAAATGCGGCAGCAGTTTCCACTTTAATTACAAAAGATGAACTATGGATCATATAAAGTTCAATTTTGTAGATATAATCTATGACCAAGAGAAGCACTTCATTTTTTTTTTAATTATAAGCAATGGCAAAGTCTGCGCCGAATTCCTCTGAATGAATGTGTTCCGGTATTTAAAAGTGTCAGACCCTTGATAAAGCCACGTTATTATCATAAATTTTGACGACCTTCATCTTCGTGCCATCTTTGTATATCATCATCATTATCATCATAACTCTTTGTAATGAGCCCACTGCAGGGCATGAGGCTCTCGCCTGGGTGAAGAGGAGGTATAGGCCATAATCCACCAAGCTGGCCCAGTGCTGGGTGATGGATGCTAGAAATTTCAGGGCGCCAACATGGCTTCTAAAAACCCTAACGAGTACTGTATAAAATTATACTGCACCCGGGGCCGACTGCTTAACGTGCCCTCCGAAGCACGGAAGTCGTCGTGAGAAGTGAATGGTCGGCGGTCACAGATCCAAGTACCGACCCCGCCGAACGTTGCTTAACCTGTGATATCGTATGATACACACAGTAACCACGGCGCCATTTTTTAATTTTAATTTTCATTTTTTCTTTGTTACCGATTTTAAATACATAGCCTATACAATTTATTAAATTTTTGATTACAGGAATGACATGAATTGCCATTCCTTTAATCAATCACCTAGGTTGCCTATAAGCGATCGTCTTTAGATAATAAGGCCGCTTATTGTGCTCTGCACCTATAATATTGTTATCAAAATTATTTCTTACTCCATGTGTACAATAAAGAAAAAATAAAAACAAACAACTGAATGATATTAGTAATGGCATAACTAATACATACATACATACATACATAACGTCACGCCTGTATCCCTTATGGGGTAGGCAGAATACCAGAGGTTACAAGACCATCTGATGTCACGTTTGACAAATTTGGTGGTATTATAAAGATGGAAAGAGACTATTGTAGTGACAGGGGGTCAGCCTATCGCCCACAAAAACGCCTTTAAAACCTCTGTCCCTTAACTGACTTTTACAGTATGCCCGGGAAGAGAAGAAGCTGGCACATTCTATGTTTTTCTTTCGCTCCCAGTCCAGCATGGAAGCAAATATTATACCTTTTTTTATGTAATGTTTGATTCTATGTTAATGGCAGAGAAGCATTTTTGTTTTGTATTATAAAGATTTTTTATGTCCACCAAATAAAAAGTTTTAAAATAAATGGTAGCTATTTTTGTGGCTTACACGTGCTAAGCTGTTTTAATATTTGTCACTACGAAGACATGTGTGACCTTTCTCATTATGTAACCTTTTGACTCAAGCGTGGGTGTTATTAGAAGGACGAAGCCCTTAGAAACCATTGGGGTAACACTTTTTTTATATTGTAAGGATAGGACGTTTGTCTTCCATGCCACCTGATGGAAAGTGCGCATGAAGACTATGGTGTTACACGTCCATCCACGAGAAACCTATTCACTCGACACTTAAAAGTTCCAGGACTGTAGTGGTCAGGAAAAACAGACGCAGGCAGATTGTTCCACACCTTGGTAATCCGTACCAAAAGGAACTATCGAAGCGTTTTGTTCGACTTCTTGGTAAATCCACTATATAGGGATGGAAGTTCTGTCTGCGTTTGGTAGTCCGGTGGTAAAAAGGGATGGGTTCAATTTGGTCAAAAAGAGCACTCGCACACTCACCAAAATGTAGCCGATAAAATACTGTCAACAAGCAACCTTACGACGATGCTCCAGGGTCTGCAATTTTTTATTTGTAAGGTTGTAAGGTCCACACTGCCTTAGAAGCCAGTGGAGTAACACCTCCTTAGATGCCATTGGAGTGTCACTGCATTTGAAGCCAGTGGTAGTGTGTTCGAGCGCCGCACCATACAAATATTTATGTATTTATTTTACAATATGGACACGCGGGCTTGTACTTTAAACTGACTTCCAAAAAAAGGGGAAATTCTCAATTCGTGTGTATGTTTTAGGGGACTTTGTTACACGATATTTTGGACAATTATGAATCGATTTTCAAAATTCTTGTTTTATATGATAGAGGATATTTCAGAGTTAATCCCATATAAATTTTATCGAAATCGATTTAGTACTTTATAGATATTTTAAAATTTTTGAAATAATTTTATTAAGTGGGAGAATGTTTACATCCACAACATTATAATTCAACCAAAGTTTTGACGTGAAGTTGGTTTTTTGAATGCTCTGAATTCGTTGATTATTTAAATTATAGACTAAGTCCGCGTTTGACCTCAACCTCAGATGATCGTAAGTGAAGATGAGGTCGAAGATGACAACACGTTATTTAAAAAATTAACAGGCTCTTCATAAAATATTGCCAGAACACATCACTACCGGAGCGGCGATATCTGGCGTCAGATTTTATGTGAAGGGTGGTCGGGCCCTGAAGAGTTCCTACCACCAAGCGGGTGACACGCTTATCAGGGACGGTAGGACTTTTCTAGCAAACTCAACCCTACCCAGCAGAATGGATTGTGTATAGACATGTTTGCTTGTATTCATATTTTGCTCATTTTGGCAAATCGTCTAAATGCCAGTAGGTCGAAATTCGCTTGAAGATAAGTTTCCTTGGTGACGATCTTGTTATCATTTCATTCGACACTGACATTTAATGAGCAGATACAGAATTCGTACAGTATCTAAAATTCATAAATCTATACTATTAATATATAAAGCTGAAGAGTTTTTGTTGAGTATTTTTTGTTTGTTTGTTTGTTTGAACGCGCTAATCTCAGAAACTACAAGTGGGATTTGAAAAATTCTTTTTGCATTTGATAGCCCAACTCTTGAGGAAGGTTATAGGCTATATTTTATCCCGAAATTCCCACGGAATCAAAAGTTACGCGGGTAAAACCGCACGCGGTGGCTAGTGCATTATATAGGCCCTACAAGTTTGACAGTTTAAACGAATTTCCAGCAAAATACGTAAGATTTTTCGATAAGTTTATTTCGATTCATTTGATATCTTTATTACATATGGTATTTATTCTCTTTTGGGAATATTCCGCTGAAATCTATTTCGGTGCTGCAGAAACGTGCAATGCGAGTTCCAGAATGACAATTAGAAATAAGGTTAAAGAAATAAATACTTTCCTTTGCGTCAAGTGTGACGCACTTCGTGACGACCGGATAGTGTAGCGGTAACATACATTGCCTTCTATGCCAGAGGTCCTGGGTTCGAATCCTGGCGGCGGCGGATATTTGTGTGATGAACACAGATATTAGTCGTCAAGTCATGTCAAGTCAATTTAAGTTCATTCTAATAAAAATATGTATTTATTCAATGTCTATGTTTATATATTTCTTAAGTATATCAGTTATCTAGTATCCATAACACAAAATCTTTAAGGAACTTAATTTGGGCTAGATAATGTTGTGTGAGTGTCAGAAATATTAATTAATTTATTATTTATTTAATTACATTACCTACCTATATTTATGAAAATCTTTCGGATGTATAAGAGAATTTTTTTATCTTCAGATAATGTGACTCTCGTAATATAAATAGGTAGGTTGTCGAAATAAATATATACCGACTAGCCGATACAATAAACTTCATAAACTACGTAACTCATTTGTCGGTCAATTTACACGCTTTCTTTAAAAAGTAATAACAATAGGTATAATAAATAAATCCCCAGACAATCACACCAACTATACATGGCCTAAACAGAGCTTTTGATATGAGATAACATGTAGCGAACTAGGGAGGAACCTAGAATATAAATACATAAATAGATAATCGCCCAGACCCGGTTTTTTTTTGTTCCGTGCGGGTATTGAACCCGCAGCCACTGGCGTCTGAGGCAGACAATGTTACCCCAAAGTCCCTAAAAACTCACTATTTGATTCGATACTAATTTTATGAATTTTTCAAACAAAAGTTACGTCTAAAGTTTCGTAATAAACTATGTTTAATTGTTTGTTATGAAGCTTTCGACGCAAGATAGATAGCTCTTTAATAATAGTACATCAACGAGAAAGGTCCAGTTGTTGTTTTAAACTATTTAGAAAAGTTGGCGATCGGATTCTCAATTTCTTCTCAACGGCTCGAACTTCTTAAGTCGTACTAGGTGGATTATTTTGAAGTTATTGTTTTACCGAGTAGGCTTGGCTTAGAATAGCCCCGATTAGATAAGCGTGTCGTAGAAGGCGACTAATCCGAGTGACCACCACTTGGTGGTAGGTCCCCTTCAGGTAGGGTTGCCAACAGTACTGTTTTTAACACTATTATACTGTTTCTGACTACATTATACCGTTTACTGTTTGCAGTGTTTGGCCGTATACAGAAAGAAAGCTGGACACTTATAAGCGCTTACCGGCGCTTGGCAGCGCTGGTCCGTTTCACATAAAGGAAGCAGGTTGAGGCAGACCAAGCAAAATGTCGGACTCATCGGACGAAGATTTCCCAGCGCTGACCAGCGCGTGTTGAAGCTTGTCGCAACTTGTCGGCACCGTTCAGTGCTTATCGCCGCGCGTTCATATATTTTCCTGCTCGGGTCACCAGCGCTGTCAAGCGCTGGTAAGCGCTTATAAGTTTCTAGCTTTCTGTCTGTATACGGCCTTTGTGTATCTACTAAGTAGATACCGTGAAATATGCCACCTTTGCCTCCTAGGGTATCTTTGCCCGAAACGCAATTTTTAAACTATTCCGTTAAGGTGTGAAAATGTATCAGTAATAAGGTAAAATTTATTACGATATTAGAAAATACACTATAATTATAGCATCATCGTGTAAGATGTTTGTCGCAAAGTTCACTCAGTAATTTGTTGGAGCGTGTCGAGCGAGGACAGTGTTTTTGCGGGCAAAAAATTGTGGAATTATAAAAGTGAATTGTGTATGATGGGGAAGACTCAGGTAAGTTTCTTTCATTGTACGTTATAAAAGACAATGTGCTCAGTGATTTGGTAAAGGTTTCAACACTGAATATTGTTTTAATTAAAAGATATGATGATGGGCAATGTTACCCTGAAATGTTCCAACCTTTGAAAGCCAACATTGCCCGCTGACTAAAAAAGCCTAGGGCTGTCACAATTTACACACTGTATAATATACTAGCTCTGCCCGTGGCTTTGCTTTCATTAAATTATATTGGCCTATCATTTACTGTTTATGTAGCGTACGCATCGGAAACTTTTAAAATGGTTTTTTTCGCTCCTTCTGGTCACATCATAATGTTTTATAGCTTGCAGCCTTCCCTCGATAAACGGACTGTTCAACACAAAAAGATTTTTTCAATTTGGACTCGTAGTTTCTAAGATTGACGCGTTCAAACAAACAAACAAACTCTTCAGATTTGTAATATTAGTACAGGTAATTAATAAACTTACTACTTACATTCGGTCAATTAGATTACTAAGAGTTGGTAATTATTGTAAAAAGGGAAGGCATGAATGCGAGTATGGTTGAAGGAAGTATTTCCTGGAACTACTGTGTAAAAGGTACCTGAGTTTCATATTCCAAGTGAACCAAGTCCCGGGCGTGGAGCCAATATTAAATGCTTTTGGCATGTCTTTCTTAGTAAATAAATAAATAAAAATAATTGAGGTGAAATAAATAATTGATTAGTTTAACAAAAAAAAAATTGATAAATAAAGAAACAGATTTTCTCCTGACTGTTCGTTTTTTTGTTAGGTACCTAGCTGGCCCATAATTTTTATTGTATCTATTTTGTTTATATTTCAGAAAAAGAAAATTAAATCCAGAATTTGACAGAGGAAACTTAGACGAACAATTAGGGTCTAGAATATATAAAAATTACTCCGAGGTCATGTTGAGACATGCATGCGATGCATTTGAAACACATCAAATTTCTTCAAGAGATGCTGAAAGACCATTCGTTATCACAAGACGCACAATAATTAATAAAATTTAAAATAAACATCAGAACCCTGTTGGACATCCTACCGCTTTAACACCCGCAGAAGAAATAAAAATTTTAAAGTTTAGCAAGTATCTGGTAATTTTTTCTCCCCGCTTACTAAGATAGACCTAAAGTTGGTTCATGAATACTTGAAGAAAAATTCTCGAAGTCATATATTCAAGAGCGGAATGCCCAGCTGTCTGATCTATAGAACTACAACAGTTACTAAACTTGTTTTACTTGTTTTTTTTAAATGAGTTCTTTTTTTCATAACACGTATAAAAATAAAACATTTTAGGGATTTTATTCAAATGTGACAACCCTAGCATTCAGAAATCGTGAATTTACGTTTGTATGGAAAAGTGAAAATATCCTTTGGTAACATTGCCCATTCGGTTTGCTATGTGAGATTTAAAGAAAATGGATAGATTTCTGCAGCAAACGCCATCATTACTCAAATCCTTGAAGTGAGTTTTATTATAATGCAGATAAATTAGATTTTTGCGTCAAAAATCAATGTGGGCAATGTTGGCTAGAAATCCACATTACTTTGCCCGCCATCAGAATCAACCAAAAGTGGGATTAAATATTAAACTATTACAAAAATAACTAAAAATATGCATTCACTTCATTCTAAAGCTGATGTAGATAGTAAATTAAACACAGGTACCCATAGAATTTTTTTAAAATATTCGTAGTTTTTTGAAAAAAACGGGCAATGTTGGCGTGTTTGACGGTACTGCACACTGTCTCATGTCCGCAAGTGGGGGTAACGTGGAACGGTCAGTCGGTCGAGTGACGGAGTCGATGTCTGACGTTACCTAGTGCTTGGCGTGACAGTGAGCCAGTGAACCCGTAGCCCAAGAGAGGCACTACACTGTTGAACAAAAATAAAGTACACAAAACAGTGTTTTCAGCATAAAAAGCTAAACACTTTATGTGCTAGATTTTAATTAATAATTTGTGCAAGAAGTTCTAAAAATATGTGTTTAAAATATTAAATAATTGAAAACTGTTTGTTTTTCCGAAATACTTATTTATTTATTTATTAATTATACAGATTTACATTAGAACTTTAACAAAACAAGTGTATCAAAAACCATCTTAGGTTTATACGTACACTTGCACTCATCATCGTGCGCCTATTTCAAATTACAAATACTTCATTCTACATAATACAAATATACGAAAATAACAATACATACAAATTAACAACACATTATAGTGCGGCCCGGCCGGTGGGAGTTTGCGTTCCTGACAGCTGTCAAAGTATAGCTTTTTTACCCCTTCGAATCGGAAATAAACTTTATTCAGTGGACATAAGGAGCTGTCAGGAACGCATTCTCGCAACGGCCGCACTCTAAGAAATTTACGACTAAATCAAAATCACAATACATATTAGACCAACGCGGCTAATAGCTACGCGTTTCTCGGAAGGATGTTTGATGTACTACTGTTTGATATTCTTTTTAAACTCAAATATACTTTATTCCTATAAAAAAGTTGGCAACCCTACCTTCAGGGTACGCCTGGCTAGCAACCACATCTAAACTAATATATAAAGCTGAAGAGTTTGTTTTTTTGTTTGTTTGTTTGAACGCGCTAATCTCAGAAACTACAAGTGGGATTTGAAAAATTATTTTTGCATTTGATAGCCCAACTCTTGAGGAAGCTTATAGGCTATATTTTATCCCGAAATTCCCACGGGATCAAAAGTTACGCGGGTAAAACCGCGCGCGGTGGCTAGTGTCATATAAAATCTGTGACCGTCAATATTGTATTAAGAACTAGTTCCATTCTTAACTCGTGTGCTGATTTTTTACTGTGGGTTTACTTAATGAGGTAGAAAACTGCCTACTTTTTCCACTAGAGGCGCTAATTACGCTTGACTCATAACAACTGACAAATACCATAGTAAAAGTTAATTTTATACTGTTTTTTTATCAAAAAATAGAAATGCATCATTGCGTAGTCTTTAGTTTTATAGGAAATGGATACCTTAGTTTTTCTGAGGATATACACATGTGGAAGTTGTGGCTGTAAGAACTTGATTTGAACTTTTATGGAAATGCACATATTACGGTCCATATTTTCCAGATTTTCATACAGAAAAACAAATGATCATATAGATTTACCGCTTAAAACAACAGTGAACAAGCAATTTCTATAACAACTTGTTCATTTGACGGTTTGTAATGGGTCAAGCGTATGAAGCGACATCTATTTAGAGCTTTTCGTTTTCTTCTCCATTAAGAATTTGTTTGGTTGATTTTCATTTGTTGGAATGCGGAATTACATATACCTATGCTATGAGGATTAACGATACGCACTTATGAACTCCAGATGCATTTGGCGTAAACAGGAAATGCAGACACAACGTGACGTCAACTAGAAGTTTTTAGCAAATAGTTATTGATGTAATTTCGGTATTCTATAATCTAACTTAAATTAGGATCATTCTTTATAATTTATATTGAGTGTTATTTTGAAATGAGGAGTTTTCTGACAGCTCAAAAAGATTAGTTCCAAAAACCACTATAGATGGCACTTTTAAAAGCCGAAGGCGTTAGATCTGTTTACTATAATTTAGGTAAGTTGTATTGAATCTATCATTTATGGTTATTTATAAGTTCGATTTCTGACACAGACGTCAATTAGTTTATTTTACTTTTAGAAACGCAGTATCATTGATGGTTATTTATAAGTTCGATTTCTGACACAGACGTCAATTAGTTTATTTTACTTTTAGAAACGCAGTTTGGAATAAATTGCTATATGACAGACAAGACTTCACCTTTTGTACAGCGCCATCTATCGAAGCCTTTTGTACCGTTTTGTTTTTTTAATGAGCTGTCAGAAAACTCCTCATTAAAGTTATATAATCAAGTTTCGGTTTTTTTTCGATCCTCCGGTTGTCGCAAAAGTGATTGCGGTTTCGAAACCCGTTGGGTTGTATATTTTGTAACGAACACAGATGCTAACCACAGATTAGAAAGAATTATGTACAAGTACAGATAGGACACATAAATATTATAGGGAGTTTGGAATGCAAGCTTTTCTGCCGCTTGGCGGCGCTTATGTGCTTGAGCTTTTTGGGTGGACTATGCACTATAGTGGTTTTTTATTATTATTGTTGATTAATATTGTTTTTCATATGTGAAAGGAAGGGTGCTAATTTTACAGTACAGTGGTAACGAACTAACGAAACACTAACTAAAACAATCAAAAACTTAGCATGTTTGATAGTTATAAAGTTATTTGTCGATATATGTGAATCATGAAGTCTATCAAGCATCACAACAATTCAGTTAAGTAGGTACATAAATGATAAACTTAAGTTCACTTGACGCTACTTCTGAGTTTGCAGTATGTTCCGTTTTTAACAGATATGCATAGGACTTTCACAAGCCGGCAGCGTTTTGTGATCAAATGGCGACTGACTGTCTATCATTCACTCAATTCACTCATATTAAGTTGTTATTGCCAGTAATAAGTGGCGCCACCAAACGTTAAAATGGTGCTATGGCCAAACTCTTGAAATTGAATAAAATGCTTTGATTGTCAATGCCGTGATGTTAACCGACAAGTCATGAACAATAAACATCTTACATGCTGGACTGGGAGCAAATGAGCAATTCCCGAACACTTCTATTCAGCCACGTTACATTAACAACTCGCACTGAATTATCAATATCTAAAATATGGTGCACTTTTCAAAATATCAAGGACTAGCTTTATCCCGCAACTTCGTATGCGCTTAACTACCCTTCTCATGGAAATTTCAGAAACTATACAACTAGACACCCACTGAAAGAACCTTTATACCAAGTATCACACCCATGCACTCAAGGAATAAGTTTTTTTCATACAAACTAAAAATCATGTATTTCCCGTGCCCGTGGGACTTTTGGGAATTTTTTTCGTAGTACAATCAGTCACTCTTTGAAGAACCTTCATGCCAAGTATCACATCCGTACACTCAAGGAATTAGATTTTTCATACAAACTAAAAAGTCCAACCCCTTCCCGTGGGAATTTCGGGAATTCCTTCCATAATACAAACAGACACTTATTGAGGAACCTTTATATCAAGTATCACATCCGTGCACTCAAGGGATGGGATTTTTTCATACAAACTAAAAAGTCCTATATTTCCCGTTCCCGTGAGAATTTCGGGAATTCCTTCCTTAATGCACCCCTACATACCCTAAAGAATGTATGTTCCAAATTTCAGCTCTCTACGCCCAGTAGTTACGGCTGTACGTTGTCTGTCAGTCACTCAGTCACTCAGTCAGTAACGGAACAGTTTTATATAATATATTGATTAAGTCCAATATGAAGTTTTCTTGGGAATCATCTCGAAGGTACGGCGGTACTTCAGCCCTGCACAGCTTCTTATATACAGCTCAAGTGCGATCATGCATGGAGTACTGCAGTCATCTTTGGGCTGGTTCAGCTAAATATCAACTAGAAGCGCTGGACTCCGTTGACTGAAGAGCCCGTAAATTAATTGACAACGTCGACCTTACGACCAAAAAACTACAGACCCTAGAGCATCGTCGTAAGGTTGCTTGTTTAACCGTGTACTACAGGATACATTTTGGTGAGTGCGCGAGTGCTCTGTTTGAACAAATTGAACCCTCACCCTTTTACCATCGGACTACTAGACGCAGACAGAACTTCCATCCGTATGTGGTAGATATTCCGAAAAGTCGAACTAAGCGCTTTGACAGTTCCTTTTTGATACGGGTCGCCAAGGTTTGGAATGAACTGCTGGCGTCTGTTTTCCCTGACCAGTATAGTCCTAGTACTTTTAAGCGTCGAGTGAATAGGTTTCTCGTGGATGGACGTGTACCACCTTAGTCTTCATGTTCACTTAACATCAGGTGTCATGGAAGACAAACGTCCCATCCATATTTTATAAAAAAAAAAAAAAAGTTATTTTAGATCCCACTCTTTAGATTTTAGATTTTGCACTCAATGTGAATGGCAACCTGTGCGTTGCAAAAGGGTGTTGTGCGGCTTCGATTTCAGAAAGAAAAAAAAATGTTCTGTGTTTGGGTGTTTATCTATTTATGTATTTATATTCTAGGTTCGCTACCTAATATCCCATAACACAAGCTATGCTTACTTTGGGGCCATGTAGTTGGTGTGATTGTCTGGGGATTTTATTTAATTTCTATTTCATGCCTTTTTCGTTAATCTTTCTTTTCTATTTGTCTCTTAATTTAATGTTTACATACTTTTCAACCGACTTCCCAAAAAGGAGGAGGTTCTCAACTCGTCTGTATGATTTTTTTGTGTCTTTGTTACACGACATTTCAGGCAATTTGGAATCGATTTTAAAATTATTAATTCATATCATAGAGGATACTTCATAGTTGGTCCCCTATAAATTTCATCGAAATCGGTTGGGTACTTGATTGAAAATTTCAAAGTTTTGAAACAATATGTATTATTTCGGAGAATATTTAGGTACGTGGATGATATTATTAGTCGGATGATATTAAGTGTTGACGTGAAGTTGGTTTTTTTAATGCTCTGCATTCGTTGATTATTTAAAAGTACGCCTTCGGTCTTCGCTTGACGTTTTTTCTATTTCATTCCATTTAGTTAATTCCAAAATGTTCGTATGTGTGAACTGTCATAGGTTTTGCTTTAAAGATTATTTGAATTAATAAAATGATATTAAATCGTATAGCGACCAGTCGCTTCGTCCCACGGTGCTTGTATATGAATATTTTATCGAGTATCGATTGCTACTCATGGTTTCTGCTGCCCTAGTACAAAAATTATAGGATAATGTTTTAAAGGTATTTTTATAACTCAGTTAATTGCTAGTTTAGGTTATAAATACGTGGTTTTAGTGGGCGTATAGCAGGCTGTAAGATTCTTATGAAAATGGTTTTTTAAAGGGCAAATGAACACGTGTTTTCGTATTGTTAGTACGTTAGTAGTTCTCACAGGATTTAAGGCAGATTTGTAGTTAAATCATTAAATTACCCTTGGAATTATTTCACTAGGCCTCTGAACAAACTATAGCCTTTTTTAAGCTACATAGGGCCATAGCTTAGAATAGACCTAGGGCCCTTGTAAAAAGTTGGTTTTAAAAACGAATAATCCGAACGTTTACGGCCTGGGGCTTATTTAATAAACGCAAAAATCCCACAAATTTGTCACTTTTTGAAAAATAAGTCAAATTGTCGCAACAAGTGGCGATTAATAAAGAAGACAATTAACTCCAAATGCGACAGGCAAATAGTGATTAAATTGTCAGGCTGCAAAACTGTTTAATAAAAGCGGCAATTATCAAGCTTACCTGTCGAGTCTCTTAGAAATTATTCTTTGACTTATTTGTCGTGACAATTGCCAAATTGGTTACTACAAGTTTTTTCAAAAAAACTTGTCATTTGTCGCCTGTCTGTGCATTCATTTATTCAACAGAAATATGTCACATTGTCACAAGTGGACATGTTTGTAAATTTTCCACCCTGACATTTTTGTCAGTGATCATTTTTATTATACTAGGTATTGACAAATTGTCTTGTCACCTGTAGCCTGTCACCTGTCGTCGCGTCTTTTAAATAAGCCCTGGTTAGCTACCAATATTAATAATAGTCTGCCACTTAATATCACAGCTCATGTACTCTATATTCAGAAAGAGCTCCTTCCTAGACCCGTATGCTTTCCAACAACTGAGATAAAGATCTAATTTAATTACCAATGAAAATAACCCCGACTCACCTAAATAACGAAAGGCTACAATAGTTTTCCAATGTTTAACAATTTAGTTGTTCACATAAGATAATCAACCGCCCGTAGACGTCCACTAAACGTCCTCATTCATTGTTTACCGATGACATTGACCAGATCGTCGGTCCAGCTTGCGGGGGCCTGCCTACTACGCTGTGTCTCCCAGTACGTGGCCGCCACTCGAGAACTTTTCTGCTCCAACGGCCATCTTTTCTGCGAGCTATGTGCCCTGTCTATTGCCACTTCAGCTTTGCAATCCTTCTTTCTAGCTATGTCGGTGACTTTTGTTCGTCTGCGAATCTCCTCATTCCTGATTCGATCACATAAGATTCAAAGCCGTATGTTTATTGCCGATGCGCAGTGGCTTCTGGGAAGGTCATTTAATTTTTGTTTTCACTTTCCAATCATCAACAGCTCGAACTAATTTTGGATTAAACAATTTTATTCGTAGATCATGCAACAAATATATTGCTATTTTCTCCGACATGGATATATTCAACTTCAATATTTTGAATTTTAGAAAAGCACTTGTAAAACAAATATGTATTCCATTGCCTTAACTTTTAATTTCTGGATTGATTGTAAATTGGTTTTAAATGTTGTTCTTTTACTTTTAAATTTTTATCCAAACTTTTCATATATAATTTCTTTAAGTTATAATAATACTTTTATTTTACTTTTCTTATTATGTTTAACTAAAAGTGGAAACTTGATTGGATACTGTATTACTTTTAATAAGCTAATAATAGTTATAATTATTCTATCTGTTTTCTTATTAAAGATAAATGAAAATAAAGTAAATATCTCAGGTCAAGCAACGTTCGGTCCAATAGATGCAAGGATGGTTGACCGCCGCCGATAATTCATTCCTCACGTCGACTTCCGTGCTTCGGAGGACACGCTAAGCTGTCAGTGGCGGGTTCTGCATACTTGAATAAAGTAGTCGTTAAGGATATTCAGAAGGCATTTTAGTGCCTTAAAACTCTGACATCGACACACCAGCACTATGTCAGCTTGGTGACTTATGTCAGCGTGGTCCTCGTCATCCACAGTAAGCCCTGCAGACCCTGTAGATTTATATGCAGGTTTACATCCCACACTTCATAATCTGCCAACATTGCAATTCTTTCTTTGGTCTTCTCACAGATCCCGTGGTCACGTCGTTAAAATGGTCTTTCATTATTCTTATCCTATCATTTCAATTAGATTCTTCACTATACTACAAGAGAGTGGCGATAGTTGTAAGGTGACATGACTTATCATTTTTACGACCACTTTGGCGATGGGGTAAAGCTGTCTGCCTCAGACGCCAGTGGTTGCGGGTTCCATTTCCGCACGGAACAGGAAAAAAAATGTTCCGTGTCTGGGTGTTTATCTATTTATGTATTTATATTCTAGGTTCCCCCCTAGTTCGCTACATGGTAACACACACAAGCTATGCTTACTTTGGGGCCATGTAGTTGGTGTGATTGGGGATTTTATATTTATATTTTATATAAAAACTACACACGTGCAGTTTAACTTTTATCTGTACTTGCAGCAGAAGACTTTTCACATCGATATCGCAACCGAATTCCGAAAGGGTGACTAATCCCTCCCATGTCACCCTTGGAGGCAAGACCCCTTCAGGATCTTCCTGGCTAGCGACCACCCTTCATATAAAATCTGCCACCAAATATTACCACCCCGGCGGTGATGTGTTTCGGCAATATTTCATGAAGAGCCAGTTCATTCCTAGCCCCGTATGCTGTCATCTTCGACATCATCTTCTCTTACCATCAGGTGAGGTTGAGTTCAAACGCGGGGTTAGTACGTACATACATACATAACGTCACGCCTGTATCCCTTATGGGGTAGGCAGAACACCAGAGGTTACAAGACCATCTGATGTCACGTTTGACAAATTTGGAGGTATGATAAAGATGGAGAGAAACTATTATAGTGACAGGGGGTCAGCCTATCGCCCACAAAAACGCCTTTAAAACGTCTGTCCCTTAACTGACTTTTACAGTATGCCCGGGAAGAGAAGCAGCTGTCACATTCTATGTTTTTTTTTCGCTCCTAGTCCAGGGTTAGTCTTAAATAAAAAACAAGAATTCATTGAAACATAACATCATAAATCAATTTATTAGATAGTTCAATCCAGATCATTACTCGGCTCGTAGATCATAGATATGTGATGTTTATTTTCATATGTTTATTATCTTTCGCCCGCAACTTCGTACAAGCATATAAATTACCGTTCCTGTTAGAATTTTAGAAATTTCTTCCATAATACAACCAAATACCCATTGTTAAAACTTTATACCAAGTTTTACATTAATCAAGGAATATGATTCATATGCCTAAGCTAAAATGTCTTATATTTCCCGTTCCCGTGGAAATTTCCGGAATTCCATCCTTAGTGCACATTTACACCCCTTAAGGAATGTATATTTAAAATTTTCTGTTGTCTGTCAGTCACTGAGTACCTTAATCAGAAACGAAACAGTTTTAAATATATGATGGTTAGAACCATCTTAGACTGATGCTGTTCAGCAGTTCATCCATATCCACCAGTGTTCACCCATAGCTCAATGCACCTACTATGTAAGCAATTTGTTTGGGGCATGACATTGGATCTCCCAAGTAGCTGTCTTGTGTTTGTTTTTTTTTCATGTCATTTTCAATTTGTACTGTTTGTACCTTTGAATTAATTCGTATAACCCTGACTGAAAAAGAGTGCCCAGATTTTTTTCCGTTGGCTTTTTTTGTCTCTTGGTCTACTGTTATATTTTATTCAATAACTATCAACACCTTGTTAAAGCCGAAGTATAAAATTGTGACGTCATTAAGCGGCCATTCAATGGTCTTATGAAGAATAAAAAAAAATATTGAATTTGAATTTTGAGTTCTAAAGCTCACCCTGATCATACAAACAGATACTTATTCCCTTTAACACATCTACCTATACCAAATCGGCCTTGATTCTATAACTACAGACACGTCAGAAATGCTAAACAATGAGCTCTATTTATAGGAACCACTTCGGATCCTCGACTTCAATGTGATATGAGGACGTTCCATGTTACATATTTAATTCATGACGTTGTTGGTTCTACGTTGACACGTGGGGCTGGTGGAAATGTTTTCTAAAATTCAAACCGTGTCATTTAGGTCACGTTATAAAAAAGCTTATTTGAAGAAGTTCTTATTTATTTATTTAAACTTAATTGTATCCCATAAAATAGTACAAAAAAAGAAATACATAATGACACTTTTTGAAATGAATGTGTTCCATTCATGCTAGTTTGTCTTCCATACAAATACCAAAATTCTATTACTACTAGCGCTACGCGCCGGGCACTACTGGAACTTTTTGTATTTTTTTCTGCGTTCGATATCGATATATCTATAGTACCAGGCAGCGTATTTATAGTATAGTATTCAACCAATCAAATTTTTGCACTCGTTGCATTACTCCCAACTCGCATAGCATCATGCTTTGTTCAGTTTATTTCAACTTATTAGTATTGCGCAGTTTGCACAATAGTAATAACTGGTACTACGAATTTCTGAAAATTTGAAAGTGGCGGTACGGCCGGGCTGCATTCTAGGGTTGTTTTGCTCAAAAAGGTTCCTAGAGTGGACACTGTATGGCGCTAAAGTGCAAAAACCGCGAGACGGTCATCTATACTTTAGTACTTATATTCATCTATGGTTCCATTTGTTCCATGGAACATGACGTAATAGAACAATTTGAGAAAATATTCTCCCTATTTGTACTATAGAACCAGATACTAGCTTTTGCTCCTGTTTTTGTTTGTCTGTGAATACATAGAACTAAATGGGAATCGCTTTTCCAAAATTCTTTCATGATGTTAAATACAAAATGAATAAATAATGAAAGAAGCCGCTACATAATTTTTTAATTTTTATTTTGCAAAATAAAAGCAAAACATGTGGTAACAAATCATTCTCGAGTGGCCAGTTACATATCAACTTCAAAAAGTTTTTATACTTAGTCTGTTCTATGGAACAATTTGAGACAAAAAATACAAACTGTTTATAGAACAATAAAATAGGGAGAATATTTTCTCAAATTGTTCTATTACATCATGTTCCATGGAACAAACGGAGCACACTCTTCAGTCACTAATTTTTTGAAAAATTAGTGAATGGCGATCTTATCTCCGGGAAGCGATCTCTACCAGACAACCATGGACTAGTATTAAATAAAGAATATATAAATAAATTTCGTCATAGGTCTAGGTGATTTTATTTATTGCTTTATTTATTGATTTTATTATTATTGATTGAAACCTCATAATGCAATTGATAAAATTTATAGCATGAAATCAAAATATTTCTTCGCAAACTATCTCTCCTGTTAGAACGAATACTATTTGCTATAAAAAGTAGCATATGAGCTTTTATTCCAGAATGTGCCAGTTTCTATGCAAAATTTCATCAAATTCAAATTCAAAACGTTTGTTTCTCGTAATGCAAAAAAACAAGGACATAAAATTAAATTAAAATCAAGGTAACATTAGACAATAAGTATACATATGACAAGAAAAAGGTGCCCAGCTCGGCTACAATACCATGCTGTTAAAGCAACATGGCGCCGATTTTCAGCTGGTACCTAAGTCTGGTAATCACGATCTGTTCAGTCGTTTCGCCGTGATTATAATATATACAGGGTGCCTGGTGACAAATTTTAGATGTTGAAGGAGAGCACTCTGTAGGTACTCGATTCTGATCACAATTATGTAACAAAAGTAGGTTTTTAATTTTTCACCGGAATACCCTATAAATAAATGAACAGAGAAGATAAATATTACTACACTTTTCCTGATGCGCTGTTCCCGCCACATGTACAACACCACCTGGCGTCTGACGCAAACATTGTTACGCCGCCATCACCAAAGTGGTCGTCAACTGATATTAATAAGAAACCAGAGCAGTGACTGACACCTTAATTCGACCCTTACCATCGGAACTCTGGTCGTACCTACTATTATTATTTTTCAAATCGTTCTACATAAATATGATCATAAAAAAATGTAGTTACTTTTAGTTAAAATTACCAGTGCCTTACATAAAGGAGCTTACATAAGAGTGGCACCCGGTTTTCAAGAAATTTATGAAACTTGTACAAAACAAGGCATAAGAGGAGAATCTTGCAGTATGAATTACTAATTTTAATTTCACCAGCAGGGCTAGCATGCAACCATCGATAAATAGTCGAATCGACAAGATAAATATTATTTTGTTATTTTATCCTATTATATAAGCTAATAATAGATAGAATTACTCGATTTGTTACCATGATTAAGACCACAGAACCAAATATGTCATAATCTTAATAAATTACATACACTAAATACCATATTCTAAGACAATATCGATAAAAGGCCCGATTTATCGTTGTCGACGGTAGCATGCTAGCCCCGCTGGTGTTTGGTAATGTTTTTGGTTACAAACTCTATGATTTTTTTCAACATCTACCTCATGTTCCTCGTGAAAAGCTTAAATCCGAAGGGTACAATTTTTGCTATAAGCGGCGTTGTGCATTATGTATACACCTTGCTGTTATTCCAGATGTTTATTTCAGTTAAGGCATTTCATTTTTAATTAATTTCGAGGTTGTTTTTTTTATCAACAAAACATGAACATTACTGCACACAACAGACATCCCGGTTCTTCCGTGGGTGAGTTGTAAGTGCGCTTACGGTTTTCAAACATGGTTCTGAAGACTTAAACAAGGATAATAAAATGTATATAAATTATAAAACAGAAAATGTTGAATGAAATATTAAAGATGTGAATATTTTTCGAAAAACACAAAATTGCTCAATTACCTTTTCTTTGATCGTAGGTTACTTAAGCAAAGCATGGTCATTCTAAATTATGAATGAATTCTATTAAAATAAAGATGACTACGCGCTACTACAAGACTTCTTGTAGTACTACGTCGCAGTATAATCAATGAAATGCCGCGTCATAGTAGCTATGTTCATGAATAGCCTCTATTATTTTAAATGTTTGTGGTGCCATTTTTTATTTTTGTACTGAGCGATACTAAAATAAATATGCAGGTAGGTTTATGTTGTATCAAAGAAAATAATATTTAAATTTGGCTGGTGACCGAAAAACAACTCTGTACATAAGTATATGTATTTGTATTCTAGGTTCATATAACATAGATCGCTTCATGGTATCTCATAATATGTACAAGGTGTGCTTATTTTGAGGCCATGTAGTTGATGTGTTTGTCTGGGGATTTAATTTTTTATAACGAGACTAATACAGCGATTTTTTTAATCGTTCATCACGTTAATTTTGGTTCATCTGAAACCTAGCACAGGGATCAAATATTTCCGTTCAAAAATCGATAGGTACACAAACAAAATGACGACCACTATGGCGTTGGGGTAAACCTATCTGCCTCAGACGCCAGTGGTTGCGGGTTCGATCCCCGCACGGAACCAGAAAAAAAAAATGTTCCGTGTCTGGGTGTTTATCTATTTATGTATTTATAATCTAGGTTCCACCATAGTTCGCTATATGGTATCCCTTAACACAAGCTATGCTTACTTTGGGGCCATGTAGTTGGTGTGATTGTCTGGGGATTTTATTTATTTAATACTTTACCTTAACAATATTATCTTAAAACTTAGCAAGTTACAAGCCTGTTGTGGTGTTTTGCTATAGACGCGCGAGTGAGGACGCTTCATTAGATGCCTACTTGCATCGTGGGATCGCGTACGATACGTGTGTGTGTACATTATTTAGGGATATGTAGAGATTATTGAGTTAAAGTATACATAACATAGTATAAAACTATTGCAATCGACTTTTTTACCGATTCTGAACAAACCCTTTTCAGGTTTCGCATGAACAAAAAAAAACATACATACATAACGTCACGCCTGTATCCCTTATGGGGTAGGCAGAACACCATAGGTTACAAGACCATCTGATGTCACGTTTGACAAATTTGGAGGTATTATAAAGATGGAGAGAGACGATTTTAGTGACAGGGGATCAGCCTATCGCCCACAAAAACGCCTTTAAAACCTCTGTCCCTTAACTGACTTTTACAGATGCCCGGGAAGAGAAGCAGCTGGCACATTCTACGTTTGTCTTTCGCTCCCAGTCCAGCATGTTATACAAATAAGTATGGTAAAATGAAAATAGAAACCCCTCACCTGCAGTTTCGCACATAAGTTTTTGGGACACCATGTATACCTACGTATAAGTAATACAAGAAACTAATTACATTAAAGTACCCACTTGGAATTCTCGAGTTCAAAGCGATGAGACATTTTGGATGCTACATATTTAATTCATGACGTCAGTTCTACGCCATTTCGACGTAGGCTGGCGGTAGTAGGTAACTTTTAGTGCTGTTTATACAGCTGGCTTGTATTGTGATGGAAATGTTTCAAAGACTAGAAATTACCCGCGAATTTACTCGTATGAAGTAGAAAATTTTCCCTTTCAAGGTTTGCCTAGCTAGGGCCCTTCATATCAAATATGCAACCAAATATCAACTCCAGCGTTGATGTGTTCCGGCAATAATTATCGAAGAGCCAGTTGGTTTTTAAACCTATGTATCAACTTCAATCGATAAAAATACAGTAGTAATAGTGGGCCAATTATAGGTCTTCCCTCACCGATACGAAGCGAATTATAAAAACAAATACGATACCTAAACGATTACAAATACGCGACTTTTCTTTAATTTAAAACTTAATAACTATAATAACATATACATTAATAGGAAAGAAACCTTAATTTTGTCGTATTTGAGTTAACATAACTAGCTTTAATAGCATAATTTACACAAAAGCTATGGAGGAAAAGTAAAAACGAAAAATTTAAAGAATTGTGACTGAAGAAAGCATTACTGATTAATCGCCTCGCTGACGCAACATTGGTATTAAATAAGTCCAAGTCAAATTTAATTGATAGTTTATTAAAATTATTGCTCGCACGCCATATTTTTTTTTTTTTTTATAAGTGACTAAACCCGCGTTTGACCTCAATCTCACCTGATGGTAAGTGACGATGAGGTCGAAGATGGAAGCACACGGGTTTAGGAAGGAACTGGCTCTTTATACAATATTGCCGGAACACATTACCGCCGGAGCGGTAACATTTGGCGGCAGACTTTATATAAAGGGTGGTCGCTAGCCAGGCGGACCCAGAAGGGATCCTACCACCAAGCAAATATAAGTATTTTGCCTGTAGTTTGTTGAAGCCAATGGCAAATGAAGCAGTGCATTATTTCTTAGAACTTTGGCAGGACAGTTAAGAAGAAGTTGATACAGAAGCCCAGGGCAATCAATACAGCTAGAAGCTATCTTCAACAAAAAAGTGAGATCCGCAATTTCGCGTCGTATGTTAAGAGGTAGAAGGTGGTGTTTCCTGTGTTTCCATTTACATTTTACCAAACACGGGTTTACTCAATAAGCTCTTCTATGGTAAGTAATTAAGATATAATTTATTAATATAACAAATAAGCCCTTAAAATTGATTTGAAAATATTAAATTGAATTTTGTACGAAACTATTCAAAGAGTTCATTATATGACCTGTCAGATTTTTGACAACTCATGAAATGTATTGAAATTTAAAATATAGAGCAAATAATAGCTCATGTTCGGTTAGTCCCAAATCACTTACTTATATGTATAAGTAAATAATAAATATTTCTGACACTCACATAACATTATCTAGCCCAAATTAAGTTTCTTAAAGAACTTGTGTTATGGATACTAGTTAACTGATATACTTCACTACATAGTATAAAACAAAGTCGCTTTCTCTGTCCCTATGTCCCTTTGTATGCTTAAATCTATGAAACTACGCAACGGATTTTGATGCGGTTTTTTTTAATAGATAGAGTGATTCAATAGGAAGGTTTATATGTATAATAACATCCATTAAATAGTGAAGAAGTACTGTTATTTTTGAGGTTTCTAATGTGATGTCGTAAATAATTTCATTTTTTCCGCTTACATTGCAAACGCAGGCTGAACCCTACGAGTTTTATTAAAATAATGTACTAAGTATTGTACTCATTGAAAAGGTCTACAGAAAAGTCCGTGATGTTATATGTCTATCTCTTATGGATAACCCACAATAACTATTTTTGTCATTTACTTTTTACGACAAATAATGGCTAATTTTTGAAGCGATTTTAACCAATACAGCATTAATCCTTAACCAATTAAATACCTTGAATACATTTTTCATTTAATATAGATCTATATGGCCCTTTACACCGTATAATTTAAGTGAATATTTTCGAAGATATTACAGATTTAAAAATTGCGGGACGTAGCGTTTGCAGCGGTACCGGCGGGCCGCCCGGTGCGGCAAGAGCGTGTATCAGCATTGCACCCGTGCGAAGCCGGGGCGGGTCGCTAGTAAGAAATATATAAACATACAAATTGAATAAATACATATTTTTTATTAGAATAAACTTAAATAAACATATAAACATCCATGACTTGACGGCTAATATCTGTGTTCATCACACAAATATCCGCCGCCGCCGGGATTCGAACCCAGGACGTCTGGCATAGAAGGCAATGTACGTTACCCCTACACCAGCCGGTCGTCATTAGTTAAGTTAATCAATAGACTACTAGTAAATTCATTAAATCATAGTGAAAATAACCGCGATAGTTTAAAACAATTATTATATTACACCTAGTGGTGGTTGATATATCATATAGCATTATTTTATAGCATGCTTTTTACTTATATCACGACTAGCATGCTATATCATTCTCACTTCAATGCTATTACATAGCAACTAGCAAGTGATAAATATACCAACATGCTAAAATGAACTGATCACAGCGCGGTGCGACTCGAGTCTCGAGGCACCGTCGTGCTTGCTATATACTCACTCACTCACTCAACTCAAGCATCACATGCTATATTTTGTCATACCTATTAAAAGTTGCTTGTATAGCGTAAACTTGCGTATCGCACGGGCCTGCTATAATGATGCACGGAGACAATCTGCTGTATTTCATTGAGCTGCTACGATTATATTATAGCATAAAAAATAGCATGCTATAAAGATATAGCATATAGTCTGTAGCATGCGTTTGGAACATAGCAGATTTGAACACTACTGATTACACCTATAGCAAAACGACACTGCACAACGCTATCATAAGTAAAGACGTAGCTTTTGCCTTAGGTAGAAAACACGGACACATATATTTGTGTAAATACATACACTCATGCCAAACATAGGACACCAATGAAAACAAACATTTCCACGCACTCAAATGTTTGCATTACGGGAATCGAACACGCGACCGCTGGCGTTTGTGGCAGACAGTGTTACCCCATCGCCAAACCAGTCGTTAAATATTCCATTAAAGAAATTAATAACTATAATAGCTTTAAATACAGATTGAAAGGGTTTTTAGCAGACAAATGTTATTATACGGTAATAGACTAAATCAATGACAAAAAATTCAAGTAGGTAAAAAACGAATTAAATTGTACTTTAACTTCCTATTTATCATGTTTGAACCTATACACAAATCGTTAAAATGACTGTGAGTAAGGAACTGACTCTGTAAAAAAGGACATACTAAAAATAACTATGTACACGCCTCAATGGTAGAATATGGCACGAGCTAAATTTATGTTATCATTATAAAACATATTATGTATCCTATATTCGTACAAATAAAATGATTTGATTTGATTTGAAATATTATTTCTTATACGAGTATTCCTCTGTACATATTTCGTCCTTAATATTTTACTTATGTATTACATTGTATGGTAAAACAAAGAGCAAATACTTCGTATAGTATGTACTTTTAAATTCAATTTAATTGTTTATTTAAATGGTAATTTCTTCCATGCTGGACTGGGTGCGAAAGAAAAACATAGAATGTCTTCCCGGGCATACTGTAAAAGTCAGTTAAGGGATGGAGGTTTTATTGGCGTTTTTGCGGGCGATAGGCTGTCACTGCAATAGTCTCACTCCATCATAAGAATACCTCCGAATTTTTCAAACGTGACATCAGATGGTTTTACAGCCTCTGGTGTTCTGCCTACCCCATTAGGGATACAGGCGTGAAGTTATGTATGTATGTATGTTTAAATGATAATTTCAGGTTACAATAGGTAGAACATCACCCTGTTCGGCAACAACTTGAAAGAGGATAGAGGGGTTAATTACATTTTGATACTGAATTTGATTATTATGTTAATACTCTTCTTAATATTATAATTGAAGAATTACAAATTTATTATTATTATGTAAATTATCAATAAGTAGCATAGGGATCCGTTCTGGCGCCGCCGTGGCTATCTACTGTTCATATCAAACGATGTCGCAGGTTAAGCGCGCTCGGCGCGGCCGGAATTACAATGAGTCACCGACTCACCGCTGATATTTATTTCTCACGGCGACTTCCGTGCTTCGGAGGGTACGTTAAGCAGTCGGTCCCGGGTGCTGTATACTTGTATCACAGTACAGATATCTACAGTAATTCAACTTCATACAAACGGACGAAACGTAAGCTATACCTACGCGGCTCGTCTGAGTGTCTACATACCGAAACAATTGTCGCTTGAGATTTACTAACGTTTTAACATGCGGATTGTTTATACTTTAAAATTTAAGAATTCATTTTTTTTGTGCGTCTCTGTCGAGGCGCATGTATTTTTCGGTCGCTAATTTATAAGACCGATTTGTTATTCAAATATAAACATGGTTTTTTACCACAAAACGTATTTTGTTGAATACTTCCTATTCAATTTACAATTATTTTATATGTTATACAAAAAAAGTATATTTGCAGTCACAAAACTTAATGGAAGTAGACACAAAGTAGTAATTTAAACGCTGAATGCGGGCAGCCCTATCACATGTGAAAGGACCGTGGCGCTGTAGGCATTTATTTCAAAGATGCGGCTGAGTTGAATTACTGTAAATATATCTTTACTGTCCTTGTATACAGTAGGCGTTAGGGTTTGTCAGAAGCAATTTCAGCACCCTGAAATTTTGACATCCACTAACCAGCACTGGGCCAGCTTAGTGGATTACGGCCTAAGCCTCCTCGTCACCCAGAGGAGAGACTCATACACGGAGTTGTGATGATGGTAGCGTTAAGAGCTAATACCTACCTACTTTTTTTTCATCAGTGACTGAATCTCACCTGATGGTAAGTGAAGATGAGGTCGAAGATGACAGCACACGGGTTTAGGAAGCTACTGGCTATTCATAAATATTACAGGAACACATCACCGGCAAATTTAAAAGCACATATTTGAAAGCAGATTTTATATGAAGGTTGGACGCGAGCTAGGTGAACCCTTTAGTGATCCTAGTTTTTAAATAACAGAAAAAATATGCTAAATAAAATCATCACCCAACCAGGACTCGAAGTGGGACCTCTCGTTTGCCGGCCGAGTGCTTTTCCACTAAGCTACCGGCGCTTGGCGACAAGCCATCGAAATTACTCAGCATACTTTTGTTTTTACGTTGTATTGCTAACGAGCTCCATATGGATTTACATGTTTAGTATTTTGATGTGAATGATTTATGTATGAAGATTCTCAAACTAAGTACTTAATAGTACCTACATACGTAAATCTCGCGACAAGCTTTCATATCATACAAATTGTGTCAAATGTGACGTTATAAGTTTACAGTAAAAGTTTTGGTGTAAAAATTTATTTTTATTTTTAAAGTGCATTTAATTAAAAGCTTGTTTTAAAAAGGTTTTTTCAAATTAAATTTATTTCTAACATCATTGGTTCACACAAACTGCATCACTATATTTTTTCTTCCCTAAAATGGGCACACTGGAGTTGTCATTTTGATGCGTTGAATTATTTGTCATCGATATAAAAAAGGATCGAAAATCAGACAAATAAAACCACACGTTCGCTAGTCTTTCCATAAAACAAAACGGCCACTGTTTGGAAGTAAAGTTTATAAATAGCATGATATTTGCCAGTTGGTGTAACATCAACAACACTGCATTACAGCGGATAGAACTATTTCTAGAAAATTCTAAACTGATTTCGATTTTTTCTTTTTGTTCTTCTTGGTAAACAGTCTGTTCATTTAAACGCAATTAGTCATGTATTTATCAATATATATAAAACTGTTCCGTTACTGACTGAGTTACTGAGTGACTGACAGACAACGTACAGCCGTAACTACTGGGCGTAGAGAGCTAAAATTTGGAACATACATTCTTTAGGGGATGTAGGGGTACACTAAGGAAGGAATTCCCGAAATTCCAACGGGAACGGGAATAATTGGACTTTTTAGTTTGTATGAAAAATCTTATTCCTTGACTGCACGGATATGATACTTGGCATAAAGGTTCTTCAAAAAACGACAACAACCACAACCAGTGTTATGAAAGCAATTCCCGAAATTCCCACGGGAACAAGAAATATATGATGTTATAGTTTGTATGAAAAAAAAATATTCCTTGAGTGCGCGGATGTGATACTTGGTATAAAGGTTCCTCAATAAGTGTCTAATTGTATTATGAAAGGAATTCCCGAAATTCCCACGGGAAGGGGTTGGACTTTTTAGTTTGTATGAAATATTTCATTCCTTGAGTGCATGGTTGTGATATTTGGCATGAAGGCTCTTCAAAGAGTGACTGGTTGTGCTATGAAAGGAATCCCCAAAATTCCCACGGGAACGGGAAATATATATTACGATTTATAGTTTGTATGAAAAAAAAACCATGAGTGCACAGATGTGATACTTAGTATTAATCAGTATCAGATGTGATCCAGAGTGTGTAAATGTTAGTGTTGTGAAAGAAGTTCCCGCCATTCCCACGGGAACACGAAATATTGAACTTTTTAGTTTGTATGAACAATTATTTCTTCAGTGCATGGATGTAATACTTGATATAAAGGTTCTTCAATGACTGGTTGTGTTAAATATAAACAATGTTTATGCGCGTACGAAGTTGCGGGCAAAAGCTAGTACTAATATAATAGGTTTGTTTGTGTGAACTTTGAAACTTCCGGTTTGATATCAGAAAAATATTGTTAGTTTCAGTGCGAAAAAGTTTTGATTTTATAGCGAATCTCTTGGGTGATGGATGGCTGTTATTAGGCATCGATAACTATTTTGAGGTCAAAAGCTACGCAGGTGCAAAGGCACGAATGAGAATACTTCTAAAATAGCGTTCAAACGAAAACAATTAACTAATTTCAACAATAAACCAATATTAAATACGTAAATAACATATTTTTATATTTTAATAAAATCACCCGACCGGGACTCGAACTAACAATTAAGCTACCGGGCCGGCAAGCAAGAGCTACTAGGTACATGGCCCCAAACTACGCAAAGATTGTATATTGGGATAGGTATCATGTAGCGAACTAGGGGGGAACTTACCATATCAATACGCATTTTAATAAGCAAGAAGACCGGGAAAAATCATAATTTTCTTGCTCCGTGCGGCGATAATATTAGACAGTGTTATCTTTATAATCTAGGTATCGAATACCCTAGTCCAGCAGGACTATTCACGTAACCAAAACAACAGCGCTGTGATCGACGACGAGCTCGTCAAAGTCAAACAGTTCGACGAATGTCAGTTCTTACCCACTCCGTCATCAGCGGCGAGCGCCGGGGTCGAGTTATGTGTTATGTGAATACCAATTATGTCACTCGTCGCTGATGCATCGGTGAACTCGACGCTGTTGTTTAGGAGAATAGCCATGCTGGTGTGGTCTCCATAACACTTAAAAAGCTCCATCCTAAATCCGTTTGTTGTCATCTTCACTTAGAATGACACATAGAATGTGCCAGCTGCTTCTCTTCCCGGGCATACTGTTAAAGTCAGTAAAGGGACAGAGGTTTAAATAAAACACTTTTTAACCGGATTTATCGCGTATATTTACATTTTAAATTTTGACTCGACGTTTCGGTGTCTTTGCAGACCCCGTGGTCAGTCGCTCGTGACCACGGGGGGTTAAAAAGTGTTTTATTTAATAGTATGAATCGCGAAAACTTAGGACAGAGGTTTTATTGTGGAAAATTTGTGGGCGATAGGCTGACTCCTTGTCACTGCAATAGTCTCTCTCCAACATTCTAATGCCTCCAAATTTGTTATACATGACATCATGGTTTTAAAACCCCTAGTGTTCTGCCTACCCCATAAGGGATACAGGCGTTAGGTACGTATGTATATCATTGGTTCAGCTTGGTGTGTGCCGTCTGGCAATATCTTATGAAGAGTCAATTTCTTCCTAAGGCCGTTCGCTTACCATCAGGTGAGGTTGGAGTCAAACATAAAAAAGCTTTACCTATACGTAATATTATCTATACATACATGTATATAGGTTCTTTCAATAAGGACGGGTCAATTTCAAAATTAGAATAAAACAGGCTGTGTACGAGATATTAACGGATTTTTTCTGTTTGAAAGATCCATTCATGCCATTTTGTTTTGAATTGACACCATTGAACTGTCTTCCGCGTGTTCGAATGGTGGCACAAATCTGGGAGGTTCAATTTTCAACAAATAGGGAACAATCAACAGGCAGATCAATTTTAATATATTTTTTTACGCCTAAATGGAACCATATGGATATTATATTTTCTTGTGGGGGTTTTTGAAGTCTCCAATGACCAATTGAAATGACCAATAAGCCGCAATAAACTGATACTCTGAAAGTCGACTAACAATCAGTTTCAGTAGAATTAATGCAGCGGAGTCATTGAAATTGGAGTTCCCGGATCCGTGCGAAAGTGTGGTGGACATTTAAATAAGAGGTTTTCTGACAGCTCATTAAAAAAACAAAACGGTACAAAAAGGTACAAAATGCTTCGATAGATGGCGCTTTACAAAAGGCGACGTCTTGTCTGTCATATAGCCATTTATTTACTCCACACTGCGTTTTTAAAAGTAAAATAAATTGATTGACGTCTGCATCAGAAATTGAACTTATAAATAACCATAGATGATAGATACCACTTACCACTGACCTCTATATTTACCACTGGACTGGCGGCTGTCAAAGTGCTTTTGTGCCCGTTTGATAATCGCCATTTTGGCGCTGTCGGACGTAGCGAGTGTCCGTGGTACTAAAACTAGTCGCTTACAATATACACATGTCCTCATTCTTGATAACTTTTATATAATGCTTATAACAATAACAACATAAAATTCGAATTCATATTTAAAAAATATAAAATCACTTAACAATAAGCAAGCACTTCTCTGGCGGACACTCGCTACTCGCTAGTGGCGCTTCAAATAGGCACAAAAAAATAGCTGTCAAACTTACGGAACAGCCAGTCCAGTGGTAAATATAGAGGTCAGTGCCACTTACCTATATTATCTACATTCATTACTTTAAAAGTGCCATCTATAGAGGCTTTTTGAACTAATCTTTATGAGCTGTCAGAAAATTCCTCATTATGTTATATTCAAAACAAAAGGGCATGATTGGGCCCTTAAAATAAAATAATAATTTCTTTAATATCTCACACATAGCCTATTTTATCCCATCTTGAAATCGAACCGTCCTTATTGAAAGACCCCACAGTATTACAACTCGGTTGCATCTTTGAAATAAATGCCTACAGCAGCGGCGCGATCCGTTCACATGCGATAGGGCTGCCCACCTTCATTACCTTTGCCTACTTTGTGTTTAGTTAAATTTAGTTCTGTGATTGTAAATATACTTTTCTTGTGTACACAAATAAAATAGTATGTGAATTAAATAGGAAATGTTTAACAAAAATGCGTTTTGTATCATAAAACCATGTTTAAGTTTGAATAACAAATCGGTCTTATAAATTGACGACCGAAAAATACTTGTACCTACCTCGACAGAGACGTACGAAATGATTAATTATTACATTTTAAAGGATAAAAAATCCGCATTTTAATGTAAAGCTTAATCAAAAACTGTTTTGGCATGCAGACAGTCGCGGCACGGTAATAATATCTATACAGTATTTCAACTTCATACAAACGGAGCATGCTAAGATCGACCCGCGTAGGTATAGCTCGCACTTTCATCCGTCTGTATGAAGTTGAAATACCGTATATAGTATTACCGTACTTACGGGGTCAAAAGGTCACACGTACATTGATAACAAATTGCAATACAATTTTCAAAGAGTGCATTGAAAACTCCGATTTCAGATATGTTGATAGCTCTTATCTGAAGGACATAGAGATCAATTTATGAAAGCGTGATTTAACTGAAATTGCTTCTTAATGTACTATAATTGCAATTGATTCCGTTTATTGTTCGAGTTGTAAACGTGGAGAAATCATCTTTTCACAATGCTTTAAATAACCATGTTCACAAGGTCCACGAATCGTAAAATATGGCGCAACCGTTTCGAGTCTAGTAGGTATCATCTTTTAAAAATCACTAAATTTTGAATTCATCCTCAGAATTTCTGGCATAGATGGCACTGCATGTTACCACTTTGGCGATGGGATAACACTGTCTGCCTCAGACGCTAGTGGCTGCGGGTTAAATTCCCGCACGGTACAAAAAAAATGTTCCGTGTCTCGGTGTTTATCTATTTATGTACATATATTATTTATATGTACATAATTTTGCAACAAGGAATAAATAAACACGTACCTCAAAAATTAATTTCTCAGTCTTACACTTACCCTCCCTGGTATACAAATACCTTGATAAAGATGATTAAAGAAAAAGCAAAATATCATAGGTTCTGGAAAAAATACAATAATCCCCTGGATTACACGTCTTTTGCGTTATTACGGTCCAGGATTAAAAAATTTGAATCTGTTTGTCACGCGAAATATATAAAATTTTCTGAAGAGAAAATTAAATCATCCCCCAAATTATTGTGGTCTTATGTAAAGTCAAAAAGAAAAGGTAGTTCGAACTATCCCAATGAGATGTGGTACGGTGGCCTGAAATTTTGTAATCAGCGTGACATCTGTAATGCCTTTAATAGTTACTTTAGCGCTAACTTTAGTCAACCAGCTAACAGTTATCCTGAATTTCAGGAAATCTCAACTTTGAACAATGACGTCATCTCTGACATTGTAGTTAGTTGTCGTGACATAAATACTTTATTAAAAAACCTCGACAGCTCCAAGGGTGCTGGATGCGATGAGTTACCACCCTACTTTTTCGTAAGATGCTCCGAATCACTTGCATTTCCTGTGGCTTTGATTTTCAACCGCTGTTTCCGAGAAGGTTACGTTCCTGAGATATGGAAAAAAGCATACATCACACCAATACATAAAAAGGGCACAAGAGCAGCGGTTGAGAATTATAGGCCAATTTCAAAACTTAATGTTCTAGGCAAATTAATGGAGGCGGTGGTCCATCAATTTATTTACCCAATTATTATAAGGAATATTCCTGCGGAGAAGCACGGTTTCGTGCGAGGCCGTTCAACTGTAACAAACCTCGTTTTATTTGCGACTGATGTGCTTAGAGGTATGGACGAAGGCTTTCAGATCGATGCGGTGTACACAGATTTCGAGAAGGCGTTTGATCGTGTGGATCATTCAATATTGTTACGAAAGCTTATGGAGCTCGGTATATGTGGTAATCTCCTTCGTTGGACGGAGTCTTATCTACGCAATCGATCTGAGGCGGTTGTGGTTGCTGGTCATCGTTCTGACTTCGTAGATGTCCCATCAGGTGTCCCACAGGGATCTAAATTGGCCCCCCTTTTATACGCTGCATATCTGTATGATATTAGTCAATGCTTTAGCTACTCAAAATTTTTGATGTATGCAGATGACACCAAAATTTACGCCAACATTAAATCTGCCCATGATACTACCAAATTTCAGAGTGATCTTGATAAAGTTTGTGATTATTATAAAGCCAATCGCATCGGCATCAATGTATCCAAATGTTACAAAATCACCTTTACACAAAAAAAGAAAATAATATCCTCAAACTACACATTAGATGGCAATTCCTTAGTATCTACAGATACGGTTAAGGATCTTGGTGTCATTTTTGATTCGAAGATGTCTATGTCTCAGCATATTGCAGCATCCATAACCAAGGCTTACAAAAACCTCGGTTTCGTTCTGCGGGTCACTAGGCCGTTCTCTGATCCAGAATACGTTAAACTCCTATACTACGCTTACGTCCGCAGCATACTGGAATACTGCTGTGTAGTCTGGAGTCCGCACTATGTTACGCATGAACAAGATTTGGAATTCATTCAATCTAAATTCTTAAGAGCTTTGAACTTTCGGACTCACTTAAAAAAGTGTAAATATGATGAATTATGTGATAATCATAATTTACTATCATTAAAAGATCGGCGTGTACTGCTACAGATGTCATTTTTGCACGATATCTGCAATAATACTATTGACAGCTCGGATTTGACAGCCCTTACCTTGCAGTTTAGAACACCTTCACGACGTACGAGGCATTGCCCTTTATTTCACGTTCCAATCAGCCGTAGCAATTACGCCAAAAATTCAGTACTAACTAGAATGTTGAGCCTTTATAATAAACAATTTGAAACTCTAGATCTTTTTCATTTACCTAAACACTCATTTAAAAAGAATGTTACGAATTTGTTAAAACTTAAATTAAACATTTAAAAACGATAAATATATAAGCTACAACAATTCATTTAAATAAAGGGGTTATATTTTTTAGTGTATTCTATCGATATAAATATAAATCAAATATATATTCGTATCACAGTTTCTTACTTTTCACACACACACACACACACGTACACACACACACACACACATTAATACTGCAGGTTGTACTATGCATATTTTTATTTTTTTTTTCTCTCAAATTTGGTGTAATTTACTATATTTTGATAAATTTCATTCCCATTTTGTCAATTTAAATCAATCAATAAATTAGTTGTCACTTAGAAAATCAATAATTTTAACAACGTACTGTAGTCAACTTCAAGAATTATTCTATTATGTAACTTATCTGAAAGTGGTGAACCTGTAATTGGCAGTAGGAATTGTATTTTTAAGATTATTTTATAATGTGAAAGTGCTGTTGGTTCTGTATAAATAAATAAATAAAATAAATAAATATATTCTAGATGAACTCCTACTTCGCTACATGGTATCCCATAACACAAGCTATACTTACTCTGGGGCCATATAATTGGTGTAATTGTCTGGGGATTTTATTATATTATTATTGTTCATTATACTCAAACTCAAATATCTTTATTTCGTAAGTGTTTAAATGCATTTGAAATAAGTCAAACAATTTACAAATTGAACTGAGTCTACCACCACTTCGGAAAGTCGGTCTGTTGAGAAGAAGTGGCAAGAAACTCAACAGCAAAAAATAAGAAAAAGAAATACACAATAACAATTTACAGCCAGGGAATCCCATCTTCTTGCATCCGGATATCTTATAGTAAACCTTTTCACATAACACTTATCCTTAAATCTATCGAAGGGTTAATCTTAAATATTTTGGAATTTTATTATAAAATAAAGCGTACACATTGACCCATGAACGAGTTGATCTTCTGGAGTCTACTATTATATTTATACATTATGCAATGAAGTAGGTACTACACAGAAACGTAGACATAGGTATAGAGGTAAAGAGCCGGTCGTCATCGTGAAAAGATACAATTCCGTATAATATGAACATAGAACATGTATTAGTAGAAATAACTAACTGTTTTTTAAAACTACCTGGGGTCTTGTAAGGCACTAAATAGCAAAGGGCCCTGCTGGAAGGACAAACCATCGAACACATATTTCCCAAAACTATTCATATTGGTGTAGTAAAATATTATTTAGAAGGTAGAAATAAGAGGCTCCATATTCAAATATTTCATTAAGTCTTGTAAACTTTTAATTAACAACGGGCCCCGCTGACACTGTACAGAACAATTTTTTATTCTTTTCATTAGTGTGCAAAGGTAAACATTTTAAAATTCATTAATCAATATATATAAAACTGTTCCGTTACTGACTGAGTGACTGACAGACAACGTACAGCCGTAACTACTGGGCAAAGAGAGCTGAAATTTGGAACATACATTCTTTAGGGTATGTAGGAGTGAACTAAGGAAGGAATTCCCGAAATTCCTACGGGAACGGGAAATATAGGACTTTTTAGTTTGTATGAAAAATCTTATTCTTTGAGTGCACCGATGTGAAACTTGGTGTAAAGGTTTTTCAATGTGTGTCTGGTTGTGTTATGAAAGAAATTCCCGAAATTCCCAAGGAGTCGGGAAAAATAAGACTTTTATGTTTATGCGCGTACGAAGTTGCGGGCAAAAGCTAGTCAAAATATATAACAACTCGATTATTTAGGACCTAAGCCATAACGTGAATTCTAAATGTTCGCTGAATATACGCATAATATGTGAACGTTTATCCGTCATGCAGTATCGTGTTTTTTTTAAAGAATCATTAATGTTGTGTACCGTGTGAACGAGCCCTAAGTTCGCGTGTTTATTAAATGTGATAGTATGTATTGTCGAAATCTAAAGTGGAGCTATAGTGACACATTGCACCAAGGGTTATAATTTCCTGCACGACCATTGACTGACTCACACACACACTTTAATTTAAGATATCTGTTAGTTTAAGGCGCAGCGCAGACGACAGACTATCCACGACGCACTTTTTAGTCTGTGAAAATAGAACCTATGCAATTATATGCAGTAACGCACACGACGCGCAAAAAGTCCGGAGCACAATAATTTGACAAACGGTTGTATAAAAGTTTTACAAACTAAATAATTAGCACTAGTATCCGGCTCCTTTCGGGTGCAAATTGACATCCGGTTATAAATTTTGAGAATAAAAAGAAAAATAGTTAACCACCGATTTTTACTAATAACTAAAATCTTTTTGTGCAAAAAGTACAAAAAGTGTGCCGTCTGCGCTGCACCTAATGAGGACCTAATCATAAGCGTTTTATATTAAAATCGGAAAAATCATTATTTTACAGCGACCTCTCTGGCTTAGAACTTTGTTCTGCAAAGAACAAAGGCGGATCCTTAGTTACGTGAAATAATGACCGTTTAGAAACCTAAGCATCACTTATCTTAATAACTTAATCTTCAACGAATTTTCAACACATAGGTTTAAAGTGTGTAGCGTGTTTAAAAAAAAAAAATTCGTCCAAAAATTTAATTGTAAGTGCCAAAGACAAATAATATTCAAAATACAATATCTTTTCGTGTAACGTTTGTCTACGAGTATTGCACTGAGTTACTCAGGAAAGAATTACGAATAGCCTAATTGTTTATTAAACGCCACAAGATAACATCAACTAAAATCATGTATGGACCGCTGTTCCCGCACTTTCCTTTCTGCAAACTTTCTTTTACTCTAGCGGTGATATACACGGTGACAAATTTCAAATACTGAAGGAGAGCACTCTGAACTCGATTCTGATCATTATTATGTAATAAA
The DNA here is from genome assembly GCA_944452665.1 of Stenoptilia bipunctidactyla. Lineage (NCBI taxonomy): Eukaryota > Metazoa > Arthropoda > Insecta > Lepidoptera > Pterophoridae > Stenoptilia > Stenoptilia bipunctidactyla. Next base: position 13,529,436 of record OX101750.1, read on the forward strand.
AGTAGATATCTAATTTTTCACCAGAAATCCCTATGAATAAATAAAGAGACCTAACTAAACTTTTCCCGACGCGCTGCCTCAGTCAACACGCACACAGTAGTGTTCCCGCCACACGCACACCACCACCCGCTAAGTATCTGTTGTATTACGCTTATGTAACGATGCGTTGCGTAATGAATTCTTTAACTTTCGGTTAAGTTTACTCAGTAAATAATCAATTTTTTTTCTCTTCTCAAACTCTCATGTCCTGAAATTTCGGAAATGACCCACTAGACACCCTGTATTGAAGATTTTATATAAAGGGTGGTGAATAGTCGGCGAACCGTGAAGGGGTCCTACGCCTACCACCAAGTGGGCGCCACTCGGATCAATCAAAAGCTTATCAAGGGGTGTTAGAAGGGTTGGTAAGAAGATATGATACTATATTCTTCCATGTTGGACTGGGAGCGAAAGAAAAATATAGAATGTGCCATCTGCTTCTCTTCCTGGGCATACTGTAAAAGTCAAGTAAGGGACAGAGGTTTTTTTAGCATTTTTACGGGCGATAGGCTGACCCCCTGTCACTGTAATAATCTCTATCCATCATAATAATACCTCCGAATTCGTCAAACGCGACATCAGGTGGTTTGATAGCCTCTGGTGTTCTGATAAGGTATACAAGCGTTAAGTTATTTATGTATATATGTAGGTATAATACGTCTGATTCTGACAAGCCATCATATTATTTTTTGAATACAACTAAGTGAGAGCAAGTCGACTATGTCGTGACCACAGACATACATCTAAACAGATAACGTAAGTGTGACGATTTGTATTGAAACCAAGTGTGCCGACTTTTTAACATCTACTTTGACGTCACAGCTGATATTTAGTGAAGCCGATTCAAAGACATGTCGCCGATGAAATCGATTATTAAGGACGATATCGATATCCTGATGTCCATATTAGTCACTGATATAAAGTGAATAATATGGAATCAAGGGAGAGAAAGAATCCGAATTTGTTAAATGACACTTTGACACTGAATGACGCGTATTAAAAGGCCTTCTACGCGGTCCATACTAATATTATAATTGCGAAAGTCTGTCCGTTTGTCTGTTACAATTTCGCTGCTAAGCCACAGCACTGGTATGGTTGAAAAAGTGAATGGAAATAGTTTACAATCCATTGCCAAAGATATGCTGCTTTTCTTTTTCAAAAAACAAATACTTACCTCTAAATTATTTCCGTTCTATGTCATTGTCATACAAGGAAAAACATAGAATGAGCAAGCTGCTCCTCTTCCCGGGCATACTGTAAAAGTCAGTTGAGTCTCTACCATTATAATAGATAGATAGATTATTTATTTATTCACATCAAGCACACATACAACAACATTATAAAAACCATGCAAAATGGCCAATGCAAAATGGCGACACCTCAGTGAAGCGTTACCTTTGCCAAATGTGACATTAGATGGTTTTATAACCTCTTGTATTCTGCCTACCCCGTGAAATTATGTATGTATGTCATACAATTCCGCCGAGTACTTAATCCCTGCCAACATTATTCGACAGATAACATTTATCTGATGATTGAAAAACAGACCTTAATATAATCAGCGACCAGTAAACTCTCTGATATAATGTATCATGTACTAAAGACTACACAGGGTGACTGGTGACAAATTTTAGATACTGAAGGAGAGCACTCTGTACTCGAATCTGGTCATAATTATGTAATAAAAGTAGGTACTTAATTTTTCACCAAAATTCTCTATGAATAAATAAAGAGACCTTACTACACTTTTCCCGACGCGTTGCCTCAGTCAACACGCACACAGCAGTGTTCCCGCCACACGCACACCACCACCCGCTATGTATCTATTGTACTCGTAAGTATTACGCTTATGTAACCATGCGTTGCATAGGTAAAGAATTCTTTAATTTTCGGTTCAATTTACTCAGTAAATAATTTATATTTAATTTTTCTCTTTATGTATGATCTTAAACTATCAAGCCCGCGAATTTCAAAAGTGACTAGGAAGTATATTGATATACGTATATTATACTAATATAGTAAAACTTCATTCGGAAAATAACAATGAAATAGAAAATAATCAACTAATGCAGAGCATTAAAAAAACCGACTTCACGTCAAAACTTTGGCTGAGTTGAGAGTGTCATCAACATAAACATTCTCCGAAATCATACACATTTTTTCAAAAGTTTAAAATTTTAAATGAAGTACTCAACAGATTTCGATCAAATTTAAATGGGACTAACTATGAAGTATCCTCTATCATATGAAACAACAATTTGCAAAATCAGTTCATAATTGTCCGAAATATCGTGTAACAAAGACACAAAAAAACGGAACTGAAAACCTCCTCCTTTTTTGTAGTCGGTTGAAAATGCATTAAATTCTTGGGAAATTATATTAATTGACTATATTCTTTGAAAAACCAACCGCTTCGTTACCAAAGAATAGACGGTAAAAGAACTGTGGATGGCCAAGTACCTAAAGGTTCTCCTATTTATAATAATAGATTACGCAAGAAATAGACTCACTGAACTCATCTTCATTATAACAATTCGTAGCGAACTTGAATTCTAATACAAACCATTTAAAATTAAAATTTAAAAAAAGGAAAATCCAAACACTGAAGGTTATTTTTTTCCTTGTTCACCTCCAACATACAATGTAAATATAGACAATAATCTATAATTATAAGACTGAAAAGTTTGTTTGTTTGTTTAAGCGCCATAATGTTTGAAACTACAAGTGAAAATGTGAAAATGCTTTTAATATTTGGTAGCTAAAACAAGTAAGATAAAATAAGGATGGCACGTCTTCCATGAAACCGCAACCTAGAAGTATTAGGCTGCAAACTGGACGAAAGCGACAGCGAGAGCGTCAGCGGCGCGGGCAGCGGCTCGAGCGATTTGTCGCGGTTTTATACAAACTCAATACTTTCTATCGTATCGCGGAAATCGCCGCTGCCCGCGCCGCTGTCGCTCTCGCTATCGCTGTCGTCCATTTTGCAGCTTTAGTCCGATGTTGAATGGGTGTGGGTTCAAGAAGCAATACATTTACATTTAGGAATTGCTACGGGATCAAAGAAAGGCGAGTAAAACCAAACGAAGCTACTAGTTTTATTATAAAAAAGAATTTTCCCACACATACCTCAAAAAGGTATTTAGTTATTAATTTTCCTGTTGACATCGCATTGTTGAAAATACGACAACTAACTTTGAATTTAGAATTTCAGCTAATAATTTTGTTCCTCACTGACTACTATTAAAAACAAAAATTATACTGTAAAAATATTTTTTCTTTTGGTTACTTCATACAAACGGACGAAACGCAAGCAATACCTACACGGCTCGATCTCGGCAAGCGCTCGGCATGCGGCCAGTCGCGAGTGTCTGCATACCGAAACAATTGTTGATTGAGCTTTACGTTAATATGTGGATTGTTTATACTTTAAAATTTAATAATACATCTTTTCGTGCGTCTTAGTCGAGGCGCAAGTATTTTTCGGTCGGTAATTTATAAGATCGATTTCTTATTCAAACGTAAACATGGTTTTGTTACACAAAACGAAATTTTGTTGCACACTTTCTATTCAATTTACAAAGTATTTTATTTGTTTGTATAAAAATAGTATATTTCATTACGAGTGCGGAAAGCCTGTCATTGCAAAGAGTTCCGACAAATGTCTACACGAGCCGAGGCGCAGCCGAAGGCGAGGGTTGACAGTCGGGACTAGTTGCAATGACGGTTCCGCACGTGTACTGAAGGACTATTTTTAATACAGTTGCGAAAAAATTAAGCAATTTTATAAAATATACAAAATGGCGCCAGCCGTGAAAGATTATAAACATGTTATAAACAGAGATTTTTTTTTTGTTTACCCATTCTGGGTAGGCAAAGGGAACTATGCCCATACAGCCAAGTCTTAAGTAGATTTTTTGTATTGACATGAAATGAAAATGAATTTAATGAGATAAAATGAAATGAAACCTAACCTAACTCATTGCATCAAATCATTATATCTGATATTGAAACAAATTAGTAGCTTCTTTTCAGAAATATTTGCAAGAATCGTAAAAACTTCTATGAATTTTTTTTTAGTAAAAACTTCGTGGTTGATTTTTTCTTTTTAATAGACATTATTTTGACATTTGGGAAAGAGAACGCACGAGTGCGGAAAAGGTAAAGAAAAAGCACAAGTGTGTAATAGCCCACATCCCGAACGCTAAACGTCCCTGCAATACGCCACTTTTTGAGCAACTGTATTAAAAAGTATATTTGCAGTCACAAGTAGGCAAAAAGGCAGCCCTATCGCATGTGAATGGACCGCGCCGCAGTAGGCATTTCTTTCAAAGACGAGGCCGAGTTGAATTACTGTAGATATCTGTACTGTGGTTGAATAGTTTCCGGGTTTTTATTAAGACGACGACGCTGGGATATATTTTCTGTGGGTCTCAATAGCTCAATAAGTGTGATATAAATATATTCTAATAAATAAATATTTTTGACACGCACACAACATTATCTAGCCCAAATTAAGTACCTTAAAGAACTATTATGGATACTAGGTAATTGACATACTTAAGAAAATATGAAATAATAAATAATAAGACCACTTTGGAGATGGGGTAAACCTGTCTGCCTCAGACGCCAGTGGTTGCGGGTTCGATTCCCGCACGGAATAAGAAAACAAAATGTTCCATGTCTGGGTTTTTATCTATTTATGTATCTATATTCTAGGTCCCCCCCTAGTTCGCTACATGGTATCCTATAGCACAAGCTATGCTTACTTTGGGGCCATGTAGTTGGTGTGATTGTCTGGGGAATTTTTTTATTATTTATTTTATATTATATACATACTTAAGAAAATATAACATATTCAGGGTGGAATTTTTCAATGCCACCTGGAGGGCAAGTACTCTAAATAATAGAGATAGCGAATTGTACTCCAAAGAAACACTCCTTTATGTTTGAAAAGAAATAAAACGGCATTCAAAAATTTCGAATTTTTTTGTAAATAATTAAAATAATTGAAGATTTCATGGTTTTTCTTCCATTGAATTAACCATGTATGTTAGAGAGATTTCATCCTTGTGATTGACCCTAACGATCGATGCAATAAAATTACAGGGTGTCATTTTTACCGACTTTACTCGGTTCAATTCCCGGGAGAAGCAAGCCAATTTTCTAAAATCTTTCATACATACATACATAACTTCACGCCTGTATCCCGTATGGGGTAGGCAGAACACCAGAGGTAATAAAACCATCTGATGTCACGTTTGACAAATTTGGAGGCATTATAATAGTGGAGTCAGCCTATCGCCCACAAAAAAGCCTCCCATAAAACCTCGGTCCCTTAACTGACTTTTACAGTATGCCCGGGAAGAGAAGCAGCTGGCACATTCTATGTTTTTCTTTCGCTACCAGTCCAGCATTAAACCACATTAAATCCTTCAATGCGGTTTTATTTATTTTCCAAAATAAAGGAATGTTTCTTTGGAGTAAAATTGCAGTCTCTATTATTTAGAGTACTTTCCCTCCCGGTGGCATTGAAAAAATTCCACCCTGTATACACATACCTACATATGCTGCCGCGCCGGGGTCGGGCTTCGAACCTAGGACCACTGGCGTAGAAGTAGAAGGCAATGTATGTGGTTGCCAGCCGGTTGTTGAATAATCTATTGAGCTTTTGAACACAATCTAATAAATATTGTGCACATTTTTTTATGCAAAAAGTCGGTAGGTATTGTTCAAGACAGAAAATGATTGCTTAACCGAGGATTTTAACTAAAATAGCAAAATTGTGAATAGGATTTGCTCAGGCGCGGTCCCAGGGGGGGGGTCACAGGGGACATGACCCCCTCCCCCAAAATCATGAAAAGATGAACCCCTTAAAAAAAAAGGAGGAAGAAAAAGATACTTCTGATACAAAAACATTGTCGTGACCCCCTCCTCAAAATTCTGTTGTGACCCTCCCCAAAATATCAGTCTGGGACCGCGCCTGGATTTGCTTCAATTTAGATTTTATTCAATAGGTCACTAAAGTCTCGTTTGACCTAAATCTTACCTTATGGTAAGTGAAGACGACGACAGAACTAGGGTTTAAAAAAGAAATGTCTCTTTTTCAAATAGGTACTGCCGAAATACATAACATCCGAACCTGTGATGATTGTTGATCTAATCAGTCGCCTATAAGGCTGCAAACTGGACGGCAGCGGCACGATAGAAAGTATTGAGTTTGGATTGCACCGCGACGAATCGCTCTCACGCCCGCTAGCGTCGAGAACGGCCCAGATTCCCCGCATCGCTGCCCGCACCACTGTAACCACTTCGTTACAATGTAGTCTCCAACCAGCGCTATCTACCAAATTTAGGTACGAGAACGTCCAAAGAAATAATTGATCATGATTTACCTCAACCTAAAAAAAGCCCGCAGAACAATATACCTAAACAGGAGTCACACTTCAATAGTCTCCTAATATCTACTTCAAAACTCCACGCCATTATCCACTATTGATAATTATGTAGACAGCATCAGAACAAGCTCACAAATGGAGATAATACCAAATAATTAGTTATCAACTGTAATTGCACATACGAACGCATTTCCTGCGTTCAGCACTAACTTTATCGCTGAAAAGGCCATTGCGACTCTGCCAAACACACTGAGGGTTCCGTTAAATATAAATAATGACTTACTAAAAGACTATTAAAGGGCCAAGTTTTTCTTTATAAAATTGTAAATAGCTACATTGATTCAATATATCTTCTAGGTATAATCTCATTTGGATGTCCTCGTATATCAACCCGAAATAAAAAAGTTTTCCATCCATCAACAGCTCGAACTATAGTTGAATTGTTTTCAAATGATTTTCCTGACAGTTCTCATTTTCCATTACGCGCAAACTATCTTAACTTAACTTAATTAACTACAATATATATAACTATTTAATATATATTGGCGCGTTAAGAAAATAAAAACTATGTCCATAAAATTGTTTATACACCACCTTTGTTTAAAATTCGCATTATGTATGAGATAAACTCCACCTAAAACAAAATATTAATCCCTTAAGATTAAAAAAGGTATCTTACAGGGAATAAACAAATACTTTAATCCTAAGGGTTATAATGTTATTTGATTTTGGAATGTCAATTGGAGCGAAATTTAATAATACCTACATGGACATGGCAGTATGACTAGTTGCTTTGCCTAATTAAAAAATATATGGACTTTAAATTTGGCTGTATAAGTTGGTGTACCTTTGCATTTGGAACGACTACAAAGAAAAAATTAAAAATCCTCGTAAAAAACCTATATGCGACGGTTTCTTTTGCGTTTTGAAAAAGACAAATAAGAAGTAGGTAAAATTGCGCGGTTTTTGAAAAGAAAATTTTTTCAGAGTTTTTATTTCAATAGTTTTCAAATAAATAAAATATGTCGAGCGCGACTGACGATTTAACACCAGAAGATATTAGAAATGAAGCAAATAGTATCGTCGATAATATTTTGCCGTGTTAATCAAAGCATTTTTACATGAAATTTTACGAAGATTTTTTTGCTTGGAAAACTAAAAAAGCCGTGAAAATTATTTCGGAGTCATTGCTTTTAGTATATTTTCAACAGTTGTCTGCTACAAAGAAACCTAGCAGCCTATGGACTGTTTATTCAATGTTGAAGACAACAGTAAACAATGAATATACCAAATAGAAATATCACTTTATCTTTACATAACTGGTCAATTGTTTCTAATATTATCTTTAATTTCTAAATTATTAAATACCTAAGTAGGTACTTGATTTAATTCCTGCGTTTCATTACCTAATTATCTTACAAGGTGGTGTATAAAGTAGAGTAAACTCCTCGGGGATAACAGTGTCTTAGTCTTGGGCAGTCTTGAATCCCTCGCTTCATTCAGGATTCTTACCATAATTCCCTCACTTCGTTCGGGAATTAACATCTACAGAATCCTTCATTTCGCTCAGGATTCAATTCAATATGATGCCAGTGATACACTGCTTTATCCCCTTGATGCATAATCTACTATTATTTTTAAATTATAAATTGAACTATTAATAAAGTGTAATTGTTATTACTAACTGTAAATAAATAAATTAAAGGTCATAAAAATATTCATCTTAAATAGACAGATTCAAAGAAACGGAACGTTCAGTTGATAGTGATTGACATTACTGAATCCACATTGAATCGATGAATATGAGCGGCCATCTTGTAATCGGAAGTTTGTATAATTTTTTTTTACCAACTGATTCAATACTTCAAAGCCATCGAATGGAAGATCGAACAATTTCATTACGGCTATGTCACAACGATGGTAAATTTTGAACTGTCACAAAAACTATGGTCACAATAATTATGGTTCAAACACTTTTATTCGTAGATCATGCAACAAATATAATGCTATATTCTCCGACATTGATATATTCAACTTCAATATTTTGAATTATAGAAAAGCACTTGTAAAACAAATATGTATTACTATGCCTTAACGTTTAAATTGTTGTATTGATTGTAAATTTGTTTGAAATGTTGTATTAACTTTTAAATTTATATATATTACATACTTTTCTTATATGTATAGTTTCTTTACCTAATTATACTTTTATTGTGAAGTATAAGATTTCATAGCAACTTTATTTTAATTTTCTTATTATGTTTAACTAATGGTGGAAACTTGATACTGTATTACTTTTAATAAGCTGATAATAGTTATAATTGTTCTGTTTGTTTCCCTAATAAAGATAAATGAATAAATATTTTTCTTCATTTTCTTCTTATATTCATGGCTAAGCATAAGCATAACCACTATTAAAGTTGGACTCTGTAAAAGTTCTATCAAAGGAAAATCACTAAATACTTGGAATGATCAGATAAGCCATTAAAATTAAAAACATCCTCATTTCAATAGAGAAGATCGATGGAAACCATTATATACCTACTTACTTAAAAAGATCAAATCCTACAAGCAGAAAAACATAAAATTCAAGACACCGTCAGCTCATTTTGTGTTCTCATCCAAAAGCGATGGGGTAAACCTATCTGCCTCAGACGCCAGTGGTTGCAAGTTCGATTGCCGCACGGAACAAGAAAAAAAAATGTTCCGGGTGTGTGTTTATCTAATAGGTTGGGGAAAAAGTCTTTTCGCATTATAGTATGTATGAACTTGTAATAAAATCTCTTTGGCTATAGTATTTGTATCTGGCTAGTTTTGGTATCATTGAAAGTTAAAATTTTAAAGAACATAATTCCAAATTCAAATTAGGAAAATGTGTGTTTTCATTTGTTTTTCGTACTGTCAAGATGAGTGAATCTATAGTTCGGCCGTTCAGAGAATGCGTTCCTGACACATCGCGATTGAACTGACGACGTAACTTTGTAATGGCGTCGCAGTTACGATAAAAAATATTTTTGCTGGTTGTTTACCGTTTTAACAATTGATGAACATTAAAACAACATTATTATATCAATAATCAATGAATTTTATAATTTTGTGCCAAACTGAGTGTCAAATAACTTGGTAAACAATATTTTTCAAAATCTATACTGCGCTATTACAAGGTTATGTCAAAGCTTTATATTTGTAGTGCTGTGCTAATAATAACAGTATCGTAATCTGTTCTTAAACAGGTATACTTTATGAAATAATACGTTTCGTTTTTCTTTTTAAGAATTTGAAAATAATGGACTATAAGATAACAAAGGTTGTTGAAAGACTAAAAACCTGATAATGGAAAATTTTGACCGAGATATTAGGATTGAAACTGTTATTGATAATAAAATAATTATACATGTAGGCGAAGATGATGATGAAGAAACTACCTCCTCAAGCGAATCGGAGTCTGAGTAATATAAAATAAAAAATAAATAAAATCCCCAGACAATCACACCAACTACATGGCCCCAAAGTAAGCATAGCTTGTGTTATGGGATACCATGTAGCGAACTAGGGGGGAACCTAGAATATAATACATAAATAGATAAACACCCAGACACGGAACATTTTTTTTTTCTGGTTCCGTGCGGGGATCGAACCCGCAACCACTGGCGTCTGAGGCAGATAGGTTTACCCTAACGCCAAAGTGGTCGTCCTATATTCTTTACGCACATTGAATTCAATATACTTTATTGCATAGAAATACAGATTGTAACTTTGTAACAAAAAATAAATAAAACAATTTTATTAAATTAATATTACCTTTTCTTGGTTTCCACTTAAATTACTAAAATACAAATTTTAAATAATTCCGCCAATTTAAAACCGAAAATAATCTTAAAAATAACGCGGCCTTTCATTTTGGAGGAACGGTAACGAACTCAGTGTTATGTTGTGCCCATCACTAGTCGTGACTAACTGACAGGTGTCAGGAACGCATTCTCTGAACGGCCGAACTATAACAGTGTAAGAAGCTATATAATGAATTAATTAATAATTATAATGAAGAAATTCGATACATTTTAAAATTTTACTACAAAAAAGGTAAAAATGCAACGCAAGCCGCGAAAAAAAATTGCGATGTTTATGGACCTAGTGCAGTGTCTGTGAGAGTAGCACAAATTTGGTTTAAGCGTTTTCAATCCGGAAATTTTGATGTCAAAGATGCACCTATCACGCCTATTACGACCTATTACGGATAAAATGGATAACATTTTTAAAAAAGTGGAGCAAGATCGACATATCAGTAGTTACGACGTAGCTGAAGAACTGGGAATTGACCACAAAACAGCTTTGGCGCATTTGAAAAAAGCTGGGTACACAAAAAAGCTCGATATTTGGGTACCTCACGAGCTCACTGAAAGAAACCTAATGAACCGTGTACTCATTTGTGATTCTTTATTACGACGTAACGAAACCGAATCATTTTTGAAGAAGCTGATAACTGGTGATGAAAAGTGGATCACGTACGACAAGAACGTGCGAAAAAGGTCGTGGTCGTGGCATTATTCATTATGAGCTATTACCACCAGGCAGGACTATCGATTCTGAACTCTACTGCGAACAACTTATGAGATTAAAACAAGAAGTTGAGAGAAAGCGGCCGGAATTGATCAACAGAAGGGGTGTGGTGTTTCATCATGATAACGCTAGACCTCACACAACTATAGCCACCCAGCAAAAATTAAGAGAGTTTGACTGGGAGGTGTTAATGCATCCGCCGTATAATCCTGACCTTGCACCTTCAGATTTCCACCTGTTTCGGTCTCTTCAGAATTCTTTAGGCAGTGTTAGGTTAACATCACGAGAGGACTGCCAAATCCACTTGTCGCGGTATTTTGATGACAAGTCCCAAAATTTTTATAGCAATGGGATCATGTCCCTACCTGCAAGATGGCAAAAGGTTATCGAACAAAATGGCACATACATACTTTAGTTAAATGTCAATAAACTATATTAAAAAATGTTTTGAATTTCCTAAAAAAATGCGAAGAAACTTTTTCCCCAACCCAATATTATGTATTTTATATTCAAGGTTCCCACCTAGTTCGTTGGTACCTCATCATAACACAAGCTTCGCTTACTTTGAGGCCATGTAGTTGGTGTGATTGTCTGGGGATTTTCTTAAAGACTGGCCACCGCGCGCGGTTTTACCCGCGTATCTTTTGATCCCGTGGGAATTTCGGGATAAAATATAGCCTATAACCTTTCTCAAGAGTTGGGCTATCAATTTAAAAAAGAATTTTTCAAATCCCACTTGTAGTTTCTGAGATTAGCGCGTTCAAACAAACAAACAAACAAACAAACAAAAAAACAAACTCTTCAGCTTTATAGTATAGATTTGAAAACATAATTTTCTTGTTACAAAGTTAGTGTATGTAATTAATGATCCGAGTCTGTATCAGTGAACTCGGATACGCCTTTAGTACAGTCAGCATCAAAAGATCATGAACACATTTAAGTTTCTAAAGCTATTCTATTCACCATATTGTGCCTAAATTAATAGATATTAACTAACTTCTATTTTTCAACCGACTTCCAAAAAAGGAGGAGGTTCTCAATTCATTTGTATGTTTTTTTTGTGTCTTTGTTAGACGATATTTCGGACAATTATGAATTGATTTTGGAAATTATTGATTCACATGATAGAAGATACTTAATAGTTGGTGCCATATAAGTTTCATCGAAATCGGTTAGGTACTTCATATGCACATCAAAGTGCGCGATATTCATTATGTTATAATACTGCCCTACTAAGCGCAAAAGCCGTATCTCAAAAAAAACCGTAAAATTGTTTTTTATGCCATCGGATAGCTTAAATAAATACGCACCTAATAAACTAAGCCTTTTAGCGCTATCTTGTTCAAAACATATAAAAATAACCTTAATAAAGTTTTGCCTATCTCAGTTTTACCTTAAATATGTTTTTTTTACAAAACTGCATCTATCTCAAAACTAGCTTGCATTAAGATACCGCTTCTGTGCTTAGTAGGGCAGAATATATTAGAATGAATATAGTACATTTTACGAACTGGATCAGAAACTCTCACTGTTACCCCGTAACAGGTATGACACCATGTTATTGATAAAGCGTTATATTAGTTAATAGGCATATGCAAATTCGATCCTAATGTAACATACCTGCATAACGTGCCCTCCGAAGAACGGATCTATCCTATACGGATCCGAGCATATCACAATTTATAATCTAAGAAAAAACGTTTTTTAACCTTATTTAATACTCGATTTAATAACTCGATATACAACCGTTAAGGTACCGAAACGACAAAGTTAAATTGTAAAAATATTTATAGGTAGGTAAGCGAGAAATCCGCTTAAAATGTGTTTAAAAGGTAATCAAGTTTCTTTCTTTTTTCCTCTCGGTCTACCTAGGGTTCTACTTTCATTTCGTTTTTTAAAGCCGAAGAAGTAGTAGTAGACAACACCAAGACATTGGTGGATAATGGGCGATCATTATCTTCAAGAGCCGAGAGACCCACACTTCTCGACGGAGGCCTCCCCCAGGATTCTTCATCCAGCGTTTGACGTTCGTAAAGTGTATAAAATTACCTACTACGAAAAAGTAGTTTTTATTAAAAAAAAAGGTTTCATTTTCATTTTCTTTCGACCTTATAATCTAGTATCTTAAAATTTTATATTTTGCTAGCATTCATAAACTCATAAAAAATGATTGTTAACCCAACCAATGCCAAAGCAAACCAGTTATCTAATTCCAACGTTTACAAGCTATTATTTCTTAACCTTTTTTCCCTGTAATTATTTATTTTTCTTAACGAGCACTTTTCTCTTTGTTAGTTTTTATTTTTAAATAATGGCCAAGAATGTGTAGATATGTTTGGTCACCCATGTAAGTATGTGCTTATGTCACGTTTAACCTATTTAGATTGGTAACGGTTAGGCCATGGCATAGTCCTCAAGTTACGTAAGTTATTGCATGGAAAAAAAATTGAGTTATTATACCTACTGGTAACTTTGCCTCGCAGAATTTTAAGTTATCTTTCATTTGATATTGTTTTGACGACGTTTATTATACAGTTTTTTTTTAATATGTATGAATCCGGAGATCGTTTACCTTGACGAACTTCTACTTTAGCCAAAGTTTTGACGTGAAGTCGGGTTTTAATGCTCTGCATTAGTTAATTATTATTCTATGTTTTTATAACTAAGCCCGCATTTAACCTCAATCTCACCTGATGGTAAGTGAAGATGATGTCGAAGATGACAGCACACGGGACTAGGAAAGAACTGGCTCTTCATAAAATACTGCCGGAACACATCACTGCCGGAGCGGTCATATTTGGCGGCAGATTTTATAGGAAGGAAGGTCGCTAGCCAGTCGCACCCTGATGGACGGGATCCTACCACCAAGCGGGTTAGTATATGCCTACGGGATTAGTATATACGGGCAGTAAGGTATTACAGTAGAATCCGATTATTATGACTCCGCTTATATTGACCAACAGCTCATTATGACGTGTTTACACAGTGAAGTTTGGTTTTCATATAAATTATATTGTATAACTAAGTCGGATATAATGACTTCGCCTATAGTGAAATATCGCTTATTGTGACCCTTTTTTATCAAATTTTGTCTGCTTATAATGCAGTGTTCGGGAGAGTCAAGTTATACCCAAAGACTTTCGGCGCGTGAAAGGCTTTTCTGATTTGAGCCTCAGTGCGTAGATTTACTTATTGAGTCTACTTATTAGTATCTACTTTGATTTATCTCTATTTTATTCCTCTCTATAAAAATAAATCACATACTGACTTAAACAGTTTATTTATTCTTGCAGTACCTATGCTTTGTATCATGTATGACGTCCGTTTAGTATGACTTGTTTCTTATTTCCCTTCGATGTCATTATAAACGGATTCCACTGTATATTATTACAGAATATATAAGCCGACTGTTTATAAGATTGAAGATAAAGATTTTACATGTATTGAAATCCGCTGATATTGAAATAGGTATTGTATTTGAAAATACTGTTCTTCTTTCTTATCTTGTCTCTCTTTTATTTGTGCTTAATTGGCGCAATTCTGTAGTAAATGCTGTTAAGTTCCGCTCCGCTGGCGACCACTTTTCAATCAAAGTCTGTCATACAGGGAACATTACTGTAGCTATTTTATGGCCGGTATTGTAGAATGAATAGTTTATTTTTTAACCGCGATATGTCTTGCTTCGGACTCAATGTAAATAATATTTTTTAATCCCCTGCACAGAAGAGTGGTGTAATATAGGGTCTTTTAATAAGGACGGATCGATTTGAAAATGGAATAAAACAGGCTGTGTGCGATATATTAACGAAATTATTATTTATTTGAAACACCTATGCATGCCATTTTGTTTTTATTAAGACATCGTTCAACGCCGCGTCTTCGAACAGTGGCACTAATCCGAGAGGTCCAGTTTTCAGCAGACAGACAACAATCAACAGGCAGAATGAATTTAGACGACCGGCTGGTGTAGCGGTAACATACATTGCCTTCTATGCCAGAGGTCCTGGGTTCGAATCCCGGCGGCGGCGGATATTTGTGTGATGTACACAGATATTAGTCGTCAAGTCATGGATGTTTATATGTTTAAATTTATTCTAATAAAAAATATGTATTTATTTAATATGTATGTTTTGTATATTTCTTAAGTATATCAGTTATCTATTATCCATAACACAAGTTCTTTAAGAAACTTAATTTGGGCTAGATAATGTTTGTCAGAAATATTTATTATTATTTATTTATTTATTATTATTATCTGCTTAATCATTTTATTTAGCCTAAATTGAACGAAATGGTCGTGGAAGACATGTGTTTCCAGCAAGACGGAACAAAACAATGGACATTTTGCATTAACGATTTGAATTTAGGGTTATTTCATGCAAAAGTAAATCGACATAGGAATCTTTCTGTGGATTTTGTTACGATATTTAATAAAAAAATGGTTAAGTGAAATGGAACTAGTGACGGAACCTTAGTAAATATTGAAGCTAAGAGTTCCAAACTTAAAAACTGTTGATTTTTGTCGGTATTTTCTTTTTCATCAATATATATAAAACTGTTCCGTTACTGACTGAGTTACTGAGTGACTGAGTGACTGACAGACAACGTACAGCCGTAACTACTGGGCGTAGAGAGCTGAAATTTGGAACATACATTATTTAGGGGATTTAGGAGTCCACTAAGGAAGGAATTCCCGAAATTCCCACGGGAACGGGAATTATTAGGCTTTTTAGTTTGTGTGAAAAATCTTATTCCTTGAGTGCACGGATATGATACTTGGCATAAGAGTTCTTCAAAAAAAGACTGGTATTGTTATCAAAGAAATTCCCGAAATTTCCACGGGAACGGGAAATATATGATGTTTTAGTTTGTATGATAAAATCTGATTCTTTGAGTGCACGGATGTGATACTTGGTATAAAGGTTCCTCAATAAGTGTCTGTTTGTATAATGGAAGGAATTCCCGGAATTCCCACGGGAACGGAAAATAGGACTTTTGAGTTTATGCGTGTACGAAGTCGCGGGCAAACGCTCGACCTAAATATTTTTAAAGCTTATTTGTTACTTTATTTGACAATTTAAAATTATAAACAATGCGGGCTGAATCAAAGCAGTGAATGTATTCACCCCTGAAGCAGGGCTACATTAACCTGAAAATAGTCGGACATATACGACACTAGTCGGACATAGACGACACTAGTCGGACATAGAAGACACTTTTGATGTGAGTAAAAGCCGTTTGATAAACAATTGTTTTGACTCCTAACATTTTTAAATTCAATTGAATATTATTACAAATTACCATGCTGGACTGGGAGCGAAAGAAAAACATGCTAGTGCGATATTATAATGTACCTATGTTTTAATAATGTAATGTATTATACAGGGTTGTTTTTTACTCACCAAACTTAATGTTATTTTCTAAGATATGTTCATTTTAATTTTTTTAGAATGAGCCAGCTGCTTCTCTTCTCGAGCATACTGTAAAAGGCAGGTTAGGGAACAGAGGTTTTAATTGACGTTTTTGCGAGCGATAGGCTGACCCCCTGTCACTGTAATAGTCACTCTCCATCATTATAATACCTCTAAATTTGTCAAACGACATCAGATGGTTTTATAGCCTCTGATGTTCTCCCTACCCCATAAGGGCTACAGGCGTGAAGTTATGTATGTATGTATGTATTACTGTTTACTTTCGTAAAAAGAAAACTTTAATCGAGCCAATAACATTTGAGATATGGTAAAAAAGTAAAGCGAGGTGAACCACTCTAACAAAACTTTACAGGTGAACAACTTGATAACAACTTGAAATTATAATTATGTTATGTTAGTTTCCTTTTTACGGACATCTTTTGTTTTAAATATTTACTTTCAATATATTTTAGCTGTGCCTAAAAAAAGCTTTATATTTAATTTAATATTACATATCTCCCTACTTTATTTATTTAAGTCTTAACAAAATGTTTAAATTCACAAATTAAGTCGAATCAACAAATCTATTTGAATAAAGTAATTAAAACTATCAAATCAAATGAAATTAAAAACCAATCCAGGAATTGAACTATTTTTTTACGCCAAACGTGACAAACGTAACAGATTACATTTTGGAGTGCGGGAGTAAGCAGGTACTCTTTTTGTACGAAAAACCCCCAATTTAACCACCGCATGAAAGTTGGAAGTTCTGACTGCGACAGAACTGCCATCTATCGTATCTAGTGGATTTACCAAAAAGTCGAACAAACGCTTCGACAGTTCCTTTTTCGTGCGGCCAAGGTGTGGAACAAACTGCCTGCGTCTGCTTTTCCTGACCACTACAGTTCTGGTATTTTTAAGTGTCAAGTGTATGTATGGGCATTTACATTGTACAGTTTTATTGGTGAACGTCTAAGTCGGCCTTCTATCCGTGTAGGCTGAGAATAGCTCTACTTTTCAACCGAATTCAAAAAAAGGAGCTACTCAATTCGTCTTTTACTTCCATGCTGGACTGGGAGTGAAAGAAAAACATAGAATGTGCCAGCTGCTTCTCTTCCCGGGCATACTGTAAAAGTCGGTTACGGGACAGAGGTTTTATTGGCATTTTTGTGGGCGATAGGCTGACCCCCTGTCACTGCAATAGCCTCTCGCAATCATTATAATACCTCATTAGTCAAACGTGACATCAGTTGGTCTTATAACCTCTGATGTTCTGCCTACCCCATAAGGGATACAGGCGTGAAGTTATGTATGTATGTCAATTCGTCTTTATGTTTGTTAAATACATAATAACTTTTGACTGGGTGAACCGATTTTGATAATTCTTGTTTCATATGATAGAGGATACTTTCCATATAAAATTCATCGTACTTCATGTTTTTTTTTTGTAAATATGTATGGATTCGAAGATCGTTTCTTTGACGACTTTCTACTTCAGCTAAAGTTTTGACGTGAAGTCGGTGTTTTAATGCTCTGCATTCGTTGATTAGTAGGCTAACAATACTTACCCGAGTAGGGCCAGCTTGGGATAGCCCTAATCAAAATGGCGCTACTAATCAAAATTTCCCCCGTTTGGTGGTAGGATCCCTTCAGAGTTTGCGTGACTGCCGACCGAACGTGTCGCTAAATATCACTGCTCCAGCTGTTATGTGTTCCAGAAATCATCAATATATATAAAACTGTTCCATTACTGACTGAGTGACTGACAGACAACGTACAGCCGTAACTACGGGGCGTAGAGAGCAAATTTGGAACATACATTCTTAACGGGATGTAGGGGTTTGACTAATTTCGTTATACAATAAAAAATATGCAAATAACTACAGAGACATTGGAACAAAAAATTAATAACATGGAACAAAATCAACTTAGTAACTATATAGAATTATGTGGTATTAAAGAAGAAGAAGGCGAAAACCTAACAGAAATAACAAAAAAAATATGCCATAAACTACAAAAGAACGAAAAAGATATTATAAGAGTATTTAGAAAGAAAAAGCATGTATCGAACAAAAAGGAAAAAAAAACAGAAGATACCTACAGCCCTTTAAGAATCCTACTCAAGGATGGTTCCAGAGATGAATGGCTTATTACTGCCAAATCTGTTAGTATATCTACCGCAGATTTAGGGAAAGACTATGCAAACAGGATTTATTTACGTGAAGCCCTTTCGCCAGCCACGGCTTTCCTACTATGGAAAACAAAGACAGAACTCAAGGAATCAAACCAATTCAAATATGTATGGTGTCGTAATGGAGTTGTGATGGCCAGAAAAAATGACAACGATAAGTACCACATAATTCGAACCGAAAAAGATCTCGAGAAAGTCATCAAATTGAGTGAGTGAAATTGCAGCTTAATTTCAATAGTTTTTTCTGTGTAACAGTATAACGGTTAAAAAATTTAAAATAAAACAGTGGATACATACGACAATAATATATACGAAAATGTGTATTATAAATGGAACGATTATATCAGGGACGCTAAGTACATAAATAACCCTCTAGTGGTATTACAATTAAATATTCGTTCTATGATAAAAAACTTTGCAGAATTGGATCTCTTAATTAACAATAGCTCAAAATTAATTCACCTCATATGTGTCACAGAAGTTAACTTGAAGAATTGCACTAGTTTGTTTGAAATAGAAAATTACATGATGTATACACAACTAAGAACACACCAAAAAGGCGGGGGAATTATTCTTTACGTACATAAAAGTTTAAACTTTGAGAGGAAATTCATAATAACGAAGTACTTTGAATGCTTGACTGGCGAAATCACTTCTAAGGAATTAAATATTCAAATGGGTTTATGTATTGTGTATAGGCCACCTGAAAAAAATAAAACATCATTTATACACGAACTATATAAACATATAATAACATATTCCATTAAAAAAGACTACTTATTATTGGGTGACATGAACCTTGATCTTAAAAAAAATGACCCCATAAAAATCAACTATCTGAACTCATTAAGTGAGTTAGGTCTACAATGCGGAATAAACAATTACACTAGAGTCGAAATAAAAGACGGATTTTTATCGAAGTCATGCATAGATCACATTTTTACGCGCAGCGTTCAAAACAACGATCGAATAACAGGTGTCGTACAATGCGCGCCAGCTGATCACTACATAACCGGTTTTATTATGAGTTTGGCAAAGGTCGAGTGCGCGAGTAAACAAAGTAGACAAGTAACTTATATAGACAGAAATAAGTTAGTTAGTGAATTAGAAAACAAACAATGGGAGGAGGCATTACAATTAAATGATCCGAACGAAATTTTAGAATTTATACTCAAACAATTCTCCTGTGCTTATGATAAATGTACAAAGATTAAAAACATACAGAACGTCTCAAAAAGATCCGAATGCAACTGGGTTAATAAAAGATTGATATATATGTGTAATAAAAGGGATAAATTATTTAAAATATGGAAAAAAGATGAAAATAATATGATGAAAAAGAAATTGTACAATAAATACAGAAATAAAACAATATCATACACAAACCTTTTACGCAACAACAAAATTAAAACTGAAATTAGTGAAAACTTTAAAAATACAAAAATAGTTTGGAGTATAATAAATAGACTTACGGGTAAAATCATAAAATCGATAGACGAAGTGTTATTAAAGGCTTTCAAGACCAAAAATGCAAAAAAGCTCAGTAATGAATTTGCTAATGAATTTCAAAAAAATGTTCAAAAAATATGTACTTCATGTGACAAACCTTTGTTAGAAAAAAACTTGTATATCAAAAATTCTGACGTGTCGTTACGACTAAAGCAATGTAATGAACAAATTATAGTAGAAATAATAAAAAAAATTAATGAGAAAAAAAGCCCCGGATTCGATGGTATTAGAGCAAAAGATATTAAATTGTGCTATTCTAAACTAGCCCCCGTCTTAACCCACTTAATAAATAAAATAATAGCTTCAAAAGTTTACCCGAATAAACTTAAAATTGGCGTCATAAGACCCATTCATAAAAAAGGATCGTATAAAGAAATTAATAATTATCGACCGATAACTATACTTTCAATAATCGATAAAATAATCGAAAGGTTTTTTGGAGATCAAATAACAAGTTTTTTAAATGCAAATAATATAATCAACGCTGATCAATATGGATTTCAAAAAAATAAAAATACCAACCAATTATTATCAAAATTTACGAACGACATAAATAAATTACTTGACGAAAAAAAACATATAATTGCAGTATTTATTGATTTTAGCAAAGCATTTGAAACTTTACATTTACAAACACTATACTCCAAACTTTATGAAAACGGAATACAAGGTCCAGTATTAGAATGGTTCAAAAACTATCATAATAATAGATTTACGGCGGTAAAAATCGATAATCAACTGAGCGACCTAATCCCCAGTAGCATAGGAACAGCCCAAGGATCGATTTTAGCGCCGACAGAATACCTACTTTACGTAAACGATATGCCAAACGTTTTAAAAAACGGTCAAGTATACCAGTTTGCCGATGATACTTGCATTATTACGTCACACAGAAATATCACACATGCAATCGAAGAGATGCAGTTATGCTTCAATAATCTATGTGCATGGGCGCATGACCTTGGTTTAGTAATTAACTATGAAAAAACTAAAATGATGCATATTCATTCGGCACATAACATAGCGCCTATAGAACCGGTAATTTTAGCCCACGAACATAGATGCCATCATAACAAGTTTCTAGACTGCAGCTGTAAGTGCTTAGAGAAGGTACATACACATACTTATCTCGGTCTTATAATAGACAGTAGGTTCTCCTGGAAAGAGCATATTTTACACATTTGTGACAAACTAAGAGCTATAATATGCAAAATGTCAATTATAAAATTTAAGCTTCCCTACGCTGTAAGAAGAACTTTATATACAGCATTAGCAGACTCCGTTATTAGTTACGGTATAAGTAGTTATGGCAGGGCATATAAAACATATCTAGAAAATATTTATAAATTACAACTTAAATTATTGAAAATAATAGTACCTAAAAAAATTAAAAATGAACATAGACATAATGAGTACACAACATTATTTGAGCACTGTAAAGTTATAGATATATACAATAAAGTAAAATTCCAAATTCTAAAAGAAAACAAAAATATGATAAACAATTTACATATAAAAATAAGACCCAAAAAATTAAGAATCTTGTCTGAGGACATAAAATATACTTTACCGAAAACCAATAATATATACGGTCAAAGAATGTTAGAGTTCATGCTTCCAAACCTTCTAAATAAATTGCCAAGTCAGGTATTCAAAGTATATACTTCAAACACAAAAGTGGTGCAAAAATTTAAAGAATACTTCTACGAATCAAAAATGTAAGCGGTGTGCCTACAATAAGAATAATCTTGTTTAATTTAATTATTTTTAATATTAAGTATTAAAATGTATAAATGTGCGGCCCGCTGTCACACATAAGCGACAAGCTTACGTGACAGCTACATAGTTTTTTATATTAATGTAAAATTGTTATTTTGGATAAATAGGTAAATTAAAAAAAAAAAAAAAAAAAAAAACCAAGGAAGGAATTCCCGAAATTCCCACGGGAACGGAAAATATAGGACTTTTTAGTTTCAATGAAAATTTATTCCTTGAGTGCACGGATACGATACTTGGCATAGAGGTTCTTCAAAAAGTGACTGGTTGTTTTATGAAAGGAATTTCCTAAATTCCCACGGGGACGAGAAATATATTATGATGTTTTAGTTTGTATGAAAAAACCTTATTCCTGGAGTGCACGGATGTGATACTTGTTATAAAGGTTCCTTAATAAGTGTCTGTTTATATTATGGAAGGAATTCCCGAAAATTCTACGGGAACGGAAGATATAGGACTTTTGAGTTTATACGTGTACGAAGTCGCGGGCAAACGCTCGTGTTCTATAAAGAGTCAATTTTACAAATCCTAACTTACGCTTTGTGTGGCTAGTAAGCGACCATCGAAAACGATAAATCGGGCCTTTTATCGATATTTAATATGGCACTCAGAGTACAATACAATCCAAATACACTTTATTGTCAGAATCAAAAGGATAGGTACAAACATATTTCAACTAACATTGAAAGAGCACAAAGAGCAATTTTAAAAGTTTCCCATTTTTCGACCTTTCCTTTATCCCACTAAGATGCTCTAAAAAGACTGCAAAGTACTGACAGACAGTTATTTATAATGAACACAATTTTAAAATACCATTGCACCCGCAACTACAGATCACAAGTGGCTAATAAAAGAAGGCTTGACATTGCACGACCACAAAACACAAAAACTGCATTCTCTTCTAAATTTTACATTTTTCTAGGACCACTGCTTTATAAACTATAAAACTCCAAACTAAACATATGTCTCCTGACCTATAACAACACTAAACAGATAATACGATCATCGCTTTTAAATATGTGTTATGAAGATACAGAGAAACTGTTAATAGTCTTAAAATAACATTGACTTTAAATACATGCAGATTAGAATCTAGTTATAATTTATACCTTCGTTTTAATAAAGGTTAAGTATGTTCTTAGTAGTACATATAGATTATTGACTATTGTCTGTTGTAATTGTATATCCAGTTATGTGTTTAGTATAGTATTTCTTTAATTGAAAACAAAAAAATAAGGTAAAATCCTTACTTAGGTACCTTATAAAAATGTGATTGTTATTGTATCCATTTGTTATAGAATTAATAGTGACTTAGCAATTCATTAAATTGAACATTTAATACCTACAAAACAAGTAAGGTGAGTGGGGGGAAGATGGAAAACGGGGTAAGACAGAAAGTCAACAATAACGCCACATCTAGCAGATTTTTTGAAGTGTTTGTAGCACTGTTTAAGCCGCCATTTAATTTTCTCCTATGTCGTAGTCAATGTTTGAAGGTTATGCACAGAAACATGTTTTTTTTTACAAAATTGTACAATCTGGCTTTTTGCGTGTTTCTTCAAGTATTTTTATCTTACCCCGCATCCTGTAACTATCATTAAAAGCTAGGTACAAGTGATTCTTTTGGATACTTAATAATTACTTTTTATTTACCTTTGAGTTATTAAATACATTTTTTGCCATTACTCGTATTTTAGGAATTGAAACAATTTTCTATCTTTACCCATTACATTTTGATGGGGTAAGATGAACATATCAATTTTCGAGTAAGATATTTGGAATAATATTATGCTACCAAATATGACAAATGTAACATAATCAGATTTTTTTGTTTGTTTCTGATTTTGCCTTTAACTTTTATTATCAATTTTACTTTAAACAATCGCTCAGCAATGTTTGAGAACATCCACTTTGATCTTTCCCCGGTGGGGTAAGATTGAAATACAAAAATCAAAATATTTGTCTTGTCTTTATTTCCTTAGGCGTTTTGATGCTTGAGTCTGTTATTTTGTTTTCAGGGCATTAAATTCCATAGACTAGTATTGACCAAGAATGTATGTCATTCTTGTAAACGATTTTAGAAAATAGTTTGATCTTTCCCCGTCACCTTTCCGTCTTTCCCCTGTTTTATTTTTGTCCATTGCAAATGATTGCAAGTGTGGCACTCATCTCTTTATAGATTTAAATGAAATTTAACAAACTAGTTTAAAAATATACTCTCTGGTCGTCATCCACAATACATCAAGTTTAAATTTTGATTAATATGTACTGTTTCACAAGGATTCAAAAACAACACTACTCATCTCATTGAAAACCCGTTCGATCTTGCCCCCACTCACCTTAATCGTATTTACTTAGTTTAGGTATTATGCCTGTTTTACCCTAGTTCATGAAAAATTAATGAAATCACATATTATTGTATAGCATCTTTTGTTAAATTTAGTAATCTTAGTACATACATACGGATTATGTTGTTTTACCTAGTATAAATTTATAAATTAATGTTATTCTTAGATACCTATAAGTTTTTATCAGAAATAAATATCTTATCTATCTTATCTTATATTAAAATATTGTACATAAAAGGAAAACTGGATTCAAGACGTTTTAGACGGCCTTATCACTCATGAGCGATCTATTCCAGGCAACCTTTCCAGAGCACCTATGTATTTTTTTAAGGATATGGCATCTTTAGTTCTGTGTGCTTAGTCATGGTATCAAATCGAGTAATTCTATCTATTATGGTCCGCATACTAATATAAAAGGATAAAATATCAAGATAATATTTATCTTGTCGATTCGAGAATTTATCGATTGTCGCATGCTATAGGTAGTTGAATTCTTTTCAAGTGGCTTTTGTGACAGTTCAAAATTGACAATCGTGACATAGCCGTAATGAAATTGTTCGATCTTCCATTCGATGGCTTTGAAGTATCGAATCAGTTGGTGAAAAAAAATTATACAAACTTCCGATTACAAGATGGCCGCCCAAATTCATCGATTCAATGTGGATTCAGTAATGTCAATCAAATCAACTGAACGTTCCGTTTCTTTGAATCTGTCTATTTAATATGAATATTTTTATGACCTTTAATTTATTTATTACAGTTAATAATAATATAAGTAAGTGTAAAGTGTAATAACAATTACACTTTATATTTGGGGACTGAAAACTGCTCACGTCCGCAAGGTTTAGCCCTCGATGCCTTGTACGTGGTCCCTGGGTGGTGCTAAACGAGCAGTTAAATCTGGTGGTAGGCTTCGGCCGTGGCTTGTCACCACCCACTAGACAGAGCCATGCCGCCAAGTAACCTAGTTGCGTTCCGGCATGATGTCTAGTGTAGCCATTGAGGAGGATAGGTCTGAGTAATCGTGCTGAATCTGAGAACAGTTTTCAACTCGTAGGATAATGACTCGCCGGGTAACTCGTTTTGGAGGGTAGCGGGATCCGAAGCACGGTGCACCGCTGGCCTACCGCAGGTAGTAGGGGGCCCAAGTAGCATGCCAGCCACATGCGAAAGGCTGCCCCGCCACCTCGTGAAAAATCCCGGGAGGCTCCATCGTGCCGGTTGGCGACCGGTTGGAGAGGACCCGATGGCGACCTCGGGGGGGTTCGGGTGTCCCCGCAGTCTCCAGGCGAGTTCCCCAATGGTGCATTGTTCCCTAGGAGTTGCTTGGTTCCATTTGCAGCGCTTCACTCAACTTCTATTCTCCTCCCTATTCACTCCACAATTCACAATGAAAGGTTCCAAAAAGAGTACGGTTCAACAGCGGTTGCACTTCCTCTCCCTCAAAGTGCACTTCTGTAACATCCGAGGAGTGCACTCCAATCTGAACGATGTCCACCACCATCTTGAGACGGAGAGACCCCACCTACTCTTTCTAACGGAGACGCAGATCTGCGATCCGTCAGACTCGGCATACCTTGGTTACCCAGGCTATATCCTGGAGTCACTTTTCCGCCCACACGCCGGGGTGTGCATGTATGCCAGTGACGCGATCTGTTGTCAGCGTCTCCGTTACTTGGAAGTGCCGGACCTTTCAGTCATGTGGGTTCACATAGATACCGGCCTAGACCAAGTGGTTTACGCCGGTATCTATCGTTCACATAGCGGAGATCGGGAGACAACGAGGCTCATGGAATACCTTGGCAATACAGCAGATAAGATTCAGCAACGTTTTCCCACAGCCCAGTTATTGTTCCTGGGGGATTTTAATGCTCACCACGGGCAGTGGTTATACCCGTATGAGGACACTGACCATGCTGGAAGAGAAGTTTTTAAGTTTTCGCTGACTTATGGTCTCTCACAGCTTGTAAACGAGCCTACGCGCATCCCCGACGTTGCTGGCCATACTGCGTATTGCTTGGACCTTCTGCTGACAACCGATCCTGACAGATACTCGGTGTCCGTCACTGCACCTTTAGGGACATCCGATCACTGTATGGTGAAATCTGTATCGCTGTACTCGCCACCTGACACCCGCCCTAAAGGCTCCAGGCGAGTATGGCGTTACAAGTCAGCAGATTGGGATGAAATGCGACATTTCTTCGCATCTTATCCGTGGCGGCAAACCTGTTTTACTTCAACCGATCCATCGTGCTGCGCTGATGCTGTCTCAAGTGTGATAGTTCAAGCAATGGAGTACTTCATTCCCCACGCTGATCTATCCCTTGAAACCAAAGCTCGCCCATGGTTTAATACTGCTCGCCTCGCCGCTGAAAAGCGAAAGCGGGAAGCATACAAAGCCTGGGCAAATGCTCGCAGAAGCAAAGCCCTGGATTCGCATGAACTTAAGAAAAGATACAATGCTGCCGCCAAGTCCTGCAAAAAGGTAATCAAAAGAGCTCGTTTTGCCCACATAGGCTGTATAGGAGACAGAATAGCAGCATACCCTTCGGGAAGTAAAGCTTTCTGGTCCCTTGCCAAGTCGGTCGAAACGAACTTTTGTCGCCCGTCGCTGCCACCACTGAGGAAACCCGATGGTTCTCTGGCCCACACTGCTAAGGAGAAAGCAGATTTATTTGCTAGTATCTTCGCGGAAAATTCTCGTCTAGATTGCCAAGGAAGAATCCCACCCCAATTACCTCAGTTCGGACCTACAATGGGTACCGTTCACATTCGCCAAAAGGAGGTTCTTAAATGCCTGCTGCACCTAGACGAGAACAAAGCTAGTGGTCCAGACGGTATTCCTGCAGTGGTCTTAAAACGCTGCGCAGCTGAGTTGTCTCCCGTTTTGACGCGTCTTTATCGACTTTCATTGGAATCCGGTAAGGTTCCCAAGTCCTGGAAGCTTGCTAACGTACAGCCAGTACCGAAGAAGGGAAGCCGTGCCGATCCTGTCAACTATCGACCAATTTCAATCACCTCCATACTTTGCAAAGTCATGGAACGTGTATTGAACAATCGACTCCTGGCATACCTCGAGACCAACGAGCTCCTAAGCGATAGCCAATATGGTTTCCGCAACGGGCGCTCGACCGGAGATCTTCTCGTGTATGCCACTCACTTATAGAGCGAGGCCTTGGAGAGTCATGGTGAAGCAATAGCTGTATCCTTAGACATTTCCAAGGCCTTTGACAGGGTCTGGCATGATGGTCTCTTAAGTAAGCTTCCAGCTTATGGCATACCGATTGGGCTCTGCGACTGGATATCTGATTTTCTGAGGGAACGGTCAATTCCAGTAGTCTTAGATGGCTACTCCTCCGACCAAATGGCAATTAATGCCGGGGTACCTCAAGGATCTGTTCTCTCTGCAACATTATTCTTGCTGCACATTAATGACCTTTTAACACCAGGCATTATTAGTAATGCTGATGAGAGCACTGTTGTAGAGAGATACGTATCCAATGCGCGAGCGAGCCCCCGTGAAATCCAGAGTTTAAGAAAGTCAATGATTGAGCGCGTTGATTTGACCTTACGGAAAGTATCCGATTGGGGTGAGTCGAATTTGGTTAAATTCAGCGCGTCCAAAACTCAGGCGTGTCTATTCTCCGCAAAAAAGAGCACCTTCACATTAACGCCCACTTTCCAAAATGTATCTGTCCCCATCACTGACCATCTAGGGCTTTTAGGTGTAACTATAACATCCAGTATAAACTTCGGTCAACAAATTGTGTCCATGGCTCAAGTAGCTTCGAAAAAGTTGGGAATCATCTCGAAGGTACGGCGGTACTTCGGCCCTGCACAGCTTCTTAACTTATACACAGCTCAAGTACGATCATGCATGGAGTACTGCAGTCATCTTTGGGATGGTTCAGCCAAATATCAACTAGAAGCGCTGGACTCCGTTGACCGAAGAGCCCGTAATCTAATCAACAACGTCGACCTTACGACCAAAAAACTGCAGACCCTAGAGCATCGTCGTAAGGTTGCGTGTCTAACCGTGTACTACAGGATATATTTTGGTGAGTGCGCGAGTGCTCTGTTTGAGCAAATTGAACCCTCACCCTTTTACCATCTACTAGACGCAGACAGAACTTCCATCCGTATGTGGTTGATATTCCAAAAAGTCGAACTAAGCGCTTTGACAGTTCCTTTTTGATACGGGTCGCCAAGGTTTGGAATGAACTGCCTGCGTCTATTTTCCCTGACCAGTATAGTCCTAGTACTTTTAAGCGTCGAGTGAATAGGTTTCTCGTGGATGGACGTGTACCACCTTAGTCTTCATGTTCACTTAACATCAGGTAGCATGGAAGACAAACGTCCCATCCATATTTTATAAAAAAAAAAAAAAAAATAGTTCAATTTATAATTTTAAAATAAACAATTTTATTGATATAGTTTTTATTTTCTTAACGCGCCAATTTATATTTTATTAGTTGTAAATAGTTTGCGCATAATGGAAAATGAGAACTGTCAGGAAAATCATTTGAAAACAATTCAACTATAGTTCTGCTGGTGAGATGTAGAGAGAAACTGTCACATGCAAAAATATTTTTGAATGGGACTTGTAGATATTAGAACGTACAAACAAACGAACTATTCAGCTTTATTAAATTAGTATAGATTAACAGTTTAATCCTTAAAGTGGTTCCACAATCAACACGGATCAAATGTTAGATAAAAAATGCTTAATTTAGTTTTTTTGCCGGTTTTCAAAACATGAAGATAATATCTACCGTTTTTTGTATTCTTCGGAATGGTGGGACCAAATCAATAATTTAAAGGTCTGTGAGTATGGGAAGTTAATACCAGCAATCTAATTCTTAGTACCTTTCATTAAATAGTTGGTACCTACGTACTTTAAAAGATCATCACCTCTTGCAAGCAGCTTACCCACATCAATCCCAATAACATTTGTTCTACGACTTTTTACAAATCTATGAAGATTTTTGCTCCTTACTCTACTTTTTGTAACAAGTACTTAGGTACTTTCCTATTATTATTTTATAGCGATATGTTACTACGCAAGGTGCATGGCATACCTCCGCTCAGAGCATATAGAGCTATGCCTCTAAACCCAGGCTATAAATACTTTTAGTATGGTCTAAAGTGGTCTGTTATCATGTTACGTTTATCGATATAGCTCCATCCCTTTCAGTTTCTCCGACTCTGGTATAACCTTGTACGTGTGTAAACGTCATATTTTTTTATAAAATAATTTTTTTTTTTATTTATTTTTTTTTTTCTTATTTTTTTTTATTTAGGAATCAAACAGTCGTTTACAATAGCGTTATTACAAATAAAATTAAGTACTTAAAGACCTATAGTTCCTTTAATTTAAATCAACATATACAAATTTAAAAAAAATGAACTATGTCTTACAAATTTAACATTTTGAAATGGAGAGAAAAAAGAAAGAAAAAAAAAGTAACACTTGAGTAGACATTTACAAAATAAAGTATACCTACATGAAACATTAAAAACACATTAAACTACAGTTGACATTGCAATAGGTAAGATTGTAGTTTCATTTTTCATGCATAATATAAAAAAGGTGCTCTTTCAAGTTTTTACAGGAGCTGTCATCGAGAAAATACCTAAAGAAATGTAAATATTGGGTTGGGGAAAAAGTTTCTTCGCATTATTTAAGAAAATTCAAAACATTTTTTTATATAGTTTATAGACATTTAACTAAAGTATGTATGTACCATTTTGTTCGATAACCTTTTGCCATCTTGTAGGTAGGGACATGATCCAATTGCTATAAAAATTTTGGGACCTCTCATCAAAATACCGCGACAAGTGGATTTGGCAGTCCTCTCGTGATGTTAACCTAACACTGCCTAAAGAGTTCTGAAGAGACCGAAACAGGTGGAAATCTGAAGGCAAGGTCAGGACTATACGGCGGATGCATTAACACCTCCCAGCCAAACTCTCTTAATTTTTGCTGGGTGGCTATAGATGTGTGAGGTCTAGCGTTATCATGATGAAACACCACACCCCTTCTGTTGATCAATTCCGGCCGCTTTCTCTCAACTTCTTGTTTTAATCTCATAAGTTGTTCGCAGTAGAGTTCAGAATCAATAGTCCTGCCTGGTGGTAACAGCTCATAATGAATAATGCCCTTCCAATCCCACCACCTGACCGGCCTTTGACCACGACCTTTTTCGCACGTTCTTGTACGTGATCCACTTTTCATCACCAGTTATCAGCTTCTTCAAAAATTATTCGGTTTCGTTACGTCGTAATAAAGAATCACAAATGAGTACACGGTTCGGCACGAATATCGAGCTTTTTTGTGTACCCAGCTTTTTTCAAATGCGCCAAAACTGTTTTGTGGTCAATTCCCAGTTCTTCAGCTACGTCGTAACTACTGATATGTCGATCTTGCTCCACTTTTCAAAAATGGCATCCATTTTATCCGTAATAGGGCGACCAGAGCGAGGTGCATCTTTGACATCAAAATTTCCGGATTGACAACACTTAAACCAAATTTGTGCTACTCTCACAGACACTGCACTAGGTCCATAAACATCGCAAATTTTTTTCGCGGCTTGCGTTGCATTTTTACCTTTTTTGTAGTAAATTTTAAAATGTATCGAATTTCTTCATTAGATTCACTCATCTTGACAGTACGAAAAACAAATGAAAATCACACATTTTCCTAATTTGAATTTGGAATTATGTTCTTTAAAATTTTAACTTTCAATGATACCAAAACCAGCCAGATACAAATACTATAGCCAAAGAGATTTTATTACAAGTTCATACATACTATAATGCGAAAAGACTTTTTCCCCAACCTATTAGTATAAAAGCTGCAATTTGTAGGTACCTACCTACATTACGTTATTGAAACATAATTTTATGTAAGTAAAGTTACATTCAGAAGTCGTCGTGGCGCCGCGCCGTGGTTACTGTGTGTATCAAACGATATCACAGGTTAAGCAACGTGCGGCGCGGTCGGTACTTGGATGGGTGACCGCCGACCATTAATTTCTCACGACGACTTCCGTGCTTCGGAGTGCACGTTAAGCAGTCGGTCCCGGGTGCTGTATACTTGTATAAAGCAATCGTTAGGGTTTGTCAGAAGACATATCGGCGCCCTGAAAATTCTGACATCCACCACCCAGCACTGGGCCAGCTTGGTGGATTATGGCCTATACCTCCTCATCACCCAAGGGAGAGACTCATATCCCTGCTCATACAATTTTATTTTGATACATCGCTTTTTCGGTAAAATAAATCGTTACTTCAATGATCCGAAAAGGCTTAATAAAAAGTAGGTTACTTACATTAAAAAAAAAAGTATTTTTTTTTCTGTGAAATGAAACTTGATGTAAAAAAAACATCCGTATTCGAAAATTTGATACCCTGAGTGTACACTGAGTATTATCCCAGTATATGTACAACCAGACCCGAGTCCATTTACAAGATTTCGTATACCTACGAAAATTGCCGCAGCGGAGACTCGAACTTTGACATCTCACAGAACATTAAAACACCGCGGGGGCCATAGTGAAATATAAATAAAAAACATTTGCCGTCAGTATTTATAGGAACAATGGTCGTTAGTTAAGTGAATTTTCTTAAGAATACCTAAAACCAGGTTAAAAGGTTATCTTTTTAATCTAATCTTCTCACTTTGTTTTAAAGTAACTTTTCAAAACCAGCGTAATTATTTAAAGTGCTTTTCCAGACACCACCGCAATGTTTTATGAGATATTCAGTAATTTAAGTACATAGAGCCCACTGCTATTAAATTTATTACTTTATTTGAAATATAGTGTTGCTATTTAATAAATTAATATTTATTTTCAGAGTCCTAATATAACCTAGGTACAATTAAGTAGGTACCTAGGTTCTAAGTTGCTACGCTATATTAGGTTAAATACAGTTAAGTTGACGACCACTTTGGCGATGCAGTAAACCTGTCTGCCTCAAACGTCAGTGGTTGCGGGTTCAATTCCCGCACGGACCAAGAAAAAAAAATGTCTGGGTGTTTATCTATTTATATTCCAGGTTCCCCCTAGTTCGCTGCATGGTATCCCATAACACAAGCTATGCTTACTTTGGGGCCATGTAGTGTGGGTGATTGTCTGGGGATTTCAAAAAAAAAAGTAGGTACCTACCTAAGTATAAAGAAATAAAAATCTCGAACAAGACGTTTAATATAGGTATCCATTTCAGCAGTAAATTGTGTTTTAACTTTTTCAATAGTTGTTATGATACCGTAAAATCTTTTGCGTCCGTATTATTATCTTCGAACCATACAATTTAAAAACATTTGATCTTCAATTTAAAATAAACATATCACTTACCTTTACAAAGATAACAATTTAAAAATCCGAAACCATCACACAAACACTAAAAGGTACTGGCATAAAAACTCATTGTCCAATCTGATGTTATGTAAAAAAAAGAAAACACAATAACAATTTTTCCCGCGCTTCATAACCGCGGGCGCGCGTTCACTTCGGCCGCCGGCTGATTTTCAAATAACCCAATATGGCCGATTTACTGAATGACAGAACGTAATTATAGTAGAGGCGGTCAAGGTAGAAAATTGAATTTTTTATATCGATTTATTTATTAAACTTCGTGCTTCGTTGTTCGGAAAATGTTATATTTTGATAATTATATTTTTCCGGTTCATTTTAAATGATGAGCCGTGAATTATAACGTAGGTTATGCAGGCAGATTTCAGTAATTGTATGTAAGTAAGTATTCTTACTTGCGTCTTTTAAATCAGATTTAATTTTATAGGCTGTTAAGTAATTTGCACTGAATTGCAGAGGTTGTTTTTTGTAGCAGATTGAATACTATGATAGAATCTATTGTTTTGCTTGAAATTATGCATTTACCTTCTAAGGATGATTTTCAGGAACAAATGGAGTTTCAATCTGACCTTATCATTTGTGTTAATGATCCTTCATAGCGACTCGTTCATGGGTCAATGTGTACGCTTTATTTTATAATAACATTCCAATATATTTAAGATTAACCCTTCGATGGATTTAAGGATAAGTGTAATGTGAAAAGGTTCACTATAAGATATCCGGATGCAAGTTGCAAATTGTTATTGTGTATTTTTTTTTCTCTTATTTTTAAAAGATGATTGCTGTTGAGTTTCTTGCCACTTCTTCTCAACAGATCGACTTTCCGAAGTGGTGGTAGATTCAGTTCAACTTGTAAATTGTTTGATTTATTTCAAATGTATTTAAATACTTACGAAATAAAGAATATTTGAGTTTGAGTTGAGTTTGAGTTTGAGTTGACTAGACGCACAGACCAAAAAAAAAGTTCCGTGTCTGGGTGCTTATTATGAGTAATTATGCTTAAAATGCAGAATTACTCATATTTAAATCATATAAAGTCGTCCTTTACGATATTTAAGGTACTTTCCTTTAATGTCCCATAGCCTTGGGACGCCATGCAAGGCAACCATCCATAAATACTCGAATCGACAAGATAAATATTATTTTGTTATTTTATACTATTATGTAACCTAATATGCGCACCATAACAGATAGAATTACCTACTTAATTTGATACCATGATTAAGACCACAGAACCAAAGATGTCACATTCTTTATAAATTACATACACTTAGTACCTACCATATTCTAAGAAAATATCGATAAAAGGCCCGATTTATCGTTGTCGACGGTCGCATGCTAGCCCCGCTGTATATGCAAGGTTCCTCCCTACTTAGCTACGTGGTGTCCCATATCACAAGCAGAAAAACATAGAATGTACCAGCTGCTTCTCTTCCCGGGCATACTGTAAAGTCAGTTTAGGGGTGGTGGCTTTATTGGCGTTTTTGTGGGTGATAAGCTGACCCCCTGTCACTGAAATAGTCTCTATCCTTCATCATAAATACCTCCAAAGTCAAATGTGATATCAGATGGTCTTATAACCTCTGGTGTTCTGCCTACCCCATAAGGGATACAGGCGTGAAGTTATGTAAGTATGTATTTATATTCTGTGTAGGTAAACTGCAAATTGATTTTTGTAGTCTACAAATTGTCTCTTCTCATCAATAACAATGCTGTTCATCCAACCATGAAAAGGGACATAGGCTCCTCAGTTTGAAAACCAGCGTCATTGCTTAGGCACGGTAATATTATCTATAAGTATTTCAACTCGGCCGCATCTTTGAAATAAATGCCTTCAGCGCACCACCCGCCGCGCCGCCGCCGCACTGCGCTCCGCTCTCATGCGGTAGGACTGCCCGCCTTCATTATATTTGCCTACTTTGTGTTTACTTCCATTTAGTTTTGTGATTGTAAACATACTTTTTTTATATAAAGAAATAAAAATCTTTGTGAATTGTATAGGAAGTGTTCAACAAAAATTCGTTTTGTATCAAACTACTGAGACTTACGAAGTGATTTATTACTAACTAGCTGCTGCCCGCGACGTCGTCTGCGTGAACGCTATGCAGCACCAAACGCACCTACGATTATAACACTGCTAGCGTGATAATATGTAGCCTATATGTTGACCCGACTTCTTAACTATCTTCATGCCAAATTTGAAGTAAATCCATGCAGTACTTTTTGAGTTTATCCCGGAAAGACAAACAGACAAACAGACAAAAATTCTAAAAACTATATTTTTTGTTTCTGTTTCGATTGTAGATCATACCCCAAGTATTCTTTTAAAAAAATATTCAATGTACAGTTTTGACTTTCCTACCATTTTATTATATGTATAGATAAATAATCCGCATTTTAATGTAAAGCTCAATCAAAATTGTTTCGGCAAGCAGACAGTCGCGGCTGGCCGCATGCCGAGATCGAGCCTCGCAGGTACCTCGTCCGTTTGTATGAAGTTGAAATACTGTACCTATATAGTATTACCGTGTATTACGTACGCTGAGCAAACGGACGTGACGCGATGCGTTACGACTTTAAAGCAAGGACTGTATACCGGTATGAATTTCTGTACATTTTTTTTCTGTATGACGTCATACCGTTAAATTAGGTGTATTTAAAAATAACAGTACAGGAATTCATACTTAAATAATTCTTGTACTTTTTTTATTATTGTAGAATAACTGATTTTTCAACACACTTGCTCGTAAAGTGAGCGTTATTCTATTGAATTTAGAACTATAAACTGGGCTATAAGTCACGCGTGCATAATATATTATACCCTAGTGCATAATATAATGAATCCTACAAAGTTGAATTGTACCTTTGTGCAAATTAAATGCGAGTAAACAGAGCATATTTTATTGATCCGGGTTATACATTAATTTTTTTCAGAAACAACAAAGAGGTTTTATACCACTTCAAATCCATATACATTTTTAAATGTTTACGCCTCATATTAGTTAAACAAAATTGTATATCAAACAAATTATTCAGAATTTACATTAATTTGTTACAAAATATTAAAATATTTGGATTTACCACTCCAAATTAAATATTTTCATGTAAAATAGGCTGTATATGCTATACAGCCATTGACACATTTGGCGGAAAAAAAAACCTACGCGCATGCGCGAGGTTCGGCGCCATTTTTCAATCACAATTCACAGCTTTGTTATCAAGTGTGTTTGTTATTTTATGACCACGTATGTCTGTCTTTTACTCACAAGTGTGTTGAAAAACGTCGTATATAACTCGTGAGCGTTGCTAATTGCAGTCGAGGCTGTGATTTGAGCCCGAGCCGCAGGCGAGGGCTTAATAATGAGCCGAGACTTCGCTCACTTGTTACATAATATACTATTTTTTTTCAGGTAACTGAAATTTTCCGGTATTAATATTAATATTGATATTAAAATTTTATTTTTAAATAACTGAAGAATGATCGATAGTTTGTTGAAGCCTATGAAGCGTAGGTACATATGCTGACCTATACATTTCGGTACAGAAATTAAATAAGTTAAAATATTTCTGTACGTAAAACATCTACAGAAATTAATCCGGTATACATTATTTGGGTACTGATATAATGAAGTTTTAATAACTTGTACAGGTATTGTGTTTGATGAAGCAGTACACTAATAAGGGTAGGTACTGAAATTTTACTAGTACTATTTAAAAATTTTATACCGATATGCAGTCCCTGGCGACCCATACTTCAGTGTTCTACGTTGTTGCGTTGTTGGCTGACACCTTTTTGTAATTATTAAAGATAAGGCCCGCATTTGACCTCAACCTCACCTGATGGTAAGTGAAGACGAGGTCATATGGCCTGTTCAATCCCAAAAAAAGAGCCCTCACCGCAGGTTCCTCAATAAAACTATCGAGTCACCAAAGGTAAGTCACTTAATTTTTTTTTTTTTTTCCGCCACAGAAAGCTTTACTACCGACTTGACGCCCCGAAGAGAGCCACAGAAGGAGAGGAGGTGAATGCTTGATGCACGAAGAGGGGACCTTTGGGGGACTACCCCGCCAGCCAATCCCTAACAGTGCGGGACTCACCGAACCCAGTGTTACCCGCTAAACACCCCCTTTGCTGAGTTGTCCCGAGTTGGGTTAATCTCATCATCTGAACGACAGCCAATTGGAGTCAGAGGCTGCGTACCGGGCGTCCCAAGAGACAACCCGTCACGAAAGCTTATCGCAGGACCGAATCTGTAATAAAAAGTTGAAAAACAACGAAGTGAAAGTTATAAACACATGTTGTGTGAATTAATTGTTAAGAACAACCTAGAACCGGTTGGCTTGTTGAAGCTTCCTCACAAGGGAGGCGTGCTTGGATAGGATGGGGAGAGCATCGGCGAGAGAGTCCTGGCCGGCGTTAAGTGCAATGCCGAGCTCAAGAATCTCGTCGATAGGAGCGACGGTGACCCAGAACGCCAAGCGATCAAAGCTGACCTTTGCGTTCTGTACCGCGGGTTGGGCGGGCGCCCAGCCCAAGCGGTAGGAGTGACGTTCGAAACGGGTTTCGATGCGCATTCCACGGGCTGAGGGGCCTTAGCTTGAGGGGAGCCCTTAGGGGGCTGGGGGCGGTGTCTCCAATTAAGGGGATCGGCCGCCGCTTTGGAACGGACCGAGCGCGGCGCCTTAGGGCACCCGCGATAGTTCGCCGTATGGCCGGACTGGCCGCACAGGACGCAAGACGGATCTGTCGGGGACTCAAGGGTGCGGGAGCACTCCTTGGTGGAATGATCCTCTAGGCACTTAACACACCTAGGTTTGGCGAAGCAGTTATGTGTCGCATGACCATAGAGTTGGCAGCGGTGACATTGACCGGGGTGACCTCTGTTGTGAGGTTTTTCCACTCGAATTTGCGAGAGGCCGCATACAGTGTGGGCCCCATTGCAAATTAGGGAGTTCCCAGCTGTGTTATTCGTGAGAATAACAAGCGCAAGGGGAAACTGTTTGCCTCGTTTGCTGTGCAACTTGTGCACGGACTCAACGGGGAAACCTTGAGATTTAAGATCCTCGGCGATAAGATCGTTCGATAGCTCGAACGGCACGCCCCTAAGGATAACGCCGGCTTTACGCTCTTCCGGGAGAGCGTAAGTATGATAGGCGAATTGCGTTTGAGTTAGTAGGGAAGTCAAATTCCTGAAGTCGATCAGAGTACATGGCTCGATCTTAATGAAGGCACCGGTGTTGGTTGCCTTCTTGTAATTGATCTTGGGGGCAGTCAGACCCCCCGAGCAGAGGGTCGAGACCTGTCCCCAAAGATGTTTATCCCGAAGGAAGACAGGGGGAGGGGGCTTAGAGCTCGGGGGAGGACCCTCGGGCTTGGAACGCGGGGCAACCTTGGGGCGCATTGCCGCCTTAGGGGCTACAGCCGCCTTAGGGGCTTCAGCCGTCTTAGGGGCCGCTACCGCCTCGGGAGCCGCCGCTGGAGAGGGCGTGGGAGGAGCGGAAGAAGCGGTATTCTTCTTTTTCCTATTAGAGGACTTTTTACCTCGGACAGGGGTGAATGGAGTATCATCCGTAACAGTGTCATCCGAGTGGGACGCACTGACGAGCGAAGCCTTGCGTTTAGACGCAGCGGATTTGGCGGAGGACTCGGCAGACTCGGACTCGGAAGATTCCGATTCGGAGATGCCGTCCATGTACTCTGAGGGGCCAGGAGACACCGTAGAGCGTTGGGACTGGGCATCGAAACCCGGGGGGACCTGAGGGGTCTGATCAGCTTGAGCCTGAGCGGCTTGAAGCAGAGCGAGTTGGGCCTGGGCGGCCGTCAGCGACGTTTGAAGCTGCATCATTGAATTTCGGAGGTGTGACTCATGCACGTGAAATGAGGCGAGGAGACGGGCCTCAGAGGCCTGAATAGTTTCGGCCACGCGGGCCTCAACAGCTGCATCGAACCTAGCTTGCTGAGAGGGCTCCATGATGGGGTACCCTCTGAAAAGGTTGAACGTGCCGATGAACGGCGAACGAACCTAACCTGACGAAAACCGATGCCGGTGAATGGCGGCGGAAGCTGAAAAGAGGGGGTGCGTGCTCCTAATTCGAGCAGGCACCTAACCGTCCCCCTGGGAAAGGCCCAGTGCAATGGGTTCGGGTCTGCCGGATTTGTTAGCCCTGGAGAGCTAATAGCGTTCCGAGGCCACGCTAACGAGCTTCGTTGTCACCGTAAGGTATCAACTCGTTCAAACGCGGAACTTGGAAGTTTGTTTAAAGTTCGTCCTTTTCAGCACGAAAATCACTCAAACTTCCAAGTAGTATGGTAGCGAAGTTCGCGAATGCGTCGTTAGCACGCAAGTGGCGCCACTGTCGCAAACGGCACTAATACGCGGCAGTACCGACCGGAGAGCCTCGGAGTCGATAAGCGGTAAAACGGAACGATAACGATAAGGATCCCGCCGAGTCGACAAGTCTCTTATCGATAGAGACGGGGAGCACTGAAAGCACGATAAACACGACCACTGCGCGCGAACGATGATAGCGAACTGTCATTTAATATCATATCTCACTCAACAAGCTTCATACAAAATATAAACAAAAACACTTGTGTGATTTAAAGAACAAGCAACGCCATCTAGCAACGGACGGTTGAAGTAAACTAAACGTACTATGGCACGGAGGAAATATATGTATAGAGGAGCTCTATCGTGTAAAACCATGACACTGTAAAGTCACATACAGTGTTTTGTCGCTATAGCGCTTAATCGTTTCCTTATAGCCTAATGTATATGCCTGTGCCTTAAAATCAATGAAATAAGGTGTTTTTTGCCTATATTTTTAACAGCAGTTTACCCCTGTATCATCTAATATCTACGAGCTATCACACCTTGACACTGTATCTGATCTTACAGTGTCTTAACTTTATAAATTTTATTCGCCCGTTTTGATACAGTGTTTTGGCGTCGGCGTGGCCAGTCTTGTTAGAGCTAGGGAAGCGTAGCTCTCGTCGTATTACTATCTCACTCACTCTTAGCGTATTTGTAATGCTTTCGATCATCACGCGTGCGGTGCGGGGCTTTTGTGACGCTTCAAACATTAACGGACGCGACACCGGGTCAGTGCATTGTTTACTTTTGTTGTGGTAGTTTGTTTTTTGCGCGATAATGAGTAATCAACGAAATAGATTATTAATCAAGTTATCACAAACTAATAAACAATATTACAATGATTCAAGCCATGTGACGAATGCATCGGAGTTAAATCTGTTAGCATAGATATGCAAAAAGCCATATGTATGCCTATAATTGACACCAAAGATAGCTATTTTTCCAGAAAACTTGTTTTGTTTAACGAAACATTTGTACCTCCAGGCAAGAATAAAAAAGCTAGGTATATGCATAGTTTGGCATGAAGGGGAGAGTGGGAGAAAAGCCTACAATATAGCTTTTCTCTTTTGTTTTTCTACATTTGTTCACGTTTTGAGAAAACATTGCCGAGATAAGAAATGTATCTATTTCTTTATAGATAATTGAAATTCTCCAAATAAAAATAAAGTGTTGCTTTCAACGCTAATAAGAATTATTAATGACCAAAGTACGTCAATTGATACAATCGTTCTAGAATATTTTGAGCCTGGACCCACTTACATGGCGGCAGATGCAGTGCATGCCACAATCGCCAGAAAACTGACTTCTTCTGGAGAAGTATATGATTGATGATGCAAAAATTCAATTTACTAAAGGTTGGAATTTGCAAACTCTTAAAGTAATTGAATTCAGAAGAGGTCAGTTATTGATATTAGCTAAAAATAAAATGAATAATAAAAATAAAATCCCCAGACAATCACACCAACTACATGGCCTCAAAGTAAGCGAAGCTTGTGTTATGAGATACCATGTAGCGAACTAGGGGGGAACCTAGAATATAAATACATATATAGATAAACACCCAGACCCGGAACATTTTTTTTCTTGTTCCGGGCGGGAATCGAACCCGCAACCACTGGCGTCTGAGGCTTACCCCTTCGCCAAAGTGGTCGTCAAAACTGGTCGACTACAATGAAGAATATAAGGAAATACATTTCTTAAAAAAGAAGATTGAGACAGACTGAAGCAGAAGATTAAAATTAGGAGATGTTGGTGATTTGTTTGATAACATTCAGAAAGAATCTAGGCCAAGAGGAATTGACGAACTCAAAAAAACTGATTAACTCAACTAACTTGAACTTTGCAAAAGTATGCCACATTCACGTCCATTATTTTATGAGAATCTTGTTGTGGCCGATGTCCAAGATCTTTCTTCAAATGTTGATTCAGATATTTAATAACAAATTCGATGTTATTTTATTTTTTGTTTTATTTTGAATTTATATTTCTGTTGATTTTTCCATTCCTGTGATTTCGATGTTCCTATTACAAATAATATAATACAAAAGGTAATTAAAATATGATGTCTCTTATTTCATAAAAACCTTCATAATTATTGTAAAGAATACATGATAAATTATTCTACAGTCTTATTGATTTTAGGTATATAGTGGACTTATAAAACCAAGACACGGTATCTTGCAATACAGTATCATGGTCTTATACAAGAAGTTTTACTCGGCTAGAGTTGACAAAGTAAAACAAGTTATGTTATATATTTAATAAAATATCTTATTAATTAAACTAAAAATTACATGGCCAGAAAGGTACCGAAAATACAATTTTTTTGAGATAGGTATAAAATATAAGTCACAGTAGGAATCGCCAAAATTTGTAAAAACACGAAAGAAATTAAAGCGCTATTTATCTCAAAATAGGTAATTTTAAAATACAGTGTTATGGCTTTCCACGATAGCAGCTGCCCTATCCAGTTTTTTCTAGGGACTCAAGTGAAGCCTACGGGCGGGGTGCGGGAGGGGTAAGCGGCCAATCATTCAATCAATTGGCCAATCATAGCCAAACAAGCGATGGCATTAGTCACCTAGTAGCGAGTAGTAAAAACCGGTTGAAACATAAGGTTAAAATATTCACATGATCATCAAAATAGTTCAGCTATACTTTACTAGGTGGCTCTAGCTTTTTAACGAAATTTCATACGTTCCAAATCTCTGAAAAAAAAAACCGCGAAATAAAAGTATTTCTACTTGACGATAGATACCGCAACATTTTTTCGCGGCATAAAAATCACCTAGGCACAGATAACAATCTGGAATTTTGGACACAAATAATTGGAAAACAAACAATTTGTAAAAAATAATTATTATGAATGAAATTATCTTCGTGGTAAGTTAATTTTATTTGGATTGTCAATGTAATTCTTTTATAAAAGTATAGAAAACTAAATTTTACATCGAGAAACAATGGAGGATTTAATTTTATTTTAATATCTAGGCGTGTACATACTTCACAGAAGTCAGCGACGTACTGACGCCAGTGCCTCTAGCGAGGAATAGCTTGAACTAAAGGCTGTGACGTCAGGACAACCCAAATTGAAGCTGTGCAACTTTGCTTACAGCAGCTCTACTATGTATCTGCTTTATGATGGGGACTGAACATGGCCCTAGGAAAGAACTGGCTCTTCATAAAATATTGCCGAAGAGGTTATACAGGGCTGTTTTACAGTCACCGGCCAAATTTTTTTACACAATAAGTATCATTTATACAAACGATTTTTGCAATCAAAAGGTATGATTTTTTTTTTCATTAAGAAAATAATAAATTCGCTAACATTTTGACGACCATTTTGGCGAAGGGGTAAACCAGTCTGCCTCAGACGCAAGAGGTTACAAGAAAAAAAAATGTTCCGTGTCTGGGTGTTTCTCTATTTATGTATTTATATTCTAGGTTCCCCCTAGTTCGCTACATGGAATCCCATAACACAAGCTATGCTTACTTTGGGGCCATGTAGTTGGTGCGATTGTCTCGGGATTTTATTTATTTTTTATTTTTGTTACGCAATACATGGTCACTTTAAATTATGAATTAATACCATTAAATTAAAGATGACTACGCGCTACTACAAAACATTCTGTAGTAGTACGTCGTAGAATTACAATGAAATGCCGCGTAGTAGTACCAATGTTCATCAACAGCGACTATTTTGTAGAACAGTTTGTGGGGCCATATGTTTACTTTTTTGTACTGAGCTATACTAAATAAAATAAAAAAATAAATATGCAGGTGTGGAAAGATATTAACATTTATATTTGGCTGGTGACAAAAAACAACTCCGTATTTGACGACAGATTTTATATGAAGGGTGGTCGCTAGCCAGTCGGACCCTGACGGGATCCTACCACCAAGCGGGATTCACTCAGATTAGTCGTCTTTTGCGACATACTTTTACAGGTGGTTAAACTAAGCCAACCCTACACTGCTCACTTTACAAATTTTATTGGTAGCCTCTGGTGTTCTGCCTGCCTCGCAAGGGATACAGGCGTGAAGTTAATTCTTTTTCTTTAAAATAACATAAATATTAAGCCCATGCCAGACCTTGAATTGAAACAGCCGTAAAAGTTGCTACAGAATGACAGGGTTTTGGAATTGACCCACCACAAGGGGTATTTTCATACATACATAACTTCACGCCAGTATCCCTGATGGGGTAGGCAGAACACCAGAGGCTAATTAACCATCTGATGTCACGTTTGAAAAATTTGGAGGCAATATAATGAGAGAGACTATTGCAGTGACACAGGTTCAGCCTATCGTCCACAAAAAAAAAATGTCCAATAAAACCTCTTTCCCTTAACTGACTTTTACAGTATGCCCGGGAAGAGAAGCAGCTGGAACATTCTATGTTTTTCCTTCGATGAAATT
Source organism: Stenoptilia bipunctidactyla (assembly GCA_944452665.1). NCBI lineage: Eukaryota > Metazoa > Arthropoda > Insecta > Lepidoptera > Pterophoridae > Stenoptilia > Stenoptilia bipunctidactyla. Next base: position 13,572,833 of record OX101750.1, read on the forward strand.
GTACATAATTAAATACGACTCCTAAAAATAAAATAGTCTTATTACCTATTTAAAACTTTCAAAGATATCACACAGACGTCATTTTCAACCATTCAAAAACAAAATCCTATAAATACACACTGACATGTCGTGGAAAAGGAAAAGCAGAATGATATTTTAGTTCTGAGTTATCGAAGCTATTTTATAATTCATCTTTTAATGAAACCCCGTTTCCTATCGTATCTACCGGCCCACAACAAGTATCATGTACCACCCACGCCTCAATCATACGTATATTCCAGTGTGAATTTATACATTTTTAATAAACGGTATTTTTGTGAAACAAAAACGTAGGAGACCGATTTATTCATGCATGACCTCTTTTATTATGAACGTGGTTCGTAGGGTCATGGAACGTGCTAAAGGTCAGAAATTAATGATATTTTCCGCTGTTATTAAGCAGTAAATAAGTAGGTATATTATGTAAGTATTTTTTTCGTAATGGCTTCTGTGTGTATGGTTCAAGACAGCATTGGAGTCATACCGATCGGCACAAGCATAGTACTCTCCGATCCTATACAGGGTGCCTGGTGAGTAACTTTTGAAAGGGTTCATCCCAGTGTCCATACATTGCCTGGCCTTTATGCCCACCATATAAAGTTGTTTCTTTTATTATTTTTGGATAGTATAATAAGCTGATAAAATAATGTCACTATTGATTTCGTGTTAAGAAACACAAGTTGAATTATTCACCATGTAACAACAGAGTACCATGTAATCACAAAGCTGCTGCTATTAGTCAGTTGATTTGTCAGTTTGACAGTTGGCATTGACCTGTGTCGTTGCTTATGGGAAGAACGCAGTCTGTTATGTTAAAAAATGATAGAAAAATATATATCCTCTTTAAAATATTTGGATTTACTGCTTTTTTATACTTATGGTTTAATATTTTCACTAATTTTACTTGTTGACAACGTTTTTGTTTATTTTTTATTTCATATCAACATGATGATGATGGTTCCGAACGCAACTTATTTATTTTGCTCTTTTCAGTAGATGACTACGTAATCAATACAATATTTTATTTATTCGGATTTTACGATTACAAAACAAAACTTACGCAATATTCATTAAGTAAATGAATTAACATTATGTATTTAATCTTTTGATTATTTTTATAGTTTGGGCTTAAAAGCCCTGACTAAAATTATGCCTTTCGAGGATGCGATGGTTTGAGATCATACATGAACAGAAAAAATAAAATAATAATCGTTTATTACAGATATAAGCATCACAAAAAACAGTAAAAGTTTTACAATATGTGATTAATCTAAGAATAAGGAATATAATTTTATTTTACTGAGTTCACTACTCCCTAATAAAGGGCAGAGCCCTGTAAGCTTAGGATGAGTAGTATGCTCGACCCAAATAATTGTAGCTGTATTTGCCAGATTGAGAAAACAATACATAACAGTTTTCTCGTATACTTGAAATTCTTAAGGATAAACAATTATTTTTAATCAAAAAAAGAAAAACATTACATTAAATTTAAAAACAAACAAAAAAGAAATCTGAAATAAACATATAGTTAGGTATGTAGCATAAGCACGAAGTGGTTTAAGAAAGTGTAAATTAAGTAGTATAGTGTATAAATATGTGGAGAATGTATATGTTGTGTATTTGCGAGTGTGAGTTTGTGTATTTTTTTATTATTATTTTTTTTTCTTTTAATTATTATTAATATTTTTTTTTTTTAATTCCCTAAACTATTGGAGTCAGTATTGATTCAATTTGTTCGTAGGATTGCGATAGGAGCCAAAGTGTAACCTTGTGATTACATTCATATTTACTTAAGCTATATAAATTTAAAGTTTTATTGAGGCGATTATATAGGTACGGACCAAGAAATGGATAATATTTGTTAATGAATTTGGCGCTGTATTTTTCTTTGATGCACACGATATCAGTTCTACGTTTCCGCGGTAAGCTTGCATCAAACACTGCATTTTTATGCTGGTGCAGAACCGTAGACTGTATAAAAAGTTTCCTCACTGAGAGAACTTCACAGTAGTTATAGAGTGACTCGGTAGGAAAACGGTACGGTTTAAAGGTGCAGACTTTGAGCAGAATTCTTTGGGATCTTTCTAGTTCCAATAATGTTGTTTTATGTGTACCTCCCCAGGACGTAACACAATATGCAATGAGGGACTGACATAAGGCAAAATAAACTTGCCTAAGCAGATATGGGTCCATCACATGTCTAAGGATTTTGAAAGTATAGATTAGCTTTCTAATCCTAGAACTAAGTTGTGCTATATGAAATTTAAAGTTTAAATTTTGGTCTATAATAATTCCTCAATATTTGATATTGGAGACCCGCTCCAGTGCTGGGCACGAGCATTCTTCCAGTGTGGTACAATGTGGCAGATGAACACTTAGATTAGATGTTTGGGAGGGCTGGCTAGCATTTTGTATTGAGAATGTTAGGTATTTGGTTTTTGACGTATTCAAAGTCAAAAAATTACTTTGTAACCATAACATCACTTTGTTTACCCCACATTGAGCAATTGAGAAGGCATCCTCCCAAGCATCTTCGGCAAACAACAGAATCGTATCATCGGCACACGAAAAAATTTCACCACCCACCTTTAGTGAGCAAAGGTTATTGATGTAGATAAGAAAAAGAGTGGGGCCTAGAATGCTGCCCTGTGGGACGCCGTAAGAGAGAGGGAGTTCATCACTGATATATTCAGCTATCCTCACCGATTGCCGTCTGTCCGATAAATAATCTGTTAGAAGTTTAAGTGGGGTGCCTCTTATGCCAATGTGTTCCAATCTACATAATAAGATAGGAATGGAGACCGTGTCAAACGCCTTTCCTAGGTCAAGGAAAATGGCGATAACTTTTTTATGTTTATCGAGATTTTTCGCAACAAACGAAGTGAATTTTAGGACTACATCAGCAGTACATTTACCTCTGCGGAACCCAAACTGGTTTTTTGAAAGCAAAGAATACTTTTCAAGATAATCAACAAGTCTTATATTTATTATTTTCTCCAAAATTTTGGACAAGACTGATAATAAAGAGATTGGCCTATAGTTATTGACACTAGCACGGTCCCCATTCTTATGGATTGGAATAACGATAGCCCTTTTAAGGTTATGTGGAAAGACACCTAAATCCAAACACAAATTGAAGATCCGTACTAAAATTGGGGTAAGAATAGATTTAAATTGTTTTAATATTTGAGTAGGTATATCATCCCACCCTGCACAGGAATCATTTTTAAAACCAGTAATTATATCATTGATTTCTACGCAATCTGTAGGCCTTAATGTAAAGGAATTTGAAATTTTGATATTATCTCCCAATCGTTCATAACCAAGTATAGTAGAGGTTCGTGAAATATTTTCAGCTAGAGATCTGCCAACATTAATAAAGTGTTGATTAATATCATTTATCGAGTTAATTTCAGAGCCTTCTTCAATAAGTTGTTGTGCTGAGTTTTCTTTCTGCTTATTGAAAGTAATGGCTTTAATAGCTTTGTAGTTTGGAGTTATGGCCGGCATTTACTATTTGTTCTCTGTCATACTGTCGTTTCAATTTTTTAAGTAGGTTAAAGTAAAAACTTTTGTAACGATTGTAGGTGCTTTTCAATTCAACATTTGAAGGATCAAGCTTACATTTAGCGTATAACCTAGCCTTATTCTTTTGGCATCTAAGAAGTCCTTCAGTCATCCAGGGTTTTTTTAATATTTTTCTCTTTTTAGTTATTACTGTAGAAGAGTTTTCTTTAATTGTTTTTTGAAGGAAGGAAATTAAAGTGTCGATTGCAAAAACAGGGTCATCGCTGGTTAGCATAGTTTGAAAATTATGAGATTCTAGAGTTTTTTAAATTCCTACGTAATCTATTTTATACCTTACCTTAGATGGCATATCAGCTGTCCTATTATTCATCAATTCGAAGACTACTGGCTTATGGTCAGTTATATCTGCCTGAATCACAATGGTTGATGAATTATAGACAGACCTGAGAAAGACATGGTCTAAGCATGTGTTGCTTTCATCACGTGTTATAAAATAGTGGCAAGACAATAACCCGTGGAAAGCTAATAGATTCAAGTATTTGTTGCAATTAGAATCGTTGTTATCATTGTTTGGTGGAATATTTATATTTATGTCGCCCAACAAAACAATGTTTTTGTAGGTAGAGTAAAGCAAGAGAATATTATTAATAAATTCAAAAAATAAATCAAAGCTTTCTTGTTTTGAACTACATTTTTTGTCGTAGGCGTGAGGTCGATAAATTGAGATAATTACCAGAGTTTCAGACTTAAGCACTAAGCAATTGCAGCCTTTATAAGAGTGATCTACAGTTAAAAACTTAATATGATTTTTTATATAAATTACCACACCATCATTTTGATAATAGTGTTTGTTAGTTGTAATACTGTAGTAATCTTCAAGGGATGGAACAGCAGAACAGCTGGATAACCAACACTCTGTTAGAATAATTATGTCAAAAACAACATTCAATCTCATAAGTAACGCCGCAAAATCATCGAACCTAGTGCAATGACCAATGCTCCTAATATTTTGCGTTATCATCTTCAAGCTCGATTGTGACATTATGATTTTATGGCAGTTTTCAGCACTGGATTCAGAAGCTTTTGATATAGCGACAGAGTCTATATCATTAATTGTATCTAAGTCAGTGAATTTTAAAATTGTAAAAGAGATTAGCTAGCAAGTGAACTGTACCCGATACTAAAAATGTTATGTCAATAATTAATTATGTATAATTTATAAATATGGGATGTGTAATTAATGTACAGCACTTTGATATGAGGAGAATTCAATATATGAGTATTTAAAATTTGAAATGCAATGAAGTCAAGGAATTTCCTACTTGTAATTAGAAATAAATTTGTAGATAATGTATTAATATGATTGAGTGTGTAGTGTAGTTTTAAATTGTATGAAGTTTTATGCATTACCTTAGAAAGAAGAGTTAAATTATTATATCTAAAGAGTAAAAATAAAAATAAAAATAGAGTGGTTTTTAAATGTTTACAATTTTTCGATACTAGTCAGTCTTTCAACTTACACAGATCATCCTCGCAGTTTATTCTTAAGTAGGTATGGTGCACCTTCACTTTTTCTTTAATAAATATTGCAGTTGGATGTCCAGCAATAAGCATATTTTTTTCTTTAGCCATTTGTCTAGCCATAAAAAAGAGCTTCCTTGTTTTATAAGGTAAGTATTCAGATACAAATATGGGTTTTTTTGGTGCGGTAAGTTTTAAACAATCTGTGTTCAACTTATCGTGCGTAGGACGGGTTTTATTGTATGTTTTTACCGCTGTCAGAAAATCTTCCTTTTTCAACACGGAACAAAAATCCACAATAATAGTTTGTTGTGACTCTTTATGTGTTTTTAAACGATGGATATCTTTTATTTCACATTTGTTTACTGGAGCATTTAATGATGTACTCAAAGTATTTATAATGTCACTTAAATCATTTTTCGTTTTCGAGTTCTTAGTTGGAATATTTCTTAACTCTACAATAAGCTCTTGCGTTCCACAGCTTCCAGTTTTTCTTCTAGATGTTTAATCACCTTTCTGTCTTCTTTTTGCGCGGATTCTAGAACTTCTATCTTTTTTATGAAGTGGTCATGCGTTTCGGATAGAAAACAAATGCTTTTATGTAGCTCTTCGTTTTGGTTCCCAATTTTAATTATACTCTCATGAAGTGTAAGAAGTCTTTGCTGCATATCATCCCGAAGAACATCGATCATATCTCCAATAAACTTCCTTATATCTGAGTTCAATGAGACTTTCTGTCGTGTCGTAACATTAGAGTCCAATTCATGTAAATACGGACTATTTAAATTTGGCGCCAAACTAGCGTTTGACTGCACGGGCGCAGGAGTTAGGCGACTGACGTCACGTCACGATGGTCTGTGGTAGGTGTCGTCGGTGGGGTACTACGTCGTAAAGGCATGTTGTTATAGTAAAAGTACCAGGGAAGTAGTAGTATCGCAGGGGTCTCACGTACGAAAGATTGATGAGGGGTCAACGTACACTGGGCGCTATCGAGTATTTGGAACAATATCGCTTTCCGTCCAACGTATCTTGAGCTCCACGCCAACTTGTCGTCTTACACTGCACTATAGGTTTTGTATTCACAGACTCGCTCACTTTGCACTTAACCAAAATGACTACTAGACTGTTATGATGTCCTATTTTGTAGTTTATTTAAATTATTATAAAATATTTTAATATTAAAGGAAAAAAATATGTAACGTTTAGTAGACAACTGTCTCGTTTCGAGGTCCGGGGGGAAGAGGAAAATAAAAAACAAATATTAATTAATTACTTACCGAAAGTTAAAGAATTGATTACGCGACGCATGGTTATACTCGCGTTGGCAGCGATCCGTGTGCCAGGTCACGTGCCGCAATTGACTCGAGTGTAAGTAAACAAAATTTTACTTATTTATAGGCAATTCTAATGAAAAATTAATTAAAGTAATGACCAGAATCGAATACAGAGTGCTCTCAAAAGTATCTAAAACTTGTCACCAGTCACCCTGTATATTGTTATCGTTTCGACAGCACGGGCAAGTGCGATGTTTAAAAGAACCATGTCTTAATTTAGCCAAAATTTGTCGGAGCCGAAAGGTCAAAACTGGGTAGGTATTTGTCAAAGCATAAATAAAGAAATTATAAGGGTTTGCACATGGCCGCTGTTGAAAAGTGGAGAACAAGAAAGTGAAGAATTCTGTTTTTTTGTCCTAACTTGATTGATTTAGGCGAAAATAGAAAATTGAGTTTAGTTTTTGTCCGTGTAGGGTCGGATTAGAATAGCTCTACCACCCCTGTTTGGATAAGCGTGTAGTAAAAGGTGACTAATCCAAGTTACCACTGCTTGGTGGTAGGATCCCGTCAGGGTTCGACTGGCTAGCGACCACCTTTCATGTAAAAACTGCCGCCAAATATTACCACTTCCGCGGTGGTGTGTTCTTTCCTAGGCCCGAGTGCTGTCATCTTCGAACTCATCTTCACTTACCATCAGGTGAGATTGAGGTCTAGTGCGAGCTCGGTTTATGATAAAAAAAGACGTGTGGCACTCGGAGACTGCCTTGGTAAAGCTATTGCATAGCATTTTTTATCAACTTATGCAATTATAATTATTTATTTATTTTATTAATGCAGTAATGTTTGATCTAATATGAAGTTCCACAAGTTCCTAGTAGATGGCGCTGATTGTTTATTAAAGCCCGCATGGCAAAGTATCACCACTGTGCCGGTCGGAGTGGGGGGTGTTAGGTTTTTTTCGTTACGGAATTTGTGGATTCGGTCCCCACGCTCAAGGCCCGCGATAGCAGCTATGCAATAGCTTAAAAATCTGAATTAATAATTCCAAAATCTTAAAAAGTTTAGATTAGGAAGCCATACTTTTGGGTTTTCTGTTTTAAATTAGGACCAATCGCTGCAACTCACTCGACCAACATCTAACGTTCACCGGCCACCAGCAGGGGTAGCATGTGACCATGGATAAAGACTCGAATACCATGATAAATTCCACAGAACCAAAGCTGCCATATTCTAAATAAAATACATACTCTAAGTTCCATATTCTAAGAAAATATCGATGGAATGGCCCGATTTATCGTTGTCGACGGTCGCATGCTAGCCCTGTTGGTCTAGATTGTCTGTTCTTCGCTGCATCTTCCGTGTGCGTAACCCCAAAGTTGCTTCTAGGCAGTGATTCCTAAAGTGGTCTCTATCGACCCCCAGGAATCTATGATAACCTACAAGGAGTCTTAATGAAAATGGGGTTCACAATAGTGTAATGTATGTAATTTATTTGTCACAATAATGTAAATGTCTTCGTATCTTATAATATAAAGACGAATTACATTATTTATGTAGGTACCTTTGAAAATTACCCATGTTACATTTTTAACATTAATCTACCGTACCTACAGTTTTAGAAATTTACAAAAAAATTATGTCATCAGGTAAGTAGGGTCTACCTACCCAAAACTGAAAAACATGCCTAGAGTCTGTTCTAGAGTATCTGCATGGGCGCACAAATAGGTAGTCTGCTGTAAATGTGTGTAAGAAAAAATAATAAAAAAAAAACATGGAAAAGCGATTCCTGCCAGGGTCATGCTGTTCCAGCTAGAAAATTCTAAACGAATGATCATAGAGAGAAACATTGTAAGTACCTACATGTTGAGGGAGCTTATACAGGTTAAATTTTAATTAGCGCGTCACCTCTTGCCTGCAGCCTCTCCACATCAATTCCAGCAACATTTGTTCTACAACTTATTAAAATTAATAGTTTTTAAAAATTTTGTCTTCCCATACAAAACATATTTATAGCCTCAGTTTAGTGACGTAGCTCTATTTACTCTGAGCGTAGGTATGCCACGCACCTAGCGTAGAAAAATACCGCTTCAAAATAATACTAGGTACTAACTTTTTACAAAAAAAGGAGAATACGCTTTTTTTATTTATTTATTTACCCCTATTATCGTACGCGACTGCCCACCTTAATAATGTAGGGAAAATATAAAGATTTATTTCCAAATTAAATCAGCCCAAAATAATTATCGTTTTATACGATTATTTCATCACTATTTTTTAGCACAAACCTTAACTTGAAAGTCGAAGGCATTCCGGAGAAATTCCAAGTTTTCAAATGTTCAAGCTGTAATCCTCACCAGGGTACCTTTATATCCCTGGAGTCGTTTGTCAACTATTTATGAGATTTGGCATGTCGTTAGCACTATTTCACAACTATTTTTTTGAACTTAAACCTATCCGATAGACCTTACCATTGACGTGCACGAGAGGTGAGGATTACAGCAATGAACAAAAAAGCGATATCTACTAGGCTTTGTGTTATTTAATCAAGATTTGTAAAAAGTCGTAGAACAAATATTGTTGAAATTGATGTAGAGATGCTGCCTGCAAGTGGTGATGCGCTAATTAATATTAACCCTGTATATGTGTAGGCATTTGTGCGCTGAAAAAATATTAAACCTCTCGAAAACTTGAAGAAGCACTCTTCAGGTTTCCAAGAAATTCCATTTCTTGCTACGGTAACATTTTGTAAAAGCGCGTATTTTAATGCACTCTACCTAATAGCATCCTGTATATTGGGTACGAAACCAGGCCTGGCTCACTCCGCGCGGTACATCCGTTATTTACCTACAGCGAAGCGCTCCGCCGGAGGATTTCGAATGGGTCGTGTGTCACGCGCGCGCCCGTCGGGACGTTGTAGATACCTACCTACCTAATAGCACTCACAGTAATTCTATGATCGAGGTCGCAAATACTATTTAAAAATCGACATAAAAAGAAACAAATATTCAATTAGATTATGTTTAGATTTTATTATGTTCAATTTAACAAACAAAACTTAGGTAGTGTTACTAATTATTCGTCGTAACTTTTTTTTCATTTTGTACTTTAGGTAAGTTGAAACAATATTTTTTACAAAGGTAGAATAACAGTAAGACCTACATCGGTAGATACTTAATTACAAATAAGGAGATTAATTATTCTTCACTAGGCAGCAACCCTAACAGCGTAAGAAAAGATAAGAGGCATGCGATAGAAAGAGACAAAACTTCTAGGTATATAAATTTGCAGGTACGTAATGCTGTGCGAGCTGAATTCCACCGTATCGCGTCCTAGCAAGACTCGAATTTATTTAGATCTTCCTGCGGAGTAATTCTTCTGTACCAACTATTACTTATTCTGTGACGAAACTGAAGAATAAGCAGCATGGTTTTTAACCTCCGCCTTTGCCTACAATGAAAAAAACATAAACGTCATCAAAAGTTGTAAACAAAAGTCAAAACAAACTTACTGTGAAGTAGTTAGTGTGGATAAACAACAAGTTTTGAAAACAGATACCAAGGAAAAAAACAAAGCTTTGAGAAAAATTGTGTTGATGTCAATATTTACTAATAATTATTATTGTGGATTCTTAAGTTCTGTCCAGATATAGCAGTAAATAAGCGGAGAATAAACATTGTTGTGGAAAAACAAGAAGAAGAAAATATTCGAGAAACTATACATATTGGATTGGTAAATTGCAAGGACAAGACTACGGCAGCCATTTTGCCTTTACTAGCTTTTACTAACCTATATTTTACAGATTAATTTAGTTGCTTTATTCTTTATGCTATTTCAAAATGGATAGCATAAGCATCCCGCCGAAACCTCCAGACCCGTTTTCTTTGTATACCCCGCCGAATTTAGATATATCCCTAACAAACTCAGTTGATTTATTTCCCCTACCACCCAGTCCGTCACATACTAGAAAACGCCACAATGAAGCCCCGGCCTCAGCCCCTTCTGCATCCAAAAAACCTATAATAACTCCCTCTTCGCATAACCTCTATATACATCCCGATTTTCAGAAAGACAAACTGTACTCGGACAAAGATAGTGGACCTTATATTGTACATGTGTCCAGAGCCGAGCCCCAACCTTCCTCAGGAACCACCCTTAACAGGCTGGACTTTGGCCGCTTCCTGCACGCACAAAATGTCAAGGAAATAAAGAGCGACGGAGTAAAGAGCGTAGGACGCAACCGTGTCTCGGTGGAGTTCACCTCAGCTGCTGCCGCAAACAACTTCATCAGTTTGCCTAATATTAAGTTAAGTTCATACACTGCCAATATTCCCAGCTATAACGTAATTCGTATGGGCCTTGTCAAGGGAATCCCAGTAGACTGGTCTATGGAGGAAATGGTAGACGCCATCTCTACTTCGCTAAACGGCGGGTTGGTCTTAAAGGCCAGGCGACTAAATAGGAAAATTGTAAATGACTCAGGAGTGTCATGGACACCGACAGGCTCCGTGGTAATCACGTTTGCAGGCCAATCCCTGCCCAACCGTATCTTAGCCTTCCACTCATCCATCCTTGTTGAACCGTACATCCTCCCAACGATCCAATGTTTGAAATGCTGCCGATTTGGACACGTTAAGGCCCAATGCCGGTCTAATCCTAGATGCTTCCGTTGCGCTAAATCTCACCCTGGTGATTCTTGTGATATCCCTAAGGACTCAATATCTTGCCTCCAATGCTCCGGACCCCACCTTGCGACAGACAAAAGCTGCCCAGAACAATCTCGCCAAAAAGCGATAAAAATAACTATGTCACAAGACAATGTATCCTATAGAGAAGCTTCAGCCCGACACCCTACAGTCCGCAAATCTTATGCGGACACATGGAAAACTCCCTCCTCTCCTAAACCCAATATTTCTAGTCATTCATATAAAAAAACATTTCACACCATGCCTAAACCTAGAGCTCCCCTTTCTCCAGGTTATGACGTAGCTGCCCATCAGGCTATTGTCTCCTCTTCTGGACTACCCTCATCCAAACCTGGTTGCGCTCTCAATCATCCCTTACCCTCTTCCCCTAATGAGTCCCTCCTAGAATCATTAATTTCTCTTCTCATAAACATCCTCTCTAAATCTGGTAATTCTCCGCTACCGTACAACGTTGCCAACAAACTCAACCCTCTTGCTGAACTCATTACTAACTATGGCCAATCTACTTCAATGGAATAGCCGGAGCCTACGCTCCAAGACGCATGAACTCTCGCTCCTCTGCCACCACCATGACCCTGTGGCCGTTGCAGTCTCCGAGACATGGCTAGTTCCGGGTAGCCGTTACAGGCTACCCGGCTACGCTTGTCTTAGGGATGACAGGCCGGATGGTTATGGTGGGGCAGCCTTGCTTATAAAACATTCCTTACCCTACTCTCTTATACCTTTGCCCTCCCATTCTGCCAATATTAACATTGTGGCAGTTAGTTTCTTTAAATTTACTCTACTTTCAATCTACATCTCTAACCCAACAGTCACATTAATCGACGAACTCCACTCCCTACTTGTTCCACTCCCTCCCCCTGTCATCATACTTGGGGATCTAAACTGCCATCACTATCTGTGGGGCAGCCAATGCCCCCAACCTCCTGACCGCCCTGGGCTACGGCTGGCAGGCCTAATTGACGACCAGAACCTCTGCGTCCTCAATGATGGCCGTCCAACCCGATTAACTGGCCCTAATCAAAGCCCTAGTTCGGTGGACTTATCGCTGTGTTCACCGTCTCTCAGCGCGGCCATGTCATGGCAAAGACTGAATTCGTTATACGGTAGCGACCACTACCCTATTGTCATTTCCCTTCCTGTTAACTGCTCGGTTCCAGACCAACTCCCTCCCCTACTGACATACAAATTAGACAAAGCAGACTGGCTCATGTACGCTGAAGCCACTAATGTATTATCGGCTAATATCCCCCCTCCCACTCTGGCCAATATCTTGGAGTGTTATGAATCTCTTGTGACGTGTATACGCTCTGCAGCAAATTCCCACATCCCGATTAAAAAAATGGACAAAAAACATAGATCTTCCCCCCCTTGGTGGGATTCCGAGTGTTCTGATATGATTAAGCGTCGCAAAACCACTGAAGCTGCATATCGGATTGAAATGTCACTCCCAAACTATACTGAACTGAAAAAGGTCAGAGCCCAAGCTCGCAGGCTTTTCAAGGAGAAGAAGCGGACGGGTTGGCGGAGGTTTTGTGAAGGCCTGTCTCCTCGATCCCCCTCTTCTTTTGTTTGGAAGTCACTGAAACGTTTCAGAGGCTCTTTCAGCTTTCCACCTCCACCTACGACATACAATCCATCCCTCTGGTTAGACCCGTTCTTAGACAAAATTGCTCCTCCATTTGCTCCATCCTCAAATCTTATCCCTACCCCCTATGCTGAATTAAATTCCACTAGCCCTCTAGACAATCATTTTTCACTACAGGAACTCAACCTAGTTCTTAACGGCCTGAAGGATACCTCCCCTGGTCATGATGGCATCCCTTATTCCTTCCTTGTTAAAGCTGGCGCTGCCTTCAAAGAGCGGTTTTTGGCTGTCATTAATTGTATATTTGAAACTGGTCATATCCCTGATTCCTGGAAACTTCATCTCGTTATTCCAATCCTCAAGAGTGGTAAAGACCCGACAGACCCAAACTCCTTCCGGCCAGTGGCCTTGTCCTCTACGCTCTCTAAAATCACTGAGCACTTAGTTAAAAACCGCCTTGACTGGTTTGTTGAAAGTCAAAACCTCCTCAGCCCTACCCAATTCGGCTTCAGAAAAGGTCTGGGCACTATGGACAGCATTGGAATCTTTGCCACCGATTTGAGACTAGCCTTTTCTGAAAATGAGTCAGTGGTAGGGGTGTTCTTAGATGTGTCTTCCGCCTATGATAATGTTCAACTATCTATACTCAGACAGAAAATGCTCCGTTTAAATATCCCAGTTAGGATAACTTCCTTCATCTTCAATCTCTTTGTGGCGAGAACTGTCAAAATTAGACACGTACATTCCGTTCTACCTCCCAGAATGGTGTGGCAGGGCCTCCCCCAGGGTTCAGTCCTTAGCCCCATTCTATATAACTTATACACTTCCGACCTAGACAGGTCGGTTAATAGCTTCTGCAATATTTTACAATATGCAGATGATATTGCTTTGTACCTTCGGGTAAGTTTGATAGAATATGCCCCCCATCGTATTAACTCTGCCCTCTCGTACCTAGGAGAATGGCTTAGGCTGCATGGCCTCTCCCTCTCACCTTCCAAAAGTAAAGCCATTGTCTTCACTAGGAAAAGAGTGTGTCCTCCCATCTCTATAAGCTTCCTAAACCAACCTATACCTATTTCCTCTAAAGTAAAATTTCTTGGTATCACCTTTGACTCCAAGCTATCAGGCGCGGCTCATCTAGACTATATTACAAAAAAATGCGAACTCAACATTAATGTACTGCGTGCTCTCTCAGGCGTTTGGTGGGGTTCTCACCCTTACACCCAAAAGCTGCTCTACAATGCTTTGGTGAGAAGTGTCTTGGATTATGGTTCCTTCTTTCTGGAGCCTTGCAACAAATCGGCTCTCGATGCAGTCGCAAGGATCCAGAGCAAGGCACTCCGCATAATTCTAGGAGCCATGAGGTCAACGTCAGTGGATGCAATGCAGGTTGAATGTGTAGAACCTCCACTGCATCTCCGGCGTCAGTTTCTTGCAGACAGATTTCTAGCTAGAACTCTCCAGCTTTCATCCCACCCAATCCACTCTAAACTTAACTCCCTTAAATCTTGCCTCTCAAATTCATACTGGACACACAAGACTCCTCCACGTCTAGTTTCTAGCTCCATAAACCTTAACGTGTCCCCCACCCCGGTCTTTCAAACCTCCTCCCATCATCTCTATTCATTCCCATATGAGTCCTTGATATTTTCTCCTCCCGTTGTGACAGACCTCGGAATACCTAAAAAGAGTCCCGAAGCATACTCTCTTTTCCTCAGAGCAGTGGAAGCTAGGTGGCCGAACTGGACCCAAATATACACAGACGCTTCTAAACTATCCCCATCAGGCGCTGTTGGCTCGGCCGTCTGGATACCAAAATATTCCGTGCTCCTATCGTATAAAATCCCCCCGCAAGCCTCGGTCTTTACTGGTGAATCTATTGCTATACTTGAAGCGCTAAAATATGTAGTCGACAATAATATCACTAATGCCCTTATACTTTCAGACTGCCTTAGTTGTCTCCTTGCTTTGAAGGCCAACCCGTTCAAGCTAGGCTCAAAATTCCCTATCCTCCTCCAAATCAGGAAATCCATCATCTCTTGCAGTAGTAACTCGATAAATGTTGCCCTGGCTTGGATTCCTGGACATTCAGGCATTGCCGGTAACACAGCTGCCGACTCCTTCGCTAAAGACTCCATCCAAATTGGTTCCTTGGATCACTTTATATGCTATGCCCAGGATCTCCGCCTCTTAGCCAGTGAACGGCTACATGTTGCCTGGAGCTCCTCATGGGACCGATCTCGCAAACTAAAAGCCAAACATTATGGTGAGATTCAATCAAACATACCTACTAAGCCCTGGTTTTTTAAAATTAAATCTGCAGATAAACGGTCCACCTCAGTTGTCTGTAGACTGAGGTTGGGCCATTACTGCTCCCCTGTTTTCCTAAACAAAATCGGCGTTCGTAATTCTCCATTGTGCGATTGCGGACTGGAACCTGGTACAGCTGACCACATCTTTTTTAACTGCCCCCTCTCACCCTCCTCCCTGTATTCCTTTCTTCCCCGACAGGTCCCTAGACCAATCAATATGTGGTCTCTACTCTCAATCCCAGATCCTATTATTCTTAAATGCCTTTTGAAATACATCCATCAATTCAATATAAGGTTATAATGCTAGCTCAAATCCCCCGGCTACTGTTATTATACAGCAATTTTAAGAAGCAGTAAGGGCTGGTGGCTGTCAAAGATAGTCTGCGCCCCTTCACGCGATACTGGCAAAAATAGTCTGTTGACTCGTAACAACGGCTGATTGCCATATAATAAGAAGAAGAAGAAGTAGTTAGTGTGCCTTTAAAGTTTTAATTTTATCTATGATAACATGGATAAAGTCCCGAGAAAACCTAAGAAAAATAATAAATCAACTAAAGAAGAACTTCTAGCTCTAGATAAAACTGTACGTTTTACTCAAATAAACTTAAGTTACTAAAATATAACCTTTATACTATTTTCTTCTTTATTTACAGGATTTAGTGCATAAAATACTACAATTAGAAGCTCATAATATACAATTAAGAAATATTATAGCCAAAAACTTTGTTGAACCACCTTCAACAAATAATATAGAAAAAAAACCTAACAAAAAGTTTGATTTTACCAAGTAAGTTTTGGTTTCATTTTAAGTACATTAAACCTGCATTATTATACTTAAGTTACATTAATTAAAATAAATATAAATTTGATTTTATTACATATAATAATTATATTTTAAAATGTTAAATAATGGGCTTGTCTATCTATGTAATGTTCACAAACTGCAGACTTGGTTAGGAAGTATTTTATATTAATTTACTTTAATTTATTTATTAAATAATAATAAATTATAAAAACTGTGTGGTCTTACCAAGCTGACCCAGTTTTGGTTCGAGGAAGTCAAAATTTTCACAATGCCAAAACAGCTTTTTACTAATTATAACAAGATGTGTAAAGTAAATAAAGTGCGGTCAGTGAGAATGGGTTACTGTTAGCTCCTTATGTAAATTGTATAAAGTTTATTTCTGATTAGAAATAATGCTATTTGAGAAGCTATAAGCTATTATTTCATTCAAAGTCAAATATACCAGGGTATAACTGACCTGACTTGGTGCTAGGTACTAAGATTACACATTTCTATAAAACACTATGTTATGATATGTTAAGAACTAAAGAATTATGAGTTTTTCTTTTCAACATCATTATTAGGCACTGTCCCAGGGTAGGGGAGGGTTGCAGGGGACATGACCCCCACCAAAATCATTTGAATTTTAATGGGTTCATATGAAAATATGAACCCATTAAAAGAGAAGAAGCTACAAAAAGATACTTGTGATTAAAAATTTAGTTGCGACCCCCCCAAAATTTCAGTCTGCAACTGTGCCTGATCATTATGGTTTTTAATTTCATTGGTACCATTATCATTCGAAAACGCTTAGGAAACTTCTCTACACCTATTGTGCCACAGCCCAGCAGCTTCACACAAGTGCCCGGCTCACATGGATAAATACGAACTGGATCCAAAGCAGCACCATTCAATCCTTCCTTAAATTCCTGGACTCCATTGGAGTGTACTGGGAGTTGTAGATTTGGACTCACACAATAGGTCTATTAGACCGCATTGTGATGAGTGGACAAGACTGTACAAATAGTCCCTTACTCCCTAAATAATAATAATTAACATTGCCGTATTACTGTCCTCTAGAGATTTTTTTATGAAATAGTTAAAGCAACATCTGAAATGGGTCTTATGAACTTTTATCTCAAATCAGGCTTATCTTGTTAATACTTTCCAATATTTAACAAGTGTATTTATGTATTTTTTTTTTAATTTAACTTAGCGTCTTTTTCTTCATCTTTTTCTTTTTCGCCTTTTTTTTTACGTTATTTTCTTCATATTTTTTTCTTTATTAAGGCAAAGTCTAAAGCCATGCTGCCTATTAAAACAATTAAGTTTAAAAATTTACAGATGCAGTTACAGAAGAGTGCTTCTCCATATTCTCTACTTTGGTTGGGATTACAACGGTCTTACCGTACAAGAGGACTCCGCTAAGACTATTGAACATTACTTATTCAACGCTTTGACAACTTCTTGTTTGATAGAGAGTAGAGAAACATCGGGGTACCATCGATGTGGACGTACAGATAAAGGTGTCAGCTCTTTTGGACAGGTAATTTTGATTATTCAATATTAATATTGCATAATGGAAGGAATTTCTGAAATTTCCACAGGGATGGAAAATATAAATAATTGTAATTGTTTATTTATTTCAGTAAGAAGTAGTAAGTAAGAAGTATAGGACTTTTAGTTTGTGTGAAAAATCCTTGCGCTGATGTGAAACTTGTTAAAAAAGTTCTTCAATGGGTTTCTGATTGCGTTAGGAAGGAATTCCCGAAATTCCCATGTGAGCAGGATATAGGACTTTTTAATTTATGCGTGTAAAAAGTCGCTTCATGTTTGCAA
This sequence comes from Stenoptilia bipunctidactyla, assembly GCA_944452665.1. Taxonomy (NCBI): domain Eukaryota; kingdom Metazoa; phylum Arthropoda; class Insecta; order Lepidoptera; family Pterophoridae; genus Stenoptilia; species Stenoptilia bipunctidactyla. The sequence goes on from OX101750.1 coordinate 13,590,421, forward strand.
TATTTTACTGCAAATCCTATATAAATGTTTATATTAAGAGTAGAATCGAATAGAATCGAGTTTTCAGAAAAATATATGTTACTCTAACTCAAAAATAATGAATTTAAAGTACACCTAGGGCAAAATGTTCTTTTTTCAAAATGCTCAATTTAACTTGTATAACTCGTATCGTATAACCTAGGTTATTCATATGTTAATTCGGTTATAATGTATGTAAAGTCATATTTCATATTTCAGGTAATATCTATATCTTTGAGAAGTAAGCACCCACAGGATAAGCTACAATCAGAAGAATCCATCAATTCTGAAATCCCGTACTGTAAAATATTGAACCGCTTATTTCCAAAAGAGATCCGGGCAGTCGCATGGATGCCTATTCCGGACGATCTACCGGAATATAGCGCCAGGTATTGTATTCATACATAACTTCACGCCGTATCCCTTATGGGGTAGGCAGAACACCAGAGATTATAAAACCATCCGATGTCACGTTTGACTTTGGAGGGATTATAATGATGGATACGGAATATTGACTGGTGACAAATTTTAGATATTGAAGGAGAGTACTCTGTATTTGATTCTGTCTGATCATAATTATGTAATAAAAGTAGGTATTAAATTTTTACCAGAATTTCCTATAAATAAATAAAGAGACATTACTACACTTTTACTACATTACTTACACACCAGCACCCGCTAAAATGCATTACGCTTATGTAACCATGCGTTGCGTAATGAATTCTTTAACTTTCGGTTAAGTTTACTCAGTGAATAATAATAATTTATTTATTTTAATTTATTTATAATTATACCCTGTAAATTATAAGAGATAAGATCAAATATTTTGACCGCGTAGGATCGGCTAAGAATAGCTTAGAATAGCCCTAAAATTGTTAACATAGCCAATTTAGAGAAAACTCCACCTTAAAAGAAAATAATAAGATCCTTATTTCAAACATAAAAATAGTGTTTACATATAGCAGGTACTTTAAAATAAATCCATAATCTTAAAAATAAACACACTGTTAAATTAACACGCTGTGAAACCTGTAGATGACCCTCTGAAATAGATTCAACCTGTGCTAATTTCCTTTTTGGAAATATTAAAAAACCTTTTCAACTTATTATAAATTTTTATTTCAATTTCAGGTTCGATTGCAAAAAGCGCACATACAAATACTATTTCCCGCGCTCTAATCTCAATATCCCCGCCATGAACGACGCGTGCTCGCGATTGGTTGGCAGCCATGATTTCCGCCATCTTTGTAAAATGGACGTCGGTAATGGCGTCGTGGAGTTTATAAGGAATATAATGAGCGCTCAGGTTAAAGCTGTTGATGAAAGCGATAAGGATAAACGTGAGTATGGATTGGTAATTGAGAAAGAAGAGAGAAAGAAAGACGCGTAGTAGGGTCGGCTTTGAAGAGAAGCCCCCGGGTTGAAAAATGAAAACTTTTTATTCGTAGTAGGTAATTTTATACACTTTACGAACGTCAAACGCTGGATGAGGAATCCTGGGGGAGGCCTCCGTCGAGAAGTGTGCATCTCTCGGCTCATGAAGATAATGATCGCCCATTATCCACCAATGTCTTGGTGTTGTCTACTAATACTTCTTCTTCGGTTTTAAAAAACGAAATGAAAGTAGAACCCTAGGTAGACCGAGAGGAAAAAAGCCGGCGGAAAAAAACTCTCGGCACTCTTTTGTAAAAAGTGCTTATTATAGGTAAAAATTGGCAGAAATACAGCTCTGCTATGACATGAGCAAACAAACAGAAGACAGCTATTCGTGCTTGCCAATATCATGTCGCAGCCAAGCTGCTTACATAGTGATTAATGTTTAATATTTGGAAATAACTTGTGGAGACATCAATCCCACGCTCTTTTGTCATCTAAATAATCTTTGAGTCTATAGTAGCCTTTTTTGCATAATGTTTCATTGATAGTTCTTTTAAATGTATTAAACGTTAGGTATTGAATTGACTTCGGTATTTTATTATGAATACGTATTGACATTCCTATAATGATGCTTTTAGCCAGCCTTAATTTGGAAAACGCTACTTTATGGTCGTTCCTTGTCATTACAGAATAATTTTTATCATGCTTATCTTTCGTGGTTTTAAAGGGGTTTGAAAATTTTTGGTGCACCTTCTGTCCGCCATTTTGATTTTTTTTCGATTTTGCGTCGCACTATAAAACTTGTATATTTCGATTGCTGACATACAGACGAGCAAAAAATTTTATATAACATATGGGTCTAAAACGTCACGTTTTAGAGATAATATGGAAAACCATTTTGCTAAATAATTCCAATTTTTCATATATTTAATCGTTGAAATACCTCTCAGAATGTATCAAATTAGCATGAATGTTTGTAGTATTATTTTGCACATTAGTTTAGAGTAAAAGTAACTGGTTTTTACACCTACCTATCTAAAACTTGACAATGCCATATTAACTCGGGAAAGCCGGCGCTGTAGGTACGTACCTAACTATATTATTCTAGTAACTTATAAGAAGTACTGACACAGATTACTAAAGAGTTACTACATGTAATGATATGATTAAGAGTTTTCTTTTTTAGAATTCTTTTACATTTGCTTGTACCTATTCGGAAATGCGGGATAGAGAAAGACGCGTCATTTCAACGCCCTATAATATTTAAGTCTGTCTTTAAATACTTGTAGCCCACACGAGAAGAAGAAGATGGGCTTGTGTATATGTCGTAGCCAACTGGTTAAATTAGCCACTCAATTGGACGCCTAGGCCGTTTCAACTGGCTTAAGGACAATTAGTCAAGTCGTTGATCGCAACGTTTAACCAGTTGGCTTAACGTTGTTTAGCCATTTAGTTAAATTGGATATTGTTAAATTTATGATGTTTAGTTAGGGTGTTGTGATTGTCGTCCATAAAAGAAGATACTTAATAGTTTTTATATAAAAACCCGATATATATTTTTTAATATTAAAACATTAAAACGGAACTTATTTTATTACTAGTTGCATTACTACCAATTTGTACGCACCCTAAGAGTGCACAGGTCTGAACTGGAGAAAAAGTCGTTGTGTATTATTTTTACTGACATGTTTCAGGAGAATATTGTAATATTCCCAAGAAATAAATTATTTTTCTTGTCTATAGCCTCAATAAATAATACTTAATTAATACGTACCTACAGCGCCGGCTTTGCCGAGTTAATATGGCATTGTCAAATTTTAGATAGGTAGGTGTAAAAACCAGTTATTTTTACTCTTAACTAATGTGCAAGATAATACTACAAACATTCATGCTAATTTGATACATTCTGAGAGGTATTTCAACGATTAAATATATGAAAAATTGTAATTATTTAGCAAAAAAGTTTTCCATATTATCTCTAAAACGTGACGTTTTAGACCCATATGTTATATAACATTTTTTGCTCGTCTGTATGTTAGCAATCTAAATATACAAGTTTTATAGTGCGACGCAGAATCGAAAAAAAATCAAAATGGCGGACAGTAGGTGTGCCAGGCTCCATACAAAAATTTTCAAACCCCTTTACTACTATTCTTATAAATATACATAGGTTGTCGTAAAAGGAGACTGAAACGACCCCGCCAAGTGTTAAAACCCCTTCACAGCTCGTCTGGGTAACCCTTTATATACCTATAAATTTTTCACCAATTTTCACCAGAGACAAGGATGCCAGAAGACCCAGTGCAATCCTACACCCCTGTGCATTTTTGAAATCATCTTTCATACGTAAGTTTATAAATCGTCGCAAATTGATAACTTTGCGAAAATGTGAGCGTAAAATAATAAAATTGATCTCTCGTTTATGTTTTTTAGGAAATTTATAACCTTACAGTTCTTCCGGTAACATATCTACCATGATTATTGTATCATTTTCAGCCACCTCCATGTACTACCTCGAGATAGCTGGCAACGCGTTCCTCTGGCACCAGATCCGCTGCATTATGGGGGTTTTGCTGCTGATCGGTCAGAACAAGGAGAGCGAGTCTGTCATTGGGGATCTGCTCCACGTTCATAAGTATACCAGGTGAGCGGTAGCAAAGAATGGGACATAGTATATTGTAGGTAGATATAATATCAGGTAGGACATTACAGCTTTGAAAAGTGCCTACTGTCACTTAAGACGGCACATCAAAATGTTTTTTTTTAATGTTAGCACTTTACACGCCGTTGGTTTCAAATTTATTATTTGCCTTGGATATTTTATATGCAGTGACTGATCGCTGCGTACGAGCATAACATTAATTAATGCCCGTACACGGATGGTTCTGCCAAATAGCAGCTCGAAGCGATATACTCCGTTGACCGAAGAGCCCTGAAACTTATAAATTATGACAAACTTACAAATACAAAATTGCAGACGCTGGAGCATCGTCGTAAGGTTTCTTGTTTGTCAGTTTTTTATCGGCTACATTTTGGTGAGTGTGCGAGTGCTCTTTTTGACCAAAGTGAACCCACTCCTTTTTACCACCGGACTACCAGACGCAGACAGAACTTCCATCTCTATATAGTGGATTTACCAAGAAGTCGAACAAAACGCTTCGATAGTTCCTTTTAGGTACGGATTGTCAAGGTGTAGAACAATCTGCCTGCGTCTGTTTTTCCTCACACTACAGTCCTGGAACTTTTTAGTGTCGAGTGAATAGGTTTCTCGTGGATGGATGTGTGCCATCATAGATTTCATGCGCATTTTCCATCAGGTGGCATGGAAGAACAAATTCCTATCCTTTTTATATATAAAAAAAAAACACTTCCGTGCTTCGGAAGTATGTTACGCAGTTGGTCCCGGGTGCTGCATATTTGTATAAATAGTCGTAAGGGTTTGTAAGAAACCATTTCTACGCCCTGAAATTTCTTACCAACGGGCACTGGGTAAATAGCCTAAACCTTCTTGTATTGATGATGAAATAATATTAATAATAAAGATTATTACCTTGAAACCTATAATTAAAGTGACTGGGAAACCTATATTTTGTAATTTTGAATCTTTCCAGAAAACCTCAATACAGCATGGCGTCGGACGTTCCGCTGAATCTCTTCGAGTGCTCCTACGATTTAGAGAAGACGAGGGACTGGGTATATGACAAGGAGGAGTTAAGGCTTGTCATAGCGCATCTACAAGCTGAATGGACAATGCATAGTGTTAAGTAAGTAAAAATCCCCAGACAATCACACCAAGTACATGAATTCAATGTTAGCAAAGCCTGCGTTATGAGATACCTTGTAGCGAACTAGGGGGAACCTAGATTATAACATAGAGTTATTGTCTACTTTGATGTAGCTTTTTAAGTAATAAATTATAAGTAATAAATGTAGATAATTATAAGTTTGGACATTTGGAAAGGATGAGTGAAAGTAGATTTACGAAAGAGGTGTACAGAGCAAGAATGGATGGTGCTGTCGGAAGGGGCCGCCCTAGGCGAACGTATGCCGATCAAATTGGCGACGTTCTTAAAAAGGGCCTAGTTAAAAGTACCCGTAACCGGCGATCATGTATGAAAAGATTAATGAACGTGGAGGAAGCGAAAGAGGTATGTCTGGATCGAAGCAATTGGTGTTCCCTTGTCTCTGCCTACCCCAAAGGGAGACAGGCGTGAGGTTATGTATGTATGTATGTATAATTATAAGTAAGTATTAGTTGTAATGAGACTCTGGATCCCACAGTCAAACTGTTTAAACAGTTTTGTGGGACTGTGTTCTTAGAAATCAGATTTTTGTAACTTATTGATAAACAATAAATAAAATAAATAAATATAAAACTCTTCCGTTACTGACTGAGTGACTGACAGACAACGTACAGCCAAAACTACTGGCCGTAGAGAGCTGAAATTTGGAACACACAATCCTTAAAAGTTGTCGGGGAGCAGTAAGAAGGGAATTCCCGAAATTCCCACGGGAACGGGAATTATTGGACTTTTTACTTTGTATGAAAAATCTTATTCCTTGAGAGCACGGATATGATACTTGGCATAATGGTTCTTCAAAGAGTGAGTGAGTGGTTTTGTTATGGAAGGAATTCCCGAAATTCTCACGGGTAATATGTTGGCTCGTAGATTTGCTCGCTGTAGTATCTCAGTTAAACGGACACTTTTTAAAGCATACTCTCAGTCATTTTACACCTGCAATGGGTCAATTACTCGCAGCGTGCATACAGAGTCTTACGAGTGCAGTACAACAACGCATTCAGGTTGTTTTTTGGTTTGCCGCGATTTTGCAGCGCTTCGACTATGTTCGCGGAGGCGCATATAGATTGTTTTTATACAATTATTCGCAAGCGTAGTGCCTCGTTGTTGCGACGCGTGCGCGGCACCTCCAATACCATTCTGGATGCGTTGGTGAACAGATGGGATTCTCCCCTACTCCAAAAAATAGTAGGTTTTCATGCGACTGGCAACCGGCCAGTCGCATGTTTTTGTCGCTGTTTTTTTTAATATATTAATTCGTGTCCTATAAATATTAATTGTGACTAATTGAATGTTTACATTAGGAAGTCTAATAATAATTTAATTTCACATATTTTTTGAATTTTTACTGACATTTTGCTTACTTGTACTATTATTAAATTTAGTTTTTTTTTTTAAATATTTTAATAATTATTAAATCTGACATTATATATCTAATTGCTATTGAAATTACTTGCAAAATTTATTAACAGTGTTCTTTTTTTTTATTGTAATTATTGTTTTGAATTGCATGCGCCTACTTTAATTTAATCTTTATTTTTCTGATGTAAAATATGGCTCTGGCTGAAATAAATGATTTGATTTGATTAAACGAAGTTCAGAACGCCATATTAATTTGCTGAATAGGTATGCTGGTTTCTGTGTTTTTATAATGTCGAAAAGAAAAGAAGAGAAGCTAAATAAAGTTTTTGCCGTGCTTTAATATTCAATAATTCTGCTATTATGAGGTATGGGGTTATGTGTATTCTTCAAACATTCAAAATTAACAAGGCACACATTTATTTAAGCTGGCCGTGCGGCCATGGATAGGTTTCAATTGTTGCTTACAAACCGTCTCCATACTATACGAACATTCGTAAACATTCGAGTGTGAAAAATAGACACAGGCAGTTCAAACCAAACCTTGGCGACCCGTTAAGAATAACCACTCTACGTTATACGTTTCAAGATGTAACAATGACATTTCAAAATAGTATACCTACTAACTTCTGTTTCAGAACAACAATGATCCACGAATCAATACAAAAGTTAACAGAAGAATATTCAAAGCTATGTAAAAAGACAGAGACGGGAGATACCACAAATGATGAGAGCGAGGGAGATGTAATTATGGAACACTCTGATTGCTTGCTGCAGGGGATTAAAGCGAAAGTCTATACGCCACTTATGAAACGACAGACTTGTTGTAAGTAAATATATCTTATTTATATTATTTATGTGAAAGTTTGGGTGTATGGGTGGATATTTGTTCGTCAATCACGGCAGAATATCTCAACTGATTTGTATGAAATTTGGCATAGTGATAGCTTACAGTCTGGAATAGCGCATTGGCTACTTTTTATCACGATACTCCGAAAGTGCGTAAAACCTTGCGAAACAGCTATTTAGTAAATAAATAATAAATATTACTGACATTCACACCAGGCCCAAAATAAGGTTTAAAAAGATTTTTGTTTTGGATACTACAAAACAGATTACTTAAGAAATATAGATATTGAAATATTTTTATAAGTAAATACACTGAAATAAACATAATCATCCATGTCTTGATGGCTAATATCTGTGTTAATCATCTGTGAAACTCCACCGAGTTTCGAACCCAGTAATTGTGCCTCGTTATATTATTAATTATTATTATTACTAGGCCTAGACGTATTTATTTATTTATTATTTATTAACACTTTATTGCACACATTACAAAAGATGAAAAATGGGTACAATAATGAGACAAACTTAAGAATGGTACAATGGGCGGCCTTATCGCTTCACAGCGATCTCTACCAGACAAGTCCTACGTAGGTACATAATATACCTATTTAATAACGAAACTATACCAGATTTTAATGCCTGAAATAAATATGTCTGAATTTGAGTAATTTAAGAAATCTCGTAAAAGGTTAAAATGACATAAAGGCGAATTGAGAACCTCGTAAGTTATCGTTTGAAGACCGGCTGGTGTAGCGGTAACATACATTGCCTTTTATGCCAGAGGTCCTGGGTTCGAATCCCGACGGCGGCGGGTATTTGTGCGATAACCACAGATATTAGTCGTCAAGTCATGGACGTTTATATGTTTATTTAAGTTTATTCTAATAAAAAATATGTATTTATTCAATATGTATGTTTATATATTTCTTAAGTATATCAGTTATCTAGTATCCATAACACAAGTTCTTTAAGAAACTTAATCTGGGCTAGATAATGTTATGTGAGTGTCAGAAATATTTATATATTATTTATATATATTGTCGTGAATTTGATTGAAAAGATAAAAATATATGAAAAATAATATTTTTCTTTTCTTTACAGCTTCCCTGGAAGAGAAAATAATTCACTACAGAAAGAGAAGAAAAGTCGCCGGCGAAGTTACAGAAGATGCAGAATAAATGTATATAAACATAATTGAGTTTTGTTTTTTCTTTGTGGTAATGCACAATAACCCGTACCTACCCACTTTTGAGCCAACGCTGTGTCATGTGTATTGACTCCCTCCATACTCTAAATAGTACGCAGCTTTAAATTAAGATAAAAGTACAGCTTTTTTTTTATGTTCTTGCGATATATTTTATTTTTGTTGAGGTGTCTGCAACATGGTGGTACTAAAATAAAAATATCATCATCATCATCATCACAACTCCGTGTAATGTGGCCCACTGTAGGGCTATGAGTCTCTCTTCTGGGTAACGAGGAGGTTTAGGCCATAATCCACCGAGCTGGCCCAGGGCTGGTTGGTGGATGTTAGATATTTCAGGGTGCCGAAATGGCTTCTGACAAACCCTAACGACTACTGTATACAAGTATACAGCACCCGGGACCGACTGCTTAACGTGCCCTCCGAAGCACGGAAGTCGCCGTGAGAAATGAATGGTCGGCGGTCACCCATCCTAATACCGGCCGCACCGAGCGCGCTTAACCTGCAATATCGCTTGATATGTACAATGCGCCATGACGCCACGACGACTTCATAAAAAAAAACAAATTTAATATCCTATAAAATGCAAAGCAAAAAAATACAGATTTTATTATTATTGCAATTTTAGGTGACACGACACCTCATTACTTCCTTTTTCCTTCTTACACTAGCCATCTTTGATCTAATTTCGAGGCCATTTTACAAAAACATTAAATTTACTTTATATATTGCCTTCTGATTGGTACCTTTTGTTGCATATTTCTCCCGCGTGATCGTTTTCATTACCTATCTTGCACCTACTTTGCACGTTCCGAATAGAATTTTTTCCAGATGATATGTTGCAAAATACTTCGTCAGTAAAAGTGACGTTGCCGCAATGACTAAAGCAACAAGAGGACATGACATTAGAGCAGGAGTGTCACTCTTAATGTACCTACTACAATTTGAAAGCACAGTTATATCAAATGCTACATTTTGGTGTAGCAAATGTTATCATTTTACCACGGTAGATGTCCATAGTTGTAATCCACCAATCAAACAAAAGGTCTGACTTGTGTCAGGTCCGTCACAAAATGGCTGCTCCTCCTTGCGTATGCATGTGTTGATGTAGCATTTTGTGGTCTCTGTGTGATCTTGTGGTGTTTTCTGGAGATTCTGTCCTGGGCTCGAATCCCAGTGATGGCGAGATAATGTGGTATTTATAATAGGAGAAAATATGTAGGTATTATACAGCCACGTTATAGTATTATTGCACCAAAATAGAGATGGCAGCACGAGATCGTAGCAAAATGGCGGCGCGTCAATGGGGTGACAAGTTGAGGCGTCGAGTTGGCTCTCTATTCCTTTTGGTACCTATATTTATTTTCCTCTACGCATTAGAGTGATGATAGGTAGGTACTATTAAGTACTATTTCAAGCCTTTCATATATTTTATTGTAGAATATAGTATAACAAAAGTAAAAAAATAAATATTGACCCTTTATAAAGATGGATAGATAAATCATTTATTCACCAAGGACAGGTTTTACAAACTTATTTCACTAAAAATTAGTAACAAAATAATATTATATAAAAACAAATAAGATATAAGATATCTTATTACCGCGACACCTTCTCTGCTGCGGAAGTGTGGAGTGTAGGGAGATGTAACAACAGTCACGCTGATAGAGAGTAAATACAAAGACCCGTAGTTTGACATCAGATGGTTTAATAGCCTCTGGTGTTCCCCTCAAGGGATAAAGGAGTGAAGTTATTTACGATTATACATACATTCATACATAACTTCACGCCTGTATCCCTTACGGGATAGTACCTACACCAGAGGCTATGAAACCATCTGTAATCTCGTTTGACATATTTAGAGGTGTTATAATGATGGAGAGAGACTATTGCAGTGACAGGGGGTCAGCCTATCGCCCGCAAAACTGTCAATAAAACCTCTGTAATCTGTACGATTATGCAAAGATTTAAATCTTTGCGATTATGTATGTATCTAAATATAAAATAAATTAATAATGATATGCGATTTTTGATTTTCGCCACCAGTGTTAGATCAAAGATTCCTTTTGTGTCAGAAGTAAAAGTGAGCGGTAAGATTTTTTGAAATTACGCTTCATTGTATTAGGTATTTCTATTGTTATTAGGTATTGTATTAGGCGCTGGTATATTGTTCCAATGAAAAAATGAAAACGAAAACTTTTCCGAAAAAAAAATGTCCGGACGACATGACGAATCCTGGGGGAGGCCTCCGTCGAGAAGTGTGCGTCTCTCGTCTCATGAAGATAATGATCGCCCATTTTCCACCAATGTCTTGGTGTTGTCTACTACTACTTCTTCTTCGGCTTAACAACACTTAGTGGCATTGTATAAATGAATAAAAAATTAAAATTTTGATCTTTTCATAATCAATGTAGGAAACAGCGATACCTACCAGTGATTTTCTGACGATTCATTTCATATAGAATTGCTGGATTCAGATTTTGATCACAATGAATAGAAATAATTATTGTAATTTGTTGATTTATTTTTAAAATTCAAAAAATTCAAAATTCAAAAAGTTTTATTCATCTTAGGAATTTCACAAAACACTTGATGAAGTCAGTCATCACATACTTCGGCTTTAACTAGTTCAAGAGACAAAAAAAGCCGGCGGAAAAAAAATCTTGGCACTCTTTTTCAGTCAGAATTATCAAATTAATACAAATAGGTACAGTACAAATTGACTGTGACATGAAAAAAAAACAAACACAAGACAGCTAATTGTGAGAGCCAATGTCATGCCACAACCAAATTGCTTACATAGCAGATGCAATTAGCTATGGATGCACAACACGAACATGACAAACTGGGACCAGAGTATTTGAACAAGAATGGAATAAAATAGTCATAGTATCATTAGCAAAACGACCTGGCACCGCTAGCAGCACCCGTTCACGAGTTAACGCAAGCACCAGCCATCACCCTCCTCAACCATATTTTAGGGAAGAGGGTGACCCGATACCCGACGCTACCACTAGCCATGCCGCCTGAGGGAGCATGACGTTCTTGCTGATGTCTTGACAAGAAAATAAGTGAGTGGGACAGTCACCAGTATGTCATACATATACTGCACAGCCAAGCCGTAAACAAAATTATTAAGTAATTAGAAACTTTTAGAAATATCCTGTTTTTTAATGATTGATTTAAATTTATTGAATGGCAGGGATTGAATTGACTTCGGAATTTTGTTATATATACGTATTGACATTCCAATAAATGATTTGCTGCTTTTAGCCAGCCTTAATTTAGGAAACGCTAACTTATGGTCGTTCCTAGTCCTTACAGAGTAATTTGTATCATGATTATCTTTCCTAGTTTTAAATTTATTACTATTCTTATAAATATACATAATGTTTTCATAAATATATTGTGATGCAAGGGTCAAGATACCAATCTCTTTAAACTTTTCTCGAAGAGATTCTCTGTTTCCAAGTTTATACATTCCACGAATAGCCCTTTTCTGCAGTGTAAATATAGTGTCAATATCTGCGGCATTGCCCCAAAGTAGGATGCCATAGGACATTATACTATGAAAATAAATAAAATATACCAGCTTCGCAATGAGCGAATTTTCTTTACCGCGAACGCTGCAGAACTAAGTCTACTCGCTAGTTGTGAGATATGGGCGCCCCATTGCAATTTAGAATCTAAGGTAATTCCAAGAAAAACAGAGTTATCTACTAGATTCAATCTGTTCCCATTAAGCCGCAGATCAGACTCAACTTGTTTTACATTTGGTGCAGAGAATTTTATACATTTCGTTTTTTTATCATTGAACGCTAGATTATTTATATTGAACCACTGAACAACATTTGCGAGAGCATTGTTTACATCGTCGTAGTTTATTTTCTGTCTTATCATTTTAAAAATTAATGATGTGTCGTCAGCAAACAATACAATCTCATGATTATTGCCTACCATATAGGGTAGATCATTTATATAGACTAGAAACAAAAATGATTAATACTAGTTGCCTATCATTTTAATAATATACTTCTCATCAAAAAGTAGGACAGTCCCAATATTGTTATTTTTTACAATGATTTTATAAAAAAATAATCAAGTATCAAGTTTGTTTAATCCATATATTTCGTACTATTTGTCGGGGTTACCATGATGCTATTTTTTTTAATTCGCCAGGTTTTCCAGTCTCTACTTTCATTAGCCAGACTATAATAGCAGACTCCAGAAGATCAACTCGTTCCTGGGTCAATGTGTACGCTTTATTTTATAATAAAATTCCAAAATATTTAAGATTAACCCTTCGATAGATTTAAGGATAAGTGTTATGTGAAAAGGTTTACTATAAGATATCCGGATGCAAGAAGATGAAATTCCCTGGCTGTAAATTGTTATTATGTTTTCTTTTCTTCTCATTTTTAAAAGATGATTGCTGTTGAGTTTCTTGCCACTTCTTCTCAATTGATCGACTTTCCGAAGTGGTGGAGATTCAGTTCAATTAGTAAATTATGTGACTTATTTCAAATGAAATTAAATACTTACGAAATAAAGAATATTTGAGTTTGAGTAGGTATGGTCATTCGGGGTAAATGGACGCACTTTTTTCTTTTTTGCTTAATTCAACACAAAATATTAAGATCTGAGACACACAAGTATGCCCAATCTGTAGTATATTTAATAGACTTCTAAAATATTTATACGTATTGTGTTACTTTTACAGGTTTTATTTTTATTTACGAAAAGGTGAAGGAAGTCAGAATGCGTACTTTACCCCAGTGTAAGTGTGAACGACTAACGGCTTGAACAAACTATACTATTAAATAGCCACTAGGTTCACGGCAGGGTTTTATTCGCTTCTATACAGTTCGGTTTTTGTACAGGATTTTCGTCAGGAATTTTCGTCGGGATTTTCGCCAGGAATTTTCGCCAGGAATTACTGCAGGGATTTGTTCAGGAATCTTGATTAAAAACACTTTCTTCTATTTTCAGGACACTTGTTGCTTCGGGAGGTCGGAGTGCCATACTGAGGTTTCGCCGACTATATATTTAATTTGGGCGGCCCGCAACTAGTGTAGGCTTGCGGGCGAGCAACTATGCGTGTTTCTACCTATCACGCTTAAAGTATGGTACTCTTTACTCCGTCTGCGTACTGTCTCTTTCTTTATTAAAATTCAAAAATAAACTTATCCTATACAAACTAAGTGGACTGTATTTTTAATTAAATTCTTATAAGATACGAACATAAACTATTATAACAACAACTATACATTTCTTATAAGCTATAAAATCAATTCAAAGTTATCTTTATTTACATAATATTAAGAATTATACGAATTTCAAATTAAAACTATCTTCAGTCGTGTACATAATCTCCCGCCGCAGTCTTGACTGGAACCATCAGGGGGTACACGTTCAGGAGACATCATCCTCGGAGTGGCTGCTGCAGGGCAGGATCACCAGCTTCTTTGTAGGTCTTCGCAGGGTCCCTTTGTTTGTCTGCACGTCGACGACTCGAATTTCACCGTCTGGTCCGGGGTAGATATTTATGACGATGCCTCGGGGCCAGGCGTTTCGAGGGAGAGTTCCATCAGCTATGAGTACCAGGTCGTTGAGTTTGATGGTACCCTTGGACGTAGGTTCGCGTCTTCTTTGGAGTTCTGGAAGGTACTCGCGCACCCAACGTGCCCAGAACATGTCAGCCAGGCGCTGACTCTTCCTCCAATCCCGACGTCCGCAGCTGTCTTCCTCGGTGAAGGTGCCAGGTACGGGTACTCGCGAGGCACCACCCAGTAGGAAGTGGTTTGGAGTGATCGCCTCTGGGTCTTCAGCTTCCGTCGAGACGTGTGTGAGAGGTCTGCTGTTGACTGTGTTCTCTATTTCAACCAACAGCGTCTGCAGGATCTCTTCTTTGGGGGCTCGTTCATGTAGAGTGACATTCAAAGCAGTTTTCACACTTTTAACCAGCCGTTCCCACGCGCCGCCCATAAACGGCGCGCTAGGAGGGATGAAACGCCACTGTATCGATTGCGTCGAGGCTTCGTCTCTTAAGGCTTCGTGCGCTGCTTTCTTCAGTTCTATGTCGGCGCCGCGGAAGTTAGTTCCGTGGTCTGACCAGAGTTCTGTAGGGCATCCTCTTCTATTTATAAAGCGGCGCAGGGCCATGATAGCCGAGTCCGTGCTGAGGCTGCCGGCTAGCTCCAAGTGTATCGCTCTCGTAGTTAGGCATGTGAAGAGCGCTCCGTAGCGTTTTTGATGCGTACGACCGACTGTGACTGTTAGCGGGCCGAAGTAATCCAGACCGGTGAAGGTGAACGGTCGCTTGTGATGGGCGAGACGACTTCGAGGATGGTCTCCCGTAGCTGGCCACGCTGGTTTCGCCTTTCTTATGCGGCACGCTTGACAGGTTTTTACTACGTTTCTAACTGCGTAGCGTAGGCGTAGCACCCAGTAGCGTTGACGTACTTCATTCGCCGTTGTTTCGAATCCACCATGATGAAGCTGTTCATGGACTCGTTTTATGTATAATCGAGTCCAGCGATGACTTCCGTCGATTATGATGGGCGTCTTCTGGCAGTCTGTGATGTCGGCGGCGGCAGCTACTCTTGAACGAAGGCGGATGATCCCTTCAGCGTCTAGGTAAGTCGACAGTTGAAGTAATCTGCTATTTGTGTTTACGTCGTTTCCTTTACGTAAGGCTTCCAGCTCGTCCGCGAAGGTTTCTTGCTGCTGGGCTTTCACCCACAACTTCTCAGCTTGTAACAATAAGTGAGCTTCTAAGGGCTTGAAGTTGAGAGTTTTTTCTATTTTAGTCTTGAAAGCTTGCGTTTTCTTATTGGAATTTTGTATTATTTTCCAATCTGGATCTATATTTTCTATTTTCTTAGTTCGTTTTCGTGTATTTGAACACTTTTCTTTACTACGAATGATTTCTATGAACTGTAGGGCCCGTGCGGTCGCCCTCTGAAGTCTGATCCAGCTTGAAAATCTTGAAATATCCGGTAAGGCTTGTGTGAGTGTGTGTTTGTTTGTGTTAACACACACTCTTTCTTCACTATTATCGATTGGTGATTCTGACGGCTCTTCAGTCGGCCATTCGTCCTCGGGTGAGAGTAAGAACGAAGGCCCTTGATACCAGCGATGTTGCGAGTTGAAATCTGTCGGCGTTGTTCGTGTCGCGTCGTCTGCCACGTTGAGTTTCGTCGGTACCCAGCGCCATTCATTAACTTTCGTGGTTTCTGCGATTTCGGCGAGTCTATGTGCGACGAAAGGTTTGAAGGCTCTCGGTCCCGTTCGAATCCAGGTTAGTACCGTTTTCGAATCAGACCAGTATACTCGACGTGTAGGCTTGAAGTCGTATTCTGTCGATGCAGTTTCGGCGAGGCGGGAACCCAGCGTGGCGGCTTGAAGTTCTAAGCGCGGTATTGAAATTACTTTCAACGGCGCGACTTTCCCTTTGCTGCAGGCTATAGATACGTGGATTCTTCCGTTTTCATCGACCGTTCTCCAGTATACGACCGTAGCGTATGCAGACGAGCTGGCGTCTACGAAGGTATGTAGCTCTCGAATCGTAGCGCGGGCCAACTCGGCGTGACATCTTTGTATTTGCAACTGTGGTAGTATTTGTACGTGAGTCATCCAACTATTCCACATTTCGGTTTCATTATTGTGAAGTTCAGCGTCCCATTCTATGCCGGACCTCCAAGTTTCTTGGAGTATCTTCTTAGCTTGTACGGTGATCGGCGTAGCGAGCCCGAGGGGGTCATATATTGACATGACTGTGCTCAGGGCTTCTCTCTTCGTAGGCCTCTTTTTTCCACTGAATATTTCATTTGTTAATTTGTTCTTGTTTATGTTGAATGATAAGGTGTCGAGCTTCGGGTTCCATATCATCCCCAGGATCTTCTCGGGCGCGAGTTGTACGATGTCTTCTTTACTACCCGGCGCTAGCGATTTTAAGACTTTGGTGGAGTTTGAGGACCACCTTTGAAGCGTATAGTTAGCGCGGCTGTGTATGAGGGCCACTTGTGACGCTATTTCGATTGTTTCGTCTTCATCGCAGTAGCTCGCCAGATAGTCATCGACATAATGGTTTTTAACGATGGCTGTCGCTGCTCGGGGATACTGGTCTCTGTGGTCTTCCGCGTTCTTATCCTTTACGTAGATTGCAGTGCACGGGGAAGATGTCGCTCCGAAGATCACACTTTTCATTCTGTATTCAGTGGGCGCCCCTGTACGTCGATCTCCCCGCCAGAGGAAGCGCTGCATGTCTCTATCTTCTTTTCTGATTTCAACTCTCAAAAACATATCTTTTATGTCGGCCGTCACTGCTATGGGTTGTTGTCGGAACCTCATGAGGACTCCCGGCAATGATTGGAGCATGTCGGGGCCCGAGAGTAACATGTCATTGAGGCAGACTCCTTGTGACTTGGCTGCAGCATCATGTACGATTCTCAGCTTCTCTGGTTTCTGAGGGTTGATCACCGCGAAGTGGGGAAGGTACCAGATTCGATTGTTTACTGGTTCAGGAGCTATCTCGGCGTACCCGTTCGCGAAGAGTGTTTCCATTTGAAGCTTGTATCTATTTTTCATCTCTTCATTTTTATCGAGCTTCTTTTCTATGTGTTCTAATCTCTTCAACGCCATGTCGTAATTATTGTGAGGTACGTAGTTGTCGATTTTCCAGAGAAGTCCCGTCTCGAAACCTCCCGCCGGTATGCGCTTAGTTTCATTTTGAAGTATGTCAAGCGCGCGTTGCTCTTCTCTGTTGTATGAGCGTCTCTTTTCAACACCTATTGACTCGAGCGCGAAGTGTTCATTCATCATACGTTCCATAGACTCTTGTTCTTCGAAGTTGTGAATGTGCGTAGTTCTATGGATAGCTTCTTTCTTCGCCCCGTTTGAGCCGTGTAGGACCCAGCCAAGCTCTGTGTAGGACGCGACTGGTTCATGCTGCCTTCCTCTTCTCATTTCATGTGTGACTAACAAGCTCCAATTATCTTGACCTATGAGCACTGTAGGCTTCTGTGTTTCATTTACAATGAACTTTTCTATGTCTTGTAAGTGTGAGCTGGTTTCTATTTTCTGCCATGAGATGGATTGAGGCGATAGTTGCAGGTCTTCCATCGTGCGTGCTGATATTCGATGGCGTTCAGTGTCGCGGCCTTGGATTTCGAAGAAGACGCGCCTGGATTGCTTGGCGTCTACGCGGGCACCAGCCACCCCCTCAATGTAGAAAGGGGATGGTGGCCCTGATACTCCAATCTTCGCCGCTACATCTGCTTCTATGAGGGTGCAGGTCGAGCCGTCGTCCAGCAGGGCGTAGGTATCTATCGTGCCCTTAGGTCCCGAAACTTGAACTGGAAGTATCTTCAATAATGCTGTTGAATGTACTCGTTCTTTGGCCGACGTTACTATGGCGCAGTCTTCGCTTTTCTCGTTTTCTTTTGTGATGTGATGAAGGAGTGGATGATGAGAGTAGTCGCACCCGTCAATATCACATTTCTTCGTCTTGCAAAGGTGGCGGTAAAGTCGGCGTCGTAAACATCGAAAACATAGCCTGTGTTGTTTAGCTAGTTCCCATCTGTTTGAAACTTCAGCTTTCTTCATCATGGAACAGTCTGATGGTTGATGGTTTTCTTTCTTGCAGACGACGCAGGTGTTTGTTGAAGGTGTTTTTGACTGTTGTGTGCTTTCTATGTGATAGTTTCGAGCTTGACGCTTCTCCCGCCGGTCTTCAGTCGGTGTCCCCTCAGCTGGCGCGAACTTCCCGCATCTGTCTGCTAGTCTATCGAAGAACTTTGCTATGATGATGAGATCTGGTTGATCTTCACGCTGCTCTGCTACGAAGTTGAAGTAAGAGAGTCGTAGCGCAGCTGAAAGCTTCTCTATAATGACGCGTACTATTTCTGCGTTATATAAGTAGTGCGGCTTCTGTAACGCTCGCACTGTCGCTGTGACGTTGTTTATTCTCGAAGCGAAGTTGCAAATATCTCTCGGATTCTCTTGAAGTCGCGGCAGGCTTCTCAATTTCTCGAGTTCGGCGGCGACGAGTGCGTCTGGGCGGCCGAACCGTGCTGCTAGTAACTTCATGACTTCTTTCGTAGTTGTAGCGCCGATGAATAAACATTGAACGGCGTCTTTTGCTATTCCGCGAAGGCATCTTCTTAACCTCGATAAGTTCTCTTGTTCTGTTAAGTAGCTTGCGGATTCTTCATATGCGGCTTTGAAAGGAAGCCACTCTCCCGATGAGCCGTTGAAACTTGGTAGCTCCATAACTCGCTGCGTGTGAAGTATGGTAGGTTGATTCACACGTGCCGCTGTATTTATGACAGCGGCTAACTTGTTGTAGTCGAAACACGAATCCCTCGCGTCGGTAGGTTCGATACCCGGCGCGGTCGATTGGCAAGGTTGTGTTTCTTTTAACTCGTCGACGCACGGAGGAAGTTGACTATTTTCTATGGGTTGAGCTTCCCTCGTGGTTTTCTTGTTCGATTTGGTGTTCTGGATCACCCATTCCGACGTCCGTTCCTCCCGAAGCGTTTCTTGAGAATCATGATCTGATATTTCCTCTTCTAATTCCAGCATGGTTATTCTGTGTTTCGAAAGTTGAATTTCTTTTTGTAGTAGCTCCTCTCGCGCCTTCGCTATTTCAACGCGGCGTGAACGTGTTTTGGCAGTGCTTGCGACGCTGGGTGGTCGGCTTCTATTCTTCTTTTTCTTTACTATTGAAGATTCTTCAGACTGCGTGGTAGTTTCAGTAGACGCGGTTGCGGACGACGAGGTGGAGGTGGTAGTGTCGGTGGCGCTGGTGGAAGTAGCGGTCGTGGTGGCGGCGATTTCGACTGGATTTTCGACTGCGTGTTCGACTCCGTGTTCGACTGCGTTTTCGACTGCGTTTTCGACAGCGTTTTCGACTCCGTGTTCGACTCCGTGTTCGACTGCGGCTTCGACTGCGTTTTCGACTGCATTCTCCGACTGCTGTGATCTTGTTACAGGCATTTTCTTTCTTCAATAAACCGAACTGTTTGTGTGGAACAATATCCGCGCCTCGACAGGACCATAAATGTGAACGACTAACGGCTTGAACAAACTATACTATTAAATAGCCACTAGGTTCACGGCAGGGTTTTATTCGCTTCTATACAGTTCGGTTTTTGTACAGGATTTTCGTCAGGAATTTTCGTCGGGATTTTCGCCAGGAATTTTCGCCAGGAATTACTGCAGGGATTTGTTCAGGAATCTTGATTAAAAACACTTTCTTCTATTTTCAGGACACTTGTTGCTTCGGGAGGTCGGAGTGCCATACTGAGGTTTCGCCGACTATATATTTAATTTGGGCGGCCCGCAACTAGTGTAGGCTTGCGGGCGAGCAACTATGCGTGTTTCTACCTATCACGCTTAAAGTATGGTACTCTTTACTCCGTCTGCGTACTGTCTCTTTCTTTATTAAAATTCAAAAATAAACTTATCCTATACAAACTAAGTGGACTGTATTTTTAATTAAATTCTTATAAGATACGAACATAAACTATTATAACAACAACTATACATTTCTTATAAGCTATAAAATCAATTCAAAGTTATCTTTATTTACATAATATTAAGAATTATACGAATTTCAAATTAAAACTATCTTCAGTCGTGTACAGTAAGTGTAAAAGTACGCAATCGCTTGGGTAAAACTACGCACTTGGGGTAAGAGTACGCGGGAAGGAAAATGTAGGAAATGTAAACCAATATAACGTGGAATGAAATAGTAACGTAATATCAAATTTTAAAATAACGTAATTTCTTTTTTTCTTTAACTTCTTTCTTTTCTTGCAATTGTTTTTTAAATGGACTTGAAGTTATGATTTCGGATTTTAAGCATGCTCTTTTTCGCTTCTTCTGTTGAGTCAAACGTGGCAGTGGGTATAATTCAGCTACCGGTTTTTATGTGTGTCGCATGTTTTCAATTTTTGAAGTAGGTAGGTACCACTTTTTTGAACGACAGGTAGGTATATCTTCGTCATTTTCCATTGAAATTTTACCCGTATCACTGATATCTTCTTCACAATACGTAACATCAGAATTTTTCTTCGGGGATAACATTTCTCCCGGGTGTTTTGTTTTTATAATTACGTGCCATGATATCGTCGCTGAAAAATAGTACAAACACTTCGTTAACCTGATTTCATCACATTTAATTATTTTATGTATAGGTGACAACGAGGGACTAATCGTGACCGAGGGACAAGTTAAAATATATAAAATAATTTAACGCGATATAATACGTTTAATACTGCGGAATTTTACGGGGTAAAAGTCCGCAGGTGTGAGTGAAGTACGCACGAGTACTATTACCCCCGTACTTTTACCCCGTTTCAACCATAAATTGAAATAAATGTCTAAGTCTGACAATAATTAATATAGATTATGAATTTATTATGGGATAACTTGTTCAATAAACACATAAAAACAACAAAATAAACTCACCTCAATAAGCACATAAGCCAGGACACTACAAACTTTTCCAAATGATGCAAAAACAACGATTTTACCATGACTTATTATTATTTTTTTCTGTAAAGTTTCACGTGCCACGCAACGCTGGGCGAATGTTGACACAAAACGGTGTCACTAGTGAGCCCATCAAGACGAAATAAAGTACTCGACCGCCCGCTTCCCCTTTGAGAAAACGACACTGCGTACTTCTACCCACTGCGGCCTTTTACCCCGAATGACTCTACTGACCTTCACGTACGACACATATTATTTTAAAACCTTACTAGGCAACTTAACTTTTTACAAAGACTTACTGACCAATTTAAAATTTGAACGGAATGAGAAATTGCATTAAATTACTGTTATCCTTATTTAAAGTTGCGTATTATTTGTAGTACCTCGGCGTTAATGGGTTAAATACATAAACAAAATAAAAGTTTTCAAGCAATTTGTGTGCTAAAATACCTACTTCAATTAAATGTAGGTATGGTTTTTGTAAGGTACAAATAAAAAGCATACAAGACAGCAAGACATAATCTCCATTTATTGAAGTGATGTTGGAGTGAGCATCAGCTATTGGGAAAAATCTTCTGAGTAGAGGTAAAAGTTAGAGGAAATGACTTTTGCCTTAGAATTTCAGCCATATTGAAGGACGTTGAGTTTTAATCTCAATAATTATATAAATTTTTAATCTCAATAAGAAAAGTTTTAAGTGCATTAGGTACTAAGCCTATGGCATTATGTAAAAGAAGACGACTGAAGTTGCCAAAAAATAGGTAGGTACCTACTAAACAGATGAAATTTGACAATGTTTGATTTAGATATTTTAGCTATATGCGAGAGACAGATATACGTTTGATGACCCGGTTCTTAATGGTGTGTGGACTTGAGATTGCTATGATGAAGCTATCAGGAGTCTTGATATTCTTTATGATATTGCTATCTAAAATTGTTAGGGGCCTTTCTTTCTAGTTCCGTATGGGCATCGAACTTTTTATTTTAAAATGCAAAAGTGCACTTTTACTGAGACACCATGTATCATGAAATAGTTTAGACGTAGTCGCCGGATTCCCGCACGGAACAAGAAAAAAAATGTTCCGTGTCTGGGTGTTTATCTATTTATGTATTTATATTCTAGGTTCCCCCCAGTTCGCTACATGGTATCCCATAACACCAGCTATGCTTACTTTGGGGCCATGTAGTTGGTGTAATTGACGACCGGCTGGTGTAGCGGTAACATAAATTGCCTTCTATGCCAGAGGTCCTGGGTTCGAATCCCGGCGGCGGCGGATATATGTGTGATGGATGAACACATATATTAGTCGTCAAGTCATGGATGTTTATATGTTTATTTTAGTTTATTCTAATAAAAAATATGTATTTATTAAATATGTATGTTTATATATTTCTTAAGTAGGTATATCAATTATCTAGTATCCATAACACAAGTTCTTTAAGAAACTTAATTTGGGCTAAATAATGATGTGCGAGTGCAGAAAAAAAAAATTGTCTAAGGGATTTGATTTATATTTATTTATTACTCATTAGTTTTCGCGATCCATACTATCTTTTTTAGCTCATCTGCCGAAGCACTGATCAGTGAACTGGCCTCAACTGCCGAAGCACTTATCAGTGCGAGTGCACGAGCTACTAGGGACACTGTTTGTTTAAATTTTAGGCAATAAATACTCGCAACAAAGTTCGAAATGTTTTATTTATTTACCACGACATATAACCGAGCTATAATTATTGATTGAAGTTTATTCAATGGTCAGAGAATCGACAGGGAACCGTTCCATTGTTTTATGCGATTTTTTGTAAGTGAATTGTCAACTTCAATGTGGGATTTAGAAGTGAAATATCTCTAGAAAAGTAATGTTTTATGTGTCAGTAAGTTGCTCTGTTATTGAACTAACAAGGATAATACATAAAACTGTGAATAAGTAATTGAAAGGATACGAAAGAAGAAGTTGCAAAATCGCCCCAAGTCCAACAGCATAGCGACGTACCTCAAAAAAAGCTAAAAATTAGGGTAACAAAATAACATAAATATAGTTTTAATCCTTACTGGCTAACTTAAATTAAAATTGCTCCAAATATTCATTCAGGTGATTTTTTATTTATTTAAATACTTTGTTTTCGAGCTTGTAAGGGAACTTAGTGACCATAAAATGATGTTGTTACGCACCGCCGTTTGTTAGGAATAGCAGCATATTAATCGCCATCTTATAATAATTAATATTATTATTAGTTATATAACGCTTGCACAGCGACGTAAACGTAACTACTTAGTTCCGCGATATTGTTTAAAGAGGAGATTCTGAAATGTAAAACCGTCCCCGTAAAACATCACATTATCACTGCTGGGATACAGGGCTCCCCTAAATATACTATTATATTAAGTATCTATTATATACTTCTCATCAAAAAAATCGAAACTCCTTGTAAGTTTATGTTTACCTATATTATAAATAAATGTTAAATATCGTTTTATAGTGGGTAGTAACCTAAGCTAACGTATTCAAGGATATATGTATAACATTTTTTTTTATAAGTGACTAAACCCGCGTTTGGCCTCAATCTCACCTGATGGTAAGTGACGATGAGGTCGAAGATGAAAGCACACGGGTTTAGGAAGGAACTGGCTCTTTATATAATATTGCCGGAACACATTACCGCCGGAGCGGTAACATTTGGCGGCAGACTTTATATAAAGGGTGGTCGCTAGCCAGGCGGACCCAGAAGGGATCCTACCACCAAGCCACATTTACTTATTTCCTATACTTACTCATTTTTCATTTTTCTGACAATCCTTGCAAAACATAACACTCGCAGTGTTTCGATTTTTTTGAGTAACATCGACAAGAGTTTGATCTCTCATATACTTCAAGTGTGAGCAAAACAAGAATACTGATTTGGCCGTTCCCGACCTTGAAAGCGCCTCTCTGAAACTAGTTAAGTTTACGTCACTGTCGCTGCACAAGCGGCATGTTACAAGTAATATAAGTAAATAGTATGGCGCTATATTAATGGGACTATTCCTCTACAACCGGCGGCGGTGCGAATTGACATCGTTTTATGGTCACTTCGTTCCGTTACAAGCCCGAAAACATAGTATTTTCATAAAAAAATAGCCCCTGAATGAATATGTGGAGCAATTTTTCTCTGTGCTAGCCAGTAAGAATGACAACCATATTTGTGTTATTTTGTTACTTTTGTTATTAGCTATTTTTTGAGATACGCCGCTACGCTGTTGAACCTGGGGTAAATTTCTATGGACGATGCAACTTCTTCTTTGCTTTATTTTTCTGGAATAGGTACGTAAGTAACACGCAATTACTTCATTTACCAGTCAAAAGTAAATATTATATTAATGTTAAAGCAGTAGATACAGTGTCTATCTATCTAGCTTTACATGTTCACCATACTTTTTTTCAATAATCAGTTTATTTATTCCGATCCCTATTTGGTAAGAATGCTCTGAAATCGCAGAATGTCCCGGGGTGGCGGCGGAACGTTGCGGCGCGCGGCGCTGCGGCGGCGGCGGTAGACTGGGGTACGAATCTTTGCGCTCTCTCGGCAGCTGAGAGGTTAAATAGGTACAACTCTTTTTAACCGGACTAAGTGCATATACCTAATAACATTTTTAAACTCTAACTCGACGTTTCGGTATCTTTGCAGAGCCCTTGGTCTCTCGTGACTAATTAAATGTACCGAATTATACGCGATAAATCCGGTTAAAAAGTGTATTATTTAATGGAAGGAACCGCTAGTAAAACGAAGGCAAAAAATATGCTGTTTCATCTTAAAAGCCTTAGGTCTGCATCGTATCTTAACACTTTGAAGGGCTGCATCTACACTAATAAAATTGTTATTATTATAACGTCTATAGAAGTTTACAGCCCCACAAAGCGTTAATTCTGTCACTTTTAATCAAATATATCACTAGTCACTACGCTATATCATCAGCCTAAATTAAAAGGATAAATACTTACCAGCCAAGTGCTAGTCGGACTAACGCACGACAGGTTCCTTTCTATCCCCGACACCATCTACCACTACCAAATGTATAAAATTACACACTATAAATAATTACAGTACCCAATTAAATAAATACTTGAGCAATTTAATTTAATACGCACACTGCGCCGTTTAAATGGGTTGGAAACTGCAAAAAAACCACGTATGTTGTATGAGAGTCCCTTAAAAAATATTTTGTTCTGTTTTTAGTTCGTGTAATACCAGAAATACATCATCTGGCAAGGTCTGACTATCATGGTTCACGAGGTACAGTAGGTATTTATTTGTAGGCTACGGAATCCTAAAAATAAATACCTACTGATAATATCTTCACTTTATACAATACATTATATTAAATAGAAAATGTTTTTTACCTACCGGATCGGCAAGGTAAAATGACTAGTTAAAGTGCAGAAATACTGTGACACGCGATAAATCGATTAGGGAAGACTTTTAATAAAAAAACACGGCTTAATCATTAAGCTATCAAAGATCTTACGTGCCATATTAGGAGTCTTTTATGCCTACATACATATGTAACGCATTTTCACTTTCAAAATCATTCGGTAGCACAAATACCTTGCTTCATAAAATTTTAATTCAGTAAGCTATTCCAATTTACTAAATGACAGTAAATATTTCGTATCCGCTATATTATAATAATAATTGTAACTTTAATGGTTATGGCATTGTACAAAACCTCTGTCTGTTATATACCGTGCGCGCCAAACCGGCCGAGCTAGCGAATGGCGCGAGCTCGAATATTTCTGCAACCAGTTGTAGTATTAGTCGAGTAGTATTAGAAGGCCGCTGTAACAGAATAGAGGTCTTTCGCGGCGCTTTTAAACCAACAAATAAATACGACAAAATCACATGCGAGATTTTCGGCGGGAAAAGATAATGCCTCTACTTACGAAAATCGCCCTAAAAAAGTTTTAAAAGTTTTTGTAACGCGACAAAATGAAAACGGCCGTGTGTGAAATACAATTGCATGTGACAGTTGACAAATTAAAACATAACGGGTTATCATTTTGACATTTGTTACCTTTATCGTGACGTGTGTGACGTGACGTTAGTAAACTTTGTTTTGTTTATTTTCATTTTCACTAATAATTGTTTCGAGTTGCGTGTTTTAATGTATATGTGTTTAAATTCGATAACTAGGTTGCGAAGAACGTGTGTAAAAAGTGTAACCGCATTATTAATACGGTGATAATGCCAGTAATCCTGCATAAATCGAGGTGTGTACCATTAATTCAATTCAAATGAACAATTATTTTTTCAAGTATAATTTTCTTGTTAACCCAACAAGAACTCGGCAGGTAATTTCATGCAAATTGGTTCTGATATTGGTGTTAATTGCCTTCTGGGCGGAGCATCTCTGTGTCACATTGAGAATAATAATTTTTGACCTAAAACAAGTCGTTTAATTCTTGTAGGGGAGCCTTGACCAAGGTTTAGAAATAAAATCGTCCTTTTACAGTAGTTCTGACTCTATTAAAGTGCATGAATAGTAGAAACCTCAATTCGTAATAAAAAATTGTTCAATATGAGTTATTATTCTTGTAATGTTCTTTTATAAACAAAATAATTGGGCTACAAACTTAAGGTATTAACTATATATTTTAAATAAAATTAAAATACCCTAAATATCAACTTTAACAGTAAATTATAATTTTTATAACTTATAAAAAATCACAAAACCAAATACTAATATTTCTTCAAATATCTGGCAATATTCTGACATAAAATATACTAAAATATACTTCCATAAAAATTTTTTTACAAATTGTCACAGCTATCACTGCAATAAGGAGGACTGTAAAGCGCTTTAGTAGCACTAACTTTATTCTATTTATTAATTACATATTTATGTTCAATTGTAAAACACAGAACTTTTATTAATAAGATAAATAGGTACACAATTCCATAAACTTTAGGAATAATTTAACTATCTTTATTCCTTCTTTATTTTAGATCTTTGTAAACCTTATGTAGTTCAAGCTTTATTTTCTTATAATTAGTTAGGTCTTCCATGCTGGACTGGGAGCGAAAGAAAAACATAGAATGTACCAGCTGTTTCTCTTCTCGGGCATACTGTAAAAGCCAGTTAAGGGACAGAGGTTTTATTGGCGTTTTTGTAGGCGATAGACTGACGCCCTGTCACTACAATAGTCTCTATCCATCATTATAATACCTCCAAAGTCAAACATGACATCAGATGGTCTTGTAACCTCTGGTGTTTTGCCTACCCCATAAGGGACACAGGCGTGAAGTTATTTATGTATGTATGTAGTTAGGCAATAGTATCTTATTTTGTTTTTTAATTTTAGTGTTACTATTACACACCAATTTTATAATTAATAAACTTTTTTGAATGTCACAGTAGTCACAATGAATTGTCGAAGTAATATGACTATGATAATTAGACTTCCAATTTACAATGCGCTTGTAACAAATTACACTTGAAACAACTTCCTATTGGTTTTATAAGTCTGGTACTATTTGCCACTAAGGTTGAGTGGGTAAATAAAAAAAAAAGAATTAAAGCATAATATTTGTCTCAAAGAAAAAAAAAACCGATATCAAGAGTTACAAACACATTCAAAAATTTAACACATCAAAAATAAATAAAGTGCACTAGACTCTTGGATTATTTTGCGACAAATCTGATTGTATCTAACTTTTAGGGTAGATTAGTCCATGTAAAAAAACTTTCTCATTTATGATTTTTGTAGGATCAGCCCCTACCCACATACCTAAATAAACAAGGAAACAAGTACTCTTACAAAATAATCATAGAAAATATAAAAGATGTTGGCCACCCTTCGGCATATATTTATAAAGTAAAAAAGAACTTAAGTTTTAATTACTTATTTAAGAGTAAATGATCGGCCAAAACATGGTATAGATACCATACTCAGCTGTTTCTAGCAGTTGATTGTGATAAACTGATTAAATTAGTTATCAACTGTAACTTATTTTATCAGATGTTTAAAATAAAAATAAAATAAAATACCCAGACAATCACACCAACTACATGGCCTCAAAGTAAGCAAAGCTTGTGATATGACATACTATGTGGTGAACTAGCGGGGAACCTAGAATATAATATGTACACATATAGATAAACACCCAGACCGGAACATATTTTTTTTCTTGTTCCGTGCGGGAATCGAACCCGCAACCACAGGCGTCTGAGGCAGTGGTCGTATTCATGTTTATTACATGAATACTAAAAATACTTTACAATTTAAAAAGTTTGAATGCTAAAATTCTATAATTAAATAAATAAATAAAATAAAATCCTCAGACATTCACACCAACTACATGGTCCCAAAGTTAGCAAAGCTTGTGATATGATATACTATGTAGCGAACATAGAATATAAATACATATACAGGCCGTTCAAAAAAGTACTTTGTAGAAAAATATCCCAAATAGGGCTAGTCTTCCCCATTCGTCCAAACAAAAAACCGTTTTTTTATTTTGACTTATAAAACTTTCATAAAAAATTCAAAAATTTAAAGGAAAGTGCGTGCGGGCGACTTTTTACCTATTTAGGTAACACACGCGCCTTACGGTCACCTGGTATTTATCTCATGCGTTCTTTTTTAACCTAAAAAAACGTCATCGTAGCTCGTGTTCCAGAACGAAACTTGTGTTGATAAATATTACTTGTTTTTTTTTTTATAAAATATGGATGGGACGTTTGTCTTCCATGACACCTGATGTTAAGTGAACATGAAGACTAAGGTGGTACACGTCCATCCACGAGAAACCTATTCACTCGACGCTTAAAAGTACTAGGGCTATACTGGTCAGGGAAAATAGACGCAGGCAGTTCATTCCAAACCTTGGCGACCCGTATCAAAAAGGAACTGTCAAAGCGCTTAGTTCGACTTTTCGGAATATCAACCACATACGGATGGAAGTTCTGTCTGCGTCTAGTAGTCCGATGGTAAAAGGGTGAGGGTTCAATTTGCTCGAACAGAGCACTCGCGCACTCACCAAAATGTATCCTGTAGTACACGGTTAAACAAGCAACCTTACGACGATGCTCTAGGGTCTGCAGTTTTTTGGTCGTAAGGTCGACGTTGTTAATTAGATTACGGGCTCTTCGGTCAACGGACTCCAGCGCTTCTAGTTGATATTTGGCTGAACCATCCCAAAGATGACTGCAGTACTCCATGCATGATCGCACTTGATCTGTTAAGAAGCTGTGCAGGGCTGAAGTACCGCCGTACCTTCGAGATGATTCCCAACTTTTTCGAAGCTACTTGAGCCATGGACACAATTTGTTGACCGAAGTTTAAACTTGATGTTATAGTTACGCCTAAAAGCCCTAGATGGTCAGTGATGGGGACAGATACATTTTGGAAAGTGGACGTTAATGTGAAGGTGCTCTTTTTTGCGGAGAATAGACACGCCTGAATAAAGTTAGAATGGAACGTGTAGATCTCGTCTATGTATTGCGGCATCCATTTCTAGAGCTTGTAAACGTAAACACCTCGTTTGTCTGTTTCATTTTACCGCGATTCCCCGAAATAAACTCCACTATGAATAATTGGTGTGATAAAGTAATTTAGAGTGAATTAGTGAATTTAGAGGATTCTTTTAGGCTTTTATTTCGCTCTTCCAAATATTATCTGCTGTTAAAAGGTCGCCCGAGCGCTTGCCTTCCTTTAAATGTTTAAACTTTTTAAATTGAAAATCTAACTACAAGTCCAAATAAAAAACGGTTTTCTGTAGTCGAATGGGGATGACTGGCCCTATATGGGATATTTTTCTCCAAAGTACCTTTTTTGAACACCCTGTAAAGATAAACACCCAGACTTTTATATCTTTTTCCGTGCGGGAATCGAAGCCGCGAACTTACGATTGGTGCAGTAGCTTCTATATCACTGCACCACAGAGACCATCCCATGCTACTTTTCTAACTTACTGTAATAGTATAAAATCTTAGACGAAATTAGACGACCACTTTGGCGATGGGGTAAACCTGTCTGCCTCAGACGCCAATAGTTGCGGGTTTGATTCCCGCACGGAACAAGAAAAAAAAATGTTCCGTGTCTGGGAGTTTATCTATTTATGTTTTTATATTCTAGGTTTGTGTTATGGGATAAGGTAGGTATCCCATAACACAAGCTATGCTTACTTTGGGGCCATGTAGATGGTGTGATTGTCAAGGTTTTTTTTTTAAATCTATCTTTCTGGTAAGATTGAAAGCTTATGTTGAAAAATGTTGCTAAGTTTAAAGCTCGTATATACGGTTCCGTATTACTAATTTTAGGTCTGTTTTCTTAATTTGGTACTGTAAGCTCTCCTTCCTAATTTCTTGGTCAACAAAAAGTGCCCTACATAGGGTCGCCATATAATATTCAATAATATTTTAATAGCAGATTAAGACTGATGAGTGGGTCATAATTACGAAAAATAAAATATTTTTTTTAAATATTTTTCGTAAATTAAAGTTTCAAAATTCTTCTAAGTGATAAAAATTTAAGTTTGATCTGTAGTTTATGACTATACAACAAGTAATAAAAACGTGTCCATCTAATTGTGTATAGTCATAAAATTTAGATTACTTAATCTTAAATTTTACTCACAGAGAATAATTTTGTAATTTTAATTTAAGAAAAATATTGGTTTTTTTTTTTTTTTCGAAATTCAGGCCCACTCATACCTAATCTGCTATTAAACTATAATTGACTATTATATGCGGACCCTGTATACCTAGGTATATACATATACATATAAGTTGGTCAATTCGCCATAACCGAAGCATAAATACTCGTATCTTTCGATTCCGTTAAAAAAGAATTACTTACATTTTTCTTTGCTTCAAGGCAGCGTAAAAAAGAGCGTTTTGGCATTTGAGCTTGACACCTCCACTCGTTTTAGGGCATTACCCTAAAAATACTGGCAGACAGACAGACAGACGAACAAAAAACGATCTTATAAAGGTTACGCTTTTTTCTTCTAAGGCTCACAACACTAATTTATTAGTGTAGTATTTTTTTTAATGATATTAGGCCTTCCAACTTCACAACTGTAACCTTTAATTAATGTTTTTTCAATTAAGTATAACGAACATTTTTACTTTAACTTATAAATAAATAAACAATACATTAAGTGTTTCATATTAGAATCAAACGAGTTTCTTTTTTCGTTTGTACACTTATTCTACACATATTGATTTTGTTTTCAACCGATTTAAAAAAAATAGGTACGCAATTCGTCTGTAGGTATGTTTCTTTTTTATGCACTTGTTGACCAGGGACCGGAAAACCCCTTTATTTGATTAAGCCTATTGATAGGGTAACCCTATCAAAATCTTACCATATGGAAGTGTAACCCTATTGATATGGTAATCCTATCGACGTGGTAACACTTTGAATAAAGTTAACTACTTTCGGATGCGCTTACCCTGTGATAGGGTTGCCTATTTCTATCTCTTTTCCGCGCATGCTGTTGAATTCGGAAGTATAATTCGAAGTGCGAGATTGAATAGATGGTGATGTTTTTGATAATTTGATATTCTTAGAGATTAAATTTGCCTGCAGGTTTTAAAACCCTATTGAATCGGTAACCTTCAATAGGGTTTTCGATAGGCTTACTGCTTACATGAAGCTAACTCTATTGATATGGTAAGCCTTAAATTAGGGTAAGTCTTCGATACGGTTACCAAATTGACAGGGTTTTTTAAAACAAGTCTATGAAAAACCCAATCAAAAACCTCTTTAAGGGTAAGCGGTTCCGGTCCCTGTTGTTGACTGGGTGAAACGATTTTCATGATTGGATGAGGATACTTGCCATTTGGTCCCATATAAATTTCATCGAAGTCGGTTGAGTACTTCATGTTTTTTTTTAATATTATCGTTTACCTTGACGACCTTCTGCTTCAGCCAAAGTTTTGAGGTGAATACGGTTTTTTTATGATCTGCATTCGTTGTTTATGTTATGAAATTTTCAATGAAGTACGCAACCGATTGCGATTAAATTTATATGGGACCAACTATGAAATATCCTCTTTCATATGAATTAAGAACTTTTAAAATCACTTCATAATTGTCTGAAATATCGTGTAACAAAACACAAAAAAAAACTTATAGACGAATTGAAAACCTCCTCCGTTTTGGAAGACGGTTGAAAAATAAACAGTATTCAATTTATTTAATGTTCTAAACACACATTTTTAGAGTTTCTTGCACAAAATATTAATTAAAGTCTAGCATATAAAGTGTTCTGCTTCTGCTTCTATGCTGGACTGGGAGCGAAAGAAAAACATAGAATGTGCCAGCTGTTTCTCCTCCCGGGCATACTGTAAAAGTCAGTTAAGGGACCGAGGTGTGTGGGAGGCTTTTTTTGTCGATAGGCTGACCCCCTGTCACTGCAATAGTCTCTCTCCACTATTATAATGCCTCCAAATTTGTCAAACGCGACATCAGATGGTTTTATGACCTCTGGTGTTCTGCCTACCCTATAAGAGATACAGGCGTGAAGTTATGTATGTATGTATGCATATAAAGTGTTAAGCTTTTTATGCTGAAAACAGTATATTGTATACTTTATTTTTGTTCAACAGTAAACAGTGTAACGTAGTTAAAACAGTACGGTTGGCAGCCCTAGTGCCGCCTGGCCTTATATGTGCCCTAACGGTTACTAACCTCATCAGCAGGGCTAGCATGCAACCATCGATAAATAGTCGAATCGACAAGATATATTTTATTTTATTATTTTTCAACACACTTGCTCGTAAAGTGAGCCTTATTCTTTTGAATTTAGAACTATAAACTGGGCTATAAGTCACGCGGTCATAATATATTATACCCTAGTGCATAATATAATGAATCCTTCAAAGTTGAATTGTACCTTAGTGCAAATTACATGCGAGTAAACAGAGCATATTTTATTGATCCGGGTTATACATTAAATATATGAGCGCGCGCGTCCAGGCGGCGCGCGGACAGCAGCAGCGGCACGCACGGCGCCTCCAAGCAACAATAGCGTGTGTACGTGTACTGGGACAGGGCTACTGACGCGCAGCAGCTAACAGCTGCTTCAAATAAATTTTATGACCACGTAGGTAGGTCTATCTTTTACTCACAAGTGTGTTGAAAAACGTCGTATGTAACTCGTGAGCGTTGCTAATTACAGTCTCGGCTCATTATTAAGCCCTCCGCTGCGGCTCGGGCTCAAATCACAGCCTCGACTGTAATTAGCAACTTAGCTCACTTGTTACATAATATACTATTATCCTATTATGTCAGCTAATATGCGCACCATAATAGATAGAATTAATCGATTTGATACCATGGTTAAGACCACAGAACCAAATATGTCATAATCCTAATAAATGACATACACATATCATATTCTAAGAAAATATCGATAAAAGGCCCGATTTATCGTTGTCGACGGTAGCATGCTAGCCCCGCTGATGGTAAGTGAAGATGAGGTCCAACATGACAGCACGTGGGCTTAGACAAGAAATGGCTCTTCAAAGAACTTTCCCGAAACACTTCATTTTTGGTGTAGAGATATTTGTCGGCAGACTTTGTTTAAGAGGTGGTCGCTAGAACCCTGAAGGGGTACTATCGTCAAGCGGAGAATAGGACCCCTATTTATTTACACTTTATTGCATATTTACAAAAAACATATATGTACAACAGGAAATAAAATTATTCTACAGTAACACAATTGGCGGTCTTATCGCTAGCAAGCAATTTTTGCCAGACAACATGGGTTAAAGAACTTGTTAAAAGAGAGTTGGGATTAAGGCATACCTAATTTTAAATATTAATAAACTAAGTAAGAATATACATATATAATGTAAAATGACTTACATAAATAGACAAT
Organism: Stenoptilia bipunctidactyla; assembly: GCA_944452665.1. Lineage (NCBI taxonomy): Eukaryota > Metazoa > Arthropoda > Insecta > Lepidoptera > Pterophoridae > Stenoptilia > Stenoptilia bipunctidactyla. Next base: position 13,624,393 of record OX101750.1, read on the forward strand.
ATATACATATAGCAAGGTTAATAATACATAAATAATATATATTTATTTATATCAAGCTATTACCTATTTTATATGGTGGTTTACACCTACCATTTTTGTAAAGCATTCTACATCGTTTTCGGCTTAGAGTCTATCCTCTGGGTGACGAGGAGGTATAGGCCATTATCCACCAAGCGGACTGGGTGGTAGGTATCGCTTTCTTTGTATCCTTATTTCTTCCTTTCTTCATAAAAACCCGCCTTCATCAAATACAATATCATCAGCCCATCGTCTACTTCCAAATTTCTGTCCCCCTTTTTCACTTTTACAAATTTTTGAGGTTAAGATAAGTTAGGTAGATCTATTATTTATTATAGGTACATAAATTTTCATAGTTTTTTTCCAATTTTGTTATCAAGAGTAAATAGCAACAATAAATATTATTGCATTTACTTGCTGACCTTTTCAATTATTAATGTTATTATAATTTCTTCATTACCATTGTCTACCACGGCTCCCCAATAGGTCAACTTTTAATTCAAGCCAAATAAAAAAGCGATAAATACTTGTTCTCTAGTCTGTGATTATACAGTTTTCAGTTAATTGGAAATTGTGAAATCAACTATTTATGGAATAGAGGATTTCTAAGGCGCCTTGGTATAGTGGCTCCTGTCTGAATCTATACTTACTAATATATAAAGCTGAAGAGTTTGTTTTTTTGTTTGTTTGAACGTGCTAATCTCAGAAACTACAAGTGGGATTAGAAAAATTTGCATTTGATAGCCCAACTCTTGAGGAAGGTTATAGGCTATATTTTATCCCGAAATTCCCACGGGATCAAAAGTTACGCGGGTAAAACCGCGCGCGGTGGCTAGTGTTTATATAATTTGATAAAGCAGTAGGCGTTGTCGCAATTGAAATTGGGGGTCACTTAAAGAGACATAAAATATATCGAGTAGTAAACAACACTTAGACAATGGTGGATAATAGGCGTTCATTATCTTCATGAGCTGAGAGACGGAGACGCACACTACAGGACGGAGGCCTCCCCAGGATTCGTCATGTCGTCCAGACCCGCGCCGCCCTCATCCAGCATTTGAACTCCGCAAAGTGTATAAAAATACCTATTGTCAATAAAAGTTTTCATTTTCAATTTCATTAGGACTTTCTTGCACAAAATACAACCTTATGGCACATAATCAACGAATGCAGAGCATTAAAAAACCGACTTCACGTCAAAACTTTGGCTGAAGTAAAAGGTCGTTAAGGTAACGATCTCCGGATTCTTACATATTTAAAAAAAACACGAAGTACTGAATCAATTTGTATGAAATTTATATGGGACCAACTGTGAAGTATCCTGTTTCATATGAAACAAGAATCAAAATCAAAAAACAAATTTAATGCTCTGCATTCGTTGATTATATGAAAGGTGGACGACAGCAAAAGCGGATAAAACTTAACCTATTACAGGGGCGACAGAGCTATTCAAAGGCAACCTTATACAGGGCGTCCCAAGGGAGAGAGTACCTTAATTATCGTAGATGGAGTATTTTGCTGAAAGAAGACTTTATATGATTTTTGGGGTAGGCCTATGTCCAGCAGTGGACGTCTACTGGCTGATGACGATGATATTTTTAAATATTAGTTATTCTGCATTTAAAGATGAGGAGTATAGTTTCAAGGCCCTATAATAGACATATAAAAACTCTTGTGTTGATGGTAAAAAAGTAAAATTCCTGTCAGACGTTAATTAATCATCACAAATGAAATCATTGATAATAATTATTAAAATATACATTTCTTTGTTTCAGATTCATAGTCACCAGAATAATTAGACATATAACAATAACGGTAACCATTAACGGCCATCCTTTACTCATGATTATGTAACGATAACTTTCAATGTCGGACGAAGTATTGTAATCAAAACATTTATAGTATTCATTAAGATGTGATAACGTAGATTTCCATTACATATTAAGGCCAGTATTAGATTTTATTTATTTGTTAAGGTTTTCGTTAATTAATGGATATTTTCTCCGGTGCTGCTTCGAATAAAATGAAAGGTAAGATTTTTTTTTCATTACTTTTTTCATCGGCTATTAACTTTAACAGCCCGTTCACACATGATACGTTTTACTGGATACCTTTTTGTATCGAAAATACGTATACTGAGTACTGTGTCATAATATGTGAAGTCGCCCATACAACTCCATGCGCCATCGATGAAAAAAAAACGTATCCGGTAAAACGTATCCAGTAAAACGTACCATGTGTGAACGGGGGGTAAGATTGCAAACTGGACGACAGCGACAGCGAGAGCAACAGCGACGCGGGGAATCTGGGCCGTTCTCGACGCCGCCAGCGGGCAGCGGAGCGATTTGTCACGGTTTCATACAAACTCAATACTTTCTATCGTGTCGCCGAAATCGCTGCCTGCGCCGCTGTCGCTCTCGCGGTCACTCTCGCTGTCGCTGTCGTCCATTTTGCAGCCTTATATGTTTTGTGTGTGTAATGTGTATGTCTGAGGTAATGAGCTCCCAAATTGACCGATTTAAACCGGTTTGTCGAAATTAAAAGTATTGTATGTCTAGATCGTGCTGGACTGGGAGCTAAGGAAAAACCTCGAATGTGTCAGCTATTTCTCTTCCCGGTTATACTGTAAAAGCCAGTACAAAAAGGAAAGAAGGCTTTTGGGCGATACGCTGTCCTCATGTCACTGCAAAAGCCTCTGTCCGCCATTATAATGCCTCCTACTTTGTCAAATGTGCCAACAGATGGTTTTATAACCTCTGTTGTTGTGCCTACCTAATAAGGAATACAGGCGTGAAGTTATGTATATATTTATGTCTTAATGCTTCTTAGCTTTATTTCATGAAAATCAAAGTACTTATCTCGAAGATTTACAGAGTGACTGGTGACAACATTTAGATAGATATTGAAGGAGAGCACTCCGTACGCAATTCTGATCATAATTATGTAATAAAAGCAGGTACTTAATTTTTTACCAGAATTCCGTATAAATAAATAAAGTGATATTACTATCCTTTTCCCGACGCGCCGCCTCAGTCAACACGCACACAGTAGTGTTCCCGCAACACGCACACCACCACCCGCTAAGTATCTATTGCATTACGCTTATGTAACCATGCGTTGCGTAATGAATTCTTTAACTGTCGATTCAATTAGTAAATAATTAGTATTAACTTTTTTTATCGAAAGTGACCTACCAGTCACCCTGTATAACGCTTTTATTGGAATAAGTAACGGGAACTCAGCCAATTTAAAAAAAAAAAACATTGAATATGCTGTTTACATATCTAAATTCAGAATTCAGTCTTGTTTAAGCACACGGAAGCGTCGGACGTGTTCCTAACTAAACTTACTATACTACTTACGTTCGAAACCTGTTTATATCTATTATTTATAAACTAATATCAAGAAAATAACTATCTATATACCGGTTTGTTTTTGTGTACTGAACTGTTCGTTAAAAATAAAAATAATGCATTGTGCAAAGTGCAGCGATTTGGTCACCGATTTTGTACACTGTGGTAAATGTGATGGCCGCTATCATTTCAGCTGTGCTGGTATTTCTGAATCTAGCTATCGAAAATTGGGACCAGAGAAAAAATCTGCCTGGAGATGTGTTTCCTGTCGCGGTCTACCCCAGGACTCCGCGAGCGATGTCTCACTTGCTGATGTTCTTAAAGAACTTAAAAAACTCAGTGGCGATTTCAACTCAATGAGAACCGATCTCAACGACATAAAATCAGATATTAGTGCAACTAAACAGTGCCTAAAAGATTTAGACACAAAGTGGAATGATATGCAAGTCAAATTTGTCGATCTGGAGGGTAGACTCAATACCGTGGAAAAAAAACTATCATGTGTTGTCGTTCTAGAAAAGGACTTAGCAAAAGCGCATGATACTATATCAGCATTAAAACATGAAAATAATCTACAAGACCAATTTTCAAGACAGAATAATGTAGAAATTTCGGGTATACCATTACGTAACGGCGAGGTTTTACACTCAATACTACAGGATTTCTGCTCTGTCGTCGGGTTTAACCTAGGTGAAAGTGACATCGACTGCGTGCATCGTGTACGCCGATACGTCGGCGACGGCAAGCAGCCGCCGCGGCATCCGTCCATCATCGTGCGGTTCACGCAGCGGCGACGCAAGGACCAGCTGCTGGCGGCCGTGCGCGCGCGCCGCACCGTCACCACCGCCGACATACACCTCCAGGGACCCGCCTCCACTATATACGTGTCTGACCACTTAACGCCTACCAATAAGTTGTTGCTAAAACGTGCCCGAGAACTGAAGACTGAAAAAAATTATGCATATATCTGGGTCAGAGACTGTAAGATTTTATTGCGCAAAACCGATAGTTCTAAGATAATTCGCATCTCTAATGAATCCGATCTGCTAAAAATTAAATGACTATTGTTTTTAAACTATTCACTCACATTTACCTGCTATATCAATATTACTGTATTGCTACTTAACTTCCACAATAAACTAAATAAGTTATTATTACAATCTAAAGATTCAGTCAAAATGTTCTTTCAACGCAATTTAATTATTAGTATATATTTCATTACATCATATAACTACATACTTTACAACACTTATATTTACCCCATCTGGTCATTACATGTCAAAGATTTTATATTATGTTCTTTAATAACATTTATAGGCACAGTTTTAAGTCTAATAGGTTACTTTGAGAGATTTTGCGTTTTAAATTTGTTAACACTTTCATTAAGCCTGCTAGTACTAATTGGTTTGGTCGGAGAAGGTATTTATCAGCATAACACACTTATTTACACGTATTTGTATTCTATTATATCACTACAATGATTGAGTTAAGTTCTTTACGCATTTATTATCAGAACACGAGGGGTTTGCGCACCAAATCTAATTGTTTTCTTATAAATGTATTGCAAAATGACTATGATTTAATTATTTTAACCGAAACCTGGCTTACAACCGACTACAGTGATAGTGAATATTTCTATAATAAGTACGACGTATATAGAAGAGATCGTGTTGTTAGTGACGAGCGGGGCTCCCGTGGCGGTGGTGTACTGATTGCGGTGCGGCGGGGCATGTGCGCGCGCCGCCGCGACGACTGGAACACTGAGCGCGGGGCCGAGCTCTGGCTCAGTTTGGAACTCGGGGCGGCGGCGGCGCCCGCGCATGCCTCCCCTGGCGCCTCCCAACCAGTTCATTCAAAAGTATTGACTCTAAATATTGCGTGTTGCTATTTTCCGCACGGCAAAAATCACACGGACTCGCTTTTAAATTTTTATGACAATGCTTCTGAAACTATTATAAATAATCCAAATGATTATTTTATAATATTAGGCGATTTTAATATCTCACACGCTATTTGGTACTTCGATAATAATAAAATACTTAATTTAAATACAAACAACAATTCAAATGCTATCTCACTTGAAGATTTCATGCAATTTTCTAACTTAAAACAATATAATAGCTGTACCAATTGTAATAACAGAATCCTAGATTTAATACTAAGTAATTGCGATTGTATTGTTACTCACTCATCCCACCCATTGACTGCAGAAGACCCGCACCACAAGGCACTCGATGTAAACTTTATGTTACCTACCACAGCCTATATTCAAGAGAATGAACATTTTAAATTAATTTACTTTGCTGCGGACTTTACCCAAATAAGCACGGGACTAAGGGAAGTTGATTGGGAGAAGGAATTTCTAAATTTAAACACAGAAGAGTCTGTTAATTATTTTTATAATATTTTGTATGATCTAATGGAAAAATTTATACCCAAAAAAATTGTTAAATTAAATACAAATTCTCCTCCGTGGTACTCTAAAAATCTGATTAAATTAATTAGAAGAAAGAATAAAATTCATAGCCGGTGGAAAAAATATAATAATTCTCTAGATTACCAACTCTTCTCCGAACTGCGCACCAAAGAAAAACAATTACAAAAAGAGTGTTACTCTAATTACATAAAGTTTTCAGAAGAAAACATCAAAAGGTCGCCTCGTTATTTCTGGTCGTTCATAAGATCAAAGCTAGGAATTAACTCAGTGCCTGCTCACATGTTGTATGATGACAAATGTTCAACAGACTCGGCAGAAATTTGTAATATGTTTAATAACTATTTCAACTCAGTCTTTGTCCCTAGTGATAGCTCTATGCAGGACAATGATTCAGTCGCAAATGGCAATACATCCATAGTTAATATTTCCTCAATTGAAATATCACAACCAACTGTTATGAAAATGTTTAAATTGGTAGATGTACATAAAGGCGTTGGCTGTGACAGGGTTCATCCACTACTTATTAGCAAATTGCACAAGGAATTTTCAACTCCACTTACCATAATTTATAGAAAATCTATTTCTGAGGGATGTTTTCCGAACATTTGGAAAAAGGCTCTTGTAACCCCAATATTCAAAGGTGGCGACAAGCATGATGTGAAGCAGTACAGACCTATCTCTAAAATTTGTGTTTTTGGGAAGATTTTTGAAAAATTAATTACAGCTTCTTTAAACTCTCAACTGCTTCACGTACTGTCTGATGAGCAGCATGGATTTTGTCGGGGTCGTGGTGTCAACACCAATTTGGTCTCATACGTGGACTTTATATTGAATGCCATGGATGCTGGATATCAGGTGGATGCCGTGTACACCGATTTCTCGAAGGCATTTGATAAAATTAGTCACGCAGTTCTCATTAAAAAGCTTTGGGAGATTGGTGTACATGGCGATCTCCTACGATGGATCAAATCCTATGTTAGCAACCGCTCTCAGGCAGTTACTTTAAAAGGTTTTCAATCTTCTTTTCTTTTGAACTCTTCAGGTATTCCACAGGGTTCAATTCTGGGTCCTTTTTTGTTTGTCCTGTACATTAATGACATAGGAAGTTGTTTTAATAATTCACTACATCTCCTGTACGCTGACGACACAAAAATTTATAAAATTATCAAAACTATAAATGATTGTCAGGATTTGCAGAGTGACATAGATAGATTTGAAAGCTACTGCAAATGTAATCAACTACTCTTGAATATTGAAAAATGTCACATAATCACTTTCACGAGAAAGAGGGTTCCCATAGTGTACAACTACAATGTTGCAGGGCGGGCCCTAGATCGAGTCACTTCAATACGGGATCTAGGCGTAACTCTGGATTCTAGACTGCATTTTAATGAACACGTTGATATCATAACAGCCAAAGCGTTCAAACAATTGGGTATGATACTACGAATAGGAAGACCTTTTAAACATGCCAGCACTCTCAAATTACTGTATAATGCATTTGTTAGGAGCGTGTTAGAGTTTGCAAGTGTAGTCTGGAGCCCACAGTATGCTGTCAACAATTGCCGTATGGAAAGAGTCCAAAAGAAATTTGTGAAGTCGCTTAATTATCGAGCCGCTTCTCAAAGTACAGACTACGTTGAAAGCGCTTTGAGACATAATATACAACTGCTAGACTTAAGGCGCAGATACCTGGATACCATATTTCTATTTAAGATAATAAATAGCCATGTAAATTGTTCTAACCTTCTTAGTAAAATTATTTTTAAAGTACCTCGACCTTCCTCTCGTTCCACAGATACCTTCTACATAACACCTTATCATACTAACTATGCGAAAAATACCTTCTCCAGGCGCTCTTGCTCTTTCTATAATAAATCCCTGAAATCTCTCGACATTTTTTGTGATAATATACATAAATTTAAAAAAGATACAAAGACGATCTTGTTTGAATGATTACTGCCTAATCATTTATTTCTGTAATGTTTATTCAGAACCTATTATGTAATTATTGTGTTAATTTCCTTTAGTTTGCTTTTGTGTGTTTACATGTTTCTATTTTGTTATATCGTATATGGTACTTTAGGTCAAATTGTATTCTCTAAGTTACAAAGATTTGTTAAAGACTGTATGTTACCTTAATAAATAAATAAATAAATAAATAAATAAAAAGTGATGTCTAAAAGCCATTACTTGCTTTTTTAAAGTATGATTAATGAAAAGAAAAACATTTTAAACTTATTATATGTTAGCTTTGGAACGAGGAACAACCTAATTTCTCAAAATCATTAATTTACTTATTTCAAGCTTAGTTCACGGAACACACTTTTATGGCACATACCGATGTAAACAATTAAATAATAATAAAATCCCCAGACAATCACACCAGATACATGGCCCCAAACCAAGCAGAGCTATGGGAACTATGAAGTATCCTCTATCATATGAAACAAGAATTTTCAAAATCGATTAATAATTATCCGAAATATCGTAACAATAACAAATACACAAAAAAAACATACAGACGAATTGAGAACCTCCTCCTTTTTTGGAAGTCGGTTGAAAATCTACGCACTGCCGCATGAGAAGTTTAAATAGATGTGTGGCTTGTTCATTCTGAATATTTGCGAACATGTTGCAATGTAAAAAATGAATGAAAATATGCATTGACTTTCATTCATTGATATGTGTAAATTTATATCTCTATCTATATTTTGCTTGTTCAAATCATCAGATTTGATGATATTGACTTGATAGTCTTTTTTTTTGAAAACACTTCCGAAAAAATACTTTTTCTCAAATTACCACGTAGCCGTAGTTATGAAATCCATATGCCTATGGTATGGCCAACGGCATAGACTCGACTTCTACCAAGTTTTACACAAACTCATACGATATTCATACTTCTACGATACTCATGTTTTAGTCGTTTACGACATATTTGCGTTAATTTCCATACACTTTTTTTGTGTCGTTTTTACAAAAAGGGTACATTGGAAGAGAGACTAAAATACCCTTTTATTTTTTTTCTCGTGGGCCATACTTTAGAAATAACTTAAATACAATTTTCACATTATTTTCCGAACTTTGCTCTTAATTTACATAGCATTTACCATTTTTTTTATTGATTTTTGAAACAATTTCAATATCTGAGCGGTGTCGATTATCGCGTTTTCTATGCAATACGCAACCTTATATGGGCGTGTTAAAGTGCTCACATTAAAAAAAAAAGATTTCAATGTGCCGTTTTAACTAAAACCTGCAATAGACTCCATACTATGCTAACATTCGTAAACATACGAATCGAGAAAGTTCTGCAATCGCACTTCCAATCTGAATCCGAGGTATCACGTTTGGTTTACTGGTACAGGGGGCACTACATCAAGTGTTACAAATACATACATACATAACGTCACGCCTGTATGCCTAATGGGGTAGGCAGAACACCAGAGGCTATAAAACCATCTGATGTCACGTTTGACAAATTTGGAGGTATTGTAATGATGGAGAGGGACTTGCAGTGATAGGGGGTCAGCCTATCGCCCACGAAAACGTCAATAAAACCTCCGTCCCTTAACTGACTTTTACAGTATGCCCGGGAAGAGAAGCAGTTGGCACACTCTAGGTTTTTCTTTCGCTCCCCGTCCAGCGTGAAAAGTTACAAATCTGTCAAAAAATTTTACTTAAATCTGAACTCTATGTCCTCGACATTAAGTTAAAATTGGTTGGGGGAAATTTGACAGGTAATGTAACGCTTGATTTGCTGCTTTCTGTAATCTAGCAAATCAAGCGTTGCATTACCTGTCAAATTTCCGTAGGTATACCCACTAGATACCTACGGCTTCCGTCATTTCGTACATGATTTCTAGATCCGTATTTTCTCGAATTGGGATCGGATATATAAATAAATAAATATTTCTGACACTCACACAACATTATCTAGCCCAAATTAAGTTTCTTAAAGAACTTGTGTTATGGATACTAGATAACTGATATATTTAAGAAATATATAAACATACATATTGAAGAAATACATATTTTTTTATTAGAATAAACTTAAATAAACATATAAACATCCATGATTTGACGACTAATATCTGTGTTCATCACACAAATGTCCGCCGCCGCCGGGATTCGAACCCAGGACCTCTGGCATAGAAGGCAATGTATGTTACCGCTACACCAACCGGTCGTCAATATATTGCGAAGCCATTGTAAAAGATCACCGCTGCCGGATCGGTGATAATTGGCGGGTTATTTGTTTGGTCGCTTGCCAGATTGACCTTTAATTTTTTTGGTCGACACGCTTATCCACTGGCCGAAGGCCTATTAATTGCCGACCCTAGAAAAAAAACTGTCTAGGGAAGTCGAGAGAAAAAAAGAACACATGTTGTGTGTTGCAATTTATTTTTAAATACATACATATCTTTATCCCTTATGGGGGTGGGCGGGACAACAAAGGCTTTAACCTTAGGTCACCTTAGGTCACATTTGACAAATTTGAAGGTACTATAATAATGGAGAGAGACTATTGCAGTCACAGGGGGTCAGCCTATCGCCCACAAAAACGCCAATAAAACCTCTGTCCCCTAACTGACTTTAACAGTAAGCAAGGAAAGAGCAGAAGCTGATACAATCTATGATATTTTTTTAATATTTTTATTTAATAAAGGAACAAAAAGTGCCAGGTCGTTTTGCTAATGATACTATGACTATTTTATTCCATTCTTGTTCAAATACTCTGGTCCCAGTTTGTCATGTTCGTATTGTGCATCCATAGCTCATTGCACCTACTATGTAAGCAATTTGGTTGTGGCATGACATTGGCTCTCTCAAGCTGTCTTGTGTTTGTTTTTTTTTTTCATGTCACGGTCAAATTGTACTGTACCTATTTGTATTAATTTGATAATTATGACTGAAAGAGAGTGCCAAGAGTTTTTTTCCGCCGCCGGCTTTTTTTGTCTCTTGGTCTACTGTAATATCTTATTTAACAACTATCAACAACTAGTTAAAGCCGAAGTATGTGATGACGGACTTCATCAAGTGTTTAGTGAAATTCCTAAGATGAACTTTTTGACATTTTTTGAATTTTGAATTTAAAAAGATATGTCACAGATAACTTCAAACAAACTCTTTGAAAAGCTGGTCACGACGTTTGTTCTCATTTAACGGCTAATTGTTCAGTATCTAAAAGTGTAATATTGTCTTTAGTTTTTGCGATTCATACTATTAAATAAAACACTTTTTGACTGGATTTATCGCGTATATTTAAAATTTAAAATTTTGGCCCGACGTTGCGGTGTCTTGCAGACCACGGGGTCTGCAAAGATTATTTATTTATCTAAAAGTGTCTAAGCCCGCAATTGACCTCAGTATCACTTGATGGTAAATGAAGATGAGGTCGACGATGGCAGCACGGGGTCTTAGGAAGGGACTAACTTTCTAAAATATTACAGGAACACATCATCGCTGAAGTGGTGATATATGACCCCCTATCACTGCAATAGTTTCTCTCCACTATTATAATGCCTCCCAATTTGTCTAACCTGACATCAGATGGTTTTATAACCTCTGGTGTTCTGCCTACCCCATAAGAGATACAGGCGTGAAGTTATGCATGCATGCATGCAATTTATATGAGAGTAGTCCAGGTTGTAAGGTGAAAACTTAAAGGGTCCTACACCGCTAAGATTGGGGATTGTAGGGATTCTATGCCGACCGTACGCGGCTATTTCATATTGTTCACGTTAACTGGTGTATTGTAACGCTTCAACACAAGTATCTAATCTTATTTCTTTGTTTTCAGTTACTGTATTACAAGCACAGTGGTCAAGAACGAATTAAAGCACTTAATGGTTTTCATGGTAAGTTCAGTTAAGTATTTTAAATTTCTATACTTTTTCGATACTGCCAGTAAAATTAGTATTGTCCAAAGAGTTTTTAACTCAGCAGTTTTTCTGTGTCCGGTTGGTTAGGTCTGAATGTCACAATGTACTGATCTACATAACGTACGTACTTCAAAAAGAACTTTTTCCGAAATGACTGATTTTCTATAGGTCTTTATTATTAAATGTCGGAAACCCGTAAAGCCTGACATAAAAGGTACATTCAGCTGCATTATCTATAAGTATGGGAATTTTGCATTCGTCGCCTTCGAAACAGCATACATTCAACAGACTATACATTCATATACAGAGTCAACTCAGCAGTTGTTCTCTGTCGATTACAAGTGAGCGCAAAAAAAAGAAAAAAATATGCATTCTAGTGAACGTCCTTTTGTATCAGGATAAAAATCATGGTATACTAAGCTTTGATAGAAATAAAAAATAAAATCATATCAATAAGAAGATACAGATAGAGTATTTTTTTAAAACTGAACAATCTGTCAGTATGTTTCTGGATCTATCAAAGGCTTTTGACAAGGTTTCTGTTTCCATTTAATACTGAAAACCTTGAAAACATCGTTGTTCGAGGCCGTGTTCTAAATATTTCAGACGAAATCTAATTTAATAGTAAACCGCGATTCCAACATGGTTCAATTACCAGCCAAAATTTTCCGGTGTGGCTCAAGGTAGTCTTTTTTTCATACTCCGTAACGTGTGTTGAAATAGCATATTAGAGATTAGACTCTAGAAGAAAGGTGCAGGTTTTCACAATTTTTCATACGATATAAATTACTTTTTAATCTTGTTATCATCATCATCATCTCACAGCCTGTAGACGTCCACTGCTGGACATAGGCCTCCCCCAAGGTCTTCCGCGTCGCTCGGTCTCGCGCCGCCCTCATCTAGCGTTTACCGGCGACTTTGACCAGGTCGTCGGTCCATCGTGCGGGGCCCTGCCTACGCTGCGTCTCCCAGTACGTGGCCGCCACTCGAGAACTTTTCTGCCCCACCGGCCATCTGTTCTGCGAGCTATATGCCCTGCCCATTGCCACTTCAACTCCGCAATCCTTCTGGCTATGTCGGTGACTTTGGTTCGCCTGCGAATCTCCTCATTCCTGATTCGATCCCGCAGGGAAACTCCGAGCATAGCCCTTTCCATTGCCCGCTGAGCGACTCTAAGCTTGTTTATAAGGCCTTTTTAAACTTGATATAGCAGATTAAAAAACCATTAATTTATTCTTATTCAACCAGATTTTTTGCTTCGGCACGTCAAGCAGTCGTCGTTTCCGATGCTGTGTACTTATATGCAGTAGTTGTTAGAGTACGTGAGCAAATGCTTAGCACTAGGCCAGTATAATCTCCGGTTTAAAAAGCATTATTTTACTCTTTAATTTACCTGAAATTTGTCACCTCAACATGCTTATTCAGGGATCCGAAGGATCTTTTGATACCTCACCTGTTTAAATCCAGTAGTTATGACGGAACAAGAAACGTACATACATACGTGTTAATAACCAACATTCTAGGCGTGCCGCAGTCGTTTGTAAAAAACAAACTATCTCCACCCGACCCTATAAATAAATAACTCAACTGACATACTAATTATTTATACAGAAAGATTACGATGTTGTGTCTAGTCTTTTTCATGGCCGGTTACACACATAACTCTCCCCTTTACTAAGCGATATAGGTCATTGTTATTAGTAATTTCTACACATGAACTATTCTAAATAATAAAAACAACAAAGTTTTTAAAAGGTTGTTTTCAAGCGTTTAATTTATTCAAAAGATGCGCAGTCGTTTAAGGTAAAGGTTGCGTACTTGTTTGATTATCCCACCCTCCTTGTCCTAGTGGTACTAAAATATTCTGCCATCTTTGATTATGTTTGTTAAAAATCAATCATTTTCCTGTTTGTGATTTTACCTATTATCTTTGTTTATAAAAATAAATAAATAATAAAATCCCCAGACAATCATCCCGAATACATGACCCCAAACTAAGCAGAGCTTGTGATATGGGATACCATGTAGCGAACTAGGGGGGAACTTATTATCTAATATATAAAATTATCGTGTCACAGTTTTCGTTGTCATACTCCTCCGAAACGGCTTGACCGATTTTGATGAAATTTTTTGTGCTTATCCGGTATCTATGAGAATCGGCCAACATCTATTTTTTTTTATTTATATGGCAAAACAACGTTTGCCGGGTCAGCTAGTAAACTATATTATTATAAACGCCCAGACCCCGAACATTTTTTTTCTTTTTCCGTGCGGGAATCGAACCAGTGACTAAGGTGACTCGTGGGCAGGGTTGCCAGAAATAAAGTATATTTGAGTCTGAAAAGAATATCAAGCAGTATTTTGCAAAATAAACAGTATTCAATTTAGTTAATGTTTTAAATACATAATTTTAGAGCTTCTTGTACAAATTATCATTTAAAATCTAAAGACAATTTTTTTTTTCTGACACTCGCACAACATTTTCTAGCCCAAATTAAGTTTCTTAAAGAAATTGTGTTATGTATACTAGATAATTGATATACTTAAGAAATATAAACACATACATATTGAATAAATACATATTAGAATAAACTTAAATAAACATATAAACATCCATGACTTGACGACTTACATCTGTGTTCATCACACAAATATCCACCGCCAGCGGGATTCGAACCCAGGACCTCTGACATAGAAGGCAATGTATGTTACCGCTACACCAGCCGGTCGTTTGGTCTACTTTTTTTGTTCAACAGTAAACAGTATAATGATGTGAAAAACAGTATAATACTGTTAAAAACAGTATAGTTGACAGTGTTACTACATCGCCAAAGTGGTCGTCATTTATTAGTTGTTCTTGCGGATGTAACTCGCGTACATCCCTTATCATTTTCATGAGCCGAGAGAGCCGCACTTCAAGAATTTTCATGTCCTTGTTAATAGTGTGCCTGAAGTGAAATAGCATCTACGTATATTTCCGTTCTCATACTTATTGCATTGTAGGAACGGTTGTTTGTTCCTACACCCCTGAAGAGGCTGAATGGCCGCGACCCACGGCCCAACGGTTGTTGTCGGGAAGTTGTATATATGCTATTTATATATATATATATATTTAAACTATATATATATTTTATATAATATTTATATTTGTATATATGACGTATTCACAGATAATTTGGGGACTATTCAGTCTAAATGTCTGTATTTTTGTGAAAGCGGGTGCCCGCTTTAAATGTTTTACGTGTGACACCTTTGTACTAATTTTTCTTTATTCTTGTTTTCTTTTTTTTTTCTGTTGTGTAAAACTAACTGTGTTTGTTATGTAACTGGGCACTGTCCGTATAACTAACAATAAATAAATAAATTACGAACTTATGCTAGTCGCTATAAGAACTTTGATAGCGCGATGCAGGAATTATGTCGTGTCGTCCTCGTTCTATGGAGCGTCGCTAGATGTCGCTACAGAATTTTGATTAAATTTATATGTGTCCGCCTCTGAAGTATTTTCTATTAAATGAAACACTTATAATTAAAATCATATCTAACTGACCAAATAATCGCGTAACAAAACACAAAAAAAACTTATTTACGAATTGAAATCCTCCTCCCTTTGGAAGTCGGTTAAAAATGAGCTTCTTTTGTGAACTAGGTGAAATCCTTACATACATACATACATAACTTCACGCCTGTATCCCTAATGGGGTAGGCAGAACACCAGAGGCTATAAAAACCATCTGATGTCACGTTTGACAAATTTGGAGGTATTATTATAATGAAGAGAGACTATTAGTGACAGGGGGTGAGCCTGTCGCCCGTGAAATCGCCAATAAATCCTCCGCCCCTTAACTGACTTTTACAGTTTGGCCGGGAAGAGAAGCAGCTGGCACCCAGTCCTTATATAGTCCCAGTCCTTATATACTTTTTTTTTTTATAACTGACTAAACCCGCGTTTGACCTGAATCTCACCTGATGGTAAGTGACGATGAGGTCGAAGATGAAAGCACACGGGTTTAGGAAGGAACTGGCTCTTTATACAATATTGCCGGAACACATTACCGCCGGAGCGGTAACATTTGGCGGCAGACTTTATATAAAGGGTGGTCGCTAGCCAGGCGGACCCAGAAGGGATCCTACCACCAAGCAAAAACTAAAATACTAAAATAAATAATTTGTGTACAGAACCTTTAGTGCGAAGGACCGCCTCTCACTTGACCGTTTCGTTTTTAACCCCCGACGCAAAACGAGAGGGGTGTTATAAGTTTAACGTGTCTGTGTATCTGTGTATCTGTCTGTGGTATCGTAGCGCCCAAACGGATGAACCGATTTTCGTTTAGTTTTTTTTTGTGTTATAGATAATTTTATCCCGAGTGTTCTTAGCCATGTTTCATGAAAATCTGTTCAGCCGTTTGAAGATCATCAGCTCTTTTCTAGTTGATGAGGGGATCTGACTACCTTCCATATGTCCTTTCGATGCGAAATTTGGTACCATATTACTTCAATCATATTGAAAGTATATGGTAAGATAACCATGAACCTGATCAGCCGTTTGAAGGTCATCAGCTCTCTAATAGTTGATGAGGGGATCTGACTAAATTCCATATGTCGTATCGATTCTAAATTTGGTGCCGTATTACAACAATGATATTGATAGTATATGGTAAGGTAACCATGACCTGATCAGCCAATTGAAGATCATCAGCTCTCTAATAGTTGATGAGGGGATCTGAATAGCTTCCATATGTCGTATTGATTCGAAATTTGGTGCCGTATTACTACAATTATATTGAAAGTATATGGTAAGGAAACCATGACCTGATCAGCCGTTTGAAGGTCATCAGCTCTCTAATAGTTGATGAGGGGATCTGACTAACTTCCATATGTCGTATCGATTCGAAATTTGGTGCCGTATTACAACAATGATATTAAAAGTATATGGTAAGGTAACCATGACCTGATCAGCCAATTGAAGATCATCAGCTCTCTAATAGTTGATGAGGGGATCTGAATAGCTTCATATGTCGTATTGATTCGAAATTTGGTGCCGTATTACTACAATTACATTGAAAGTATATGGTAAGGGAACCATGACCTGATCAGCCGTTTGAAGATCATCAGCTCTTAAATAGTTGATGAGAGGATCTGACTACCTTCCATATATCCTATCGATTCGAAATTTGGTACCGTATCACTTCAATGAAATTGAAAGTGTATGGTAAGGTTACAATGACCTGATCAGCCGTTTGAAGATCATCAGCTCTCTTATTGTTGATGAGGGGATCTGACTACCATCTTCCTAATATTAAAACCTACTTTAAAAAGTACAAAATAAAAGTAAAATTAAAAATTTGAAAAACCCCCCGACACAAAAAAAGACCTTAAAAACTAACAAATAATATTTTAAACCTATTCTAATTATTATCGTCCCATATATAATTGACTGTAAGACTTGTACTTTAAAATATTTTTATTTTCCGCGCGTCGTCGCCGCGTCGGGGGACCGCTAAGTGAGAAAAACAGTTGTCAGTTGCAGATTGCATCAAAAGAATTCACTCCGAAAAATTCGTAAAATTGACACAACCGTCAACGTCGTCTGCCCTCACGTGTCTGCCCGTTCGGCTCGCTGCACTTGGTGACGCCCACCCCCGCGCGGCATTACGTAGAGCGTCGGTAGACTATGCATGAAACTTAAGATCGCTCATACCTAAATGTAATAATAAATTAGCTGTTGTTGGCTTAATACTTTATATACTTGAGCGGTCCCCGACGCGGCGACGAAGCTCGGAAAATAAAAATATTTTAAGTACAAGTCTTACAGCCAATTATATATGGGACGATAATAATTAGAATAGGTTTAAAATATTATTTGTTAGTTTTTAAGGTCTTTTTTTGTGTCGGGGGGTTTTTAAAATTTTTAATTTTACTTTTTGTTATTGTACAGTAGTGTATGTAGTTAAAGTATTTCATCAGTTATCCATTTCTTATAATATACCACTCTTGTTTACAATATTTCATATTTATTTATTGCTTTCCATAACAATACAGATGGTAAAAAAATACAATTTGTGGAGTTTATGTAACATGTAAAATTATGAACCTAGTTTAGGCATGGCAATGAGAGAGTTTTAAATGAGCAAATGAAACAAATGTACACACAAAAGCAAACTGAGAATTTTGGTTTAATAGATATTGTAGATTAATCCTTATATGTATTATATTTATTGATATTATATTTAAGTAATATTTTATTTAATATATAATATAAGTAATTGTATATTTGTACTCATGTATTTATTTTTTATTGTAAATAAATCATTAGCGTAGCGTAGCGTGAAATGTTCAGAATATTTTATTTATCCAATTATATTTCGTCGTCCCTGTTAAGTTAAATTTAAAACAGTTGTTGTATTAATGCGGTCCGTATATTTCAGAAGAATCAAGATTTCCCTAACTAGGTATCGCTTGTTCGGCGGAATACTTGCTCTAGATTACCGTACTAAAACATTTAGTGGACGCGGGATTATACGAGTGCGTTGTGATACACACGGAGCTTACGGTTGTAGAACCACAGTAGGTACAACTACGCTGTATTGTCATAAAAAGTACCTTAAAATAAAGGATACGAGAGCGGGTCAATAAGTCCGTGACTTTTGGAATAAAACACAGATTTTTTGATAAATAAATCATTTTATTTTTCAACGTTGTCTCCCTTGAGCTCTATACACTATGTCCAACGCTTCTCCATTTTTTTTATCCCTTCCAAAAAATATGATTTTTCGAGGTCCTCAATATAGGCCTTTGTTTGCGAGACTTCATCATTGGAGTCAAATCTTTTTCCACCAAGTCATTTCTTCAGGTTTGGGAACAAAAAGTAGTTACTCGGAGCCAAATCTGGAGAATAGGGCGGATGAGGGAGCAAATCATAGCCCAATGCATGGATTTTTTTGCCATGGCAACTGCACATGTGTGCACCCTTGCATTGTCTTTGTGGAAAAGAACTTTTTTCTAGGCCAAATGAGGTCGCTTTTTCTTTCAAATCCTCATTGAATCGGTCCAATAAGTTGGCATAATAATCCCCATTGATTGTTCTTCCCTTTTGAAGGTATTCAATGTGGATTATCCCGCGTGCATCCCCAAAAACAGTCGCCGTAACTTAATTGGCTGACAAACCCACCTTGGCCTTCTTTGGCGCCGATTCACCCTTAGAAACCCACTGTTTTGACTTTTGTTTGGTCTCTGTTGTGATGTGACGGATCCATGCGTAGTCCACGGTACCAAAACTCCTCCATATTGCGATTAAACAACGTCAAACCTTGCTGTGAAGTTGTTTCACGATTGCGTTTGTGGTCGACTGTGAGCAAACGCGGCATCCATCTTGCGGAAAGCTTTCTCATGCCCAAGGGATCCTTCAAAATTGAAACCACTGACCCATGCGAGATTCCTACGGCTTCCACAATCTCTCGCACTTTCAATCTTCGGTCGGCCAACGTCATATCGTGAATTTTTTCGATTGTTTCGGGTGTAAAGACCTCAAATACGCGTCCAGGACGTTCGGCATCTTCAGTGCTTGTTCGGCCAAAACAAAATTCAGTAAACCACTTTTTTACCATTGAAATCGATGGTGCAAAGTCCCCATAGTAATTATCAAGGTTAGCCTTGGTCTCGGTAATGGTTTTTTTTGAAAAAAATAATGCTTAATAAGCACACGAAATTCACTTTTTTCCATTTTTGCCTGGAATTACTGGGTATTCTGATAAAGATAGCTGTCAAACACAAAATAACTGATGCAGCAAGTTCAAATTTTGACGAAAAAAATCCAGACATCCATCCAAACTTATAAAGTAAATTTATAAAATCTTCAACACTCAAAGTTCGCCGAACTCCACGGCAGTGTGTCCCCAAGCGAGGACGCGTGCGAACTCACGCTTCGTAACTGTAGCGTGGGAACCTAACATTTATGCTTTCACTGCTCGACGCGACTGTCCGATCGGTTACGCGAATGTCCGAGTCGCGAGTTATCTATTGGTTGGTGTTGGTGTTGGTCGAGATCCTGGTTAGAAAGGGAATTTTAGTACATCTATACTTTTATATCTATCTATACTAATATAATTAAACATAGAATGTACCAGCTGCTTCTCTTCCCGGGCATACAGTAGAAGCACAGTACAGATATCTACAGTAAAATTCATACAAACGGACGAAATGCGAGCTATGCCTTCGCGGCTCGATCTCGGTAGAAAACTGCCTTCTTTTTCCACTAGAGTTGCTGATTACGCTTGACCCATAACAACTGTCAAATACCATAGTAAAAGTTAATTTTATAGTGATTTTGATCAAAAAATTAGAAATGCATCATTGCGTAGTCATAAGTTTTATAGAAAATGGATACCACAGTTTCTCTTAGGATATACACACGCGGAACTTGTGGATGTTACTTGACTTTTGTGGAAATGTACATATTACGGTCAACATTTTTCATATTTTGATACATGTGCTTACATTATTTTATAGGTTTATGCCAAAATAGAACACAGAACGCACAGAACAAGCAATTTCGATTACAAGTTGTTCATTTGATAGTTTGTTATGTGTCAAGCGTATGAAGCGACATCTATTTAGAGCTTTTCGTTTTCTTCTCCATTCCATGCTGGACTAGAAGCGAAAGATAAACATAGAATGTACCAGCTGCTTCTCTTCCCGGGCATACAGAAGAAGCACAGTACAGATATCTACAGTAATTCAACTCATACAAACGGACGAAATGCGAGCTATACCTACGCGGCTCGATCTCGGCATGCGGCCAGTCGCGAGTGTCTGCATACCGAAACAATTGTTGATTGAGCTTTACGTTAATATGCAGATTGTTAATACTTTAAAATTTAATAATACATCTTTTCGTGCAGTCTCAGTCGAGGCGCAAGTATTTTTCGGTCGCTAATTTAAAAGACCGATTTGTTATTCAAACGTAAACATAGTTTTTTGACACAAAACGTATTTTTGTTGAACACTTCCTATTCAATTTACAAAGTGCTTTATTTGTCTATATAAAGAAAGTATATTTGCAGTCACAAAACAAAATGGAAGTAAACACAAAGTAGGCAAATGTAATCATGGGAACGGACCGCGGCGCGGCGCTGCTGTAGGCATTTATTTCAAAGATGCGGCCGAGTTGAATTACTGTATATATCTGTACTGTGGTAGAAGTCAGTTAAGGGGCAGAGGTTTTATCGGCGTTATTGTAGGCGATTGACTGACCCCCTGTTAGTGCAATATTCTCTCTCCATCATTATAATACTCGTACCTCCGAATTTGTGAAACGTAATAACACCTCTAGTGTTCTCTAAAAATATGTGTGTAAAACATTAAATAAATTAAATACTGTATATTTTTCCAAAATACTGTTTGATATTGTTTTCAGACTCATACTGTATTTCTAGAAAAAAAGTTTGCAACCCTAACTGTGAAGCTTATTTTCGAGACGAAATCGTATACTGAAATTAATAATGTTTTTTAAGTTTTTGCATTTATAATGCTAAATTATTCTTAAATAACTGAAAAAATGTGATAAATAAAAATTACCCGACCAGGATTCGAACCTGGGACCTCTCGTTTGCCGGACGAGTGCTCTTCCACTGAGCTACCGGGGCTTGGCGGTACGCCTCGAAATTACTAACCACATTTTTGTTTTTAAGTTATATTGCTAACTTAGCTCCATCTAATGGTATAGCTTTGGTATAGCGTACCGCCAAGTCCCGGTAGCTCAGTGGAAGAGCACTCGTCCGGCAAACGAGAGGTCCCAGGTTCGAATCTTGGTCGGGTAATTTTTATTTTTATTTATCACATTTTTTCAGTATACTGAAATTGTCTGTGTGTCTTTGAAAAGCAGTACCACCCTTGGATAAGCGTGTCGTAAAAGGCGACTAATTCGTGTGAAACCCGCTTGGTGGTAGGATCCCGTTAAGGCTCGACTGGCTAGAGTCCACTCTTCATTTTTTTATATTGTAAGGATAGGACGTTTGTCTTCCAAGCCACCTGATGGGAAGTGCGCATGAAGACTATGGTGGTACACGTCCATCCACGAGAAACCTATTCACTCGACACTTAAAAGTTCCAGGACTATAGTGGTCAGGAAAAACAGACGCAGGCAGATTGTTCCACACCTTGGCAATCGGTACCAAAAAGGAACTATCGAAGCGTTTTGTTCGACTTCTTGGTAAATCCACTATATAGGGATGGAAGTCTGGTAGTCCGGTGGTAAAAAGGAGTGGGTTCAATTTGGTCAAAAAGAGCACTCGCACACTCACCAAAATGTAGCCGATAAAATACTGTCAAACAAGCAACCTTGCGACGATGCTCCAGCGTCTGCAATTTTTTATATTAATATAAAATATGCCGCCAACGGATTCGTCGGTGATGTGATTCGGCAATATTTTTGTGATAACCTGTGTGCTGTCATCTACGACATCATCATATTAAATGTAATATTTGTTGCAGGATGAAGGAGGAGGCGGCGGTCGCCGTCTAGGTGTTACACCCAGCGACACCATGGAGGTGAGTACCCTTAACGGATCTTCTTTAGAACTCTTGATTGTCTTTGTAATGGTCACCCATTATATATAATAAAATACCATGCTCGATTAGGGAATTACATTAACAATTACAATTACATTATACGCGTATAATTTATATTTTACAGACCCCGTGGTCACGAGCGACTGTCGCCGAAACGTCGAGTTAAGATGTAAAATATAAATTATACGCGATTAATCCGGTTAAAAAGTAGTTTTATTACTGTCTGATATTCTTTTCATACTCAAATATACTTTACTAGCCTACCCGCGTAACTTTTGATCCCGTGGGAATTTCGGGATAAAATAGAGCCTATAACCTTCCTCAAGAGTTGGGCTATCAAATGCTAAAAGAATTTTTCAAATCCCACTTGTGGTTTCTGAGATAAGCGCGTTGAAACAAACAAAAAAACAAACTCTTCAGCTTTATATTAGTATAGATGAATCGTGAAAACTTAAGACAATATTATGCTAGACTTTAATTAATAATTTGTGCAAGAAGATCTAAAAATATGTGTTTAAAACATTAAATAATTTTAATACTGTTTATTTTTCCAAAATACTGTTTGATATACGACGACCACTTTGGCGATGGGGTAAACCTATCTGCCTCAGACGCCAGTGGTTGCGAGTTCGATTCCCGCATGGAACAAGAAAAAAAAATGTTCCGTGTCTGGGTGTTTATCTATTTATGTATTTATATTCTAGGCTCCGCCCTAGTTCGCTACATGGTATCCCATATCATATCAGCTCTGCTTACTTTGGGGCCATGTAGTTGGTGTGATTGTCTGGGGATTCTATTTATTATTATTATATTCTTTTCAGACTCAAATATACTTTATTTCTAGAAAAAAAAGTTGGCATCCCTACCCACCAGTCACCCTGTATTTGCAAAGCAGACCGAATTAATCGTGAATTGCATAGACTTTAATTCAATTAACTGCTAAATTTTCTCACGGTAAACCTGCTATGTATATCGACTATAGATCTATTTGACGATAAAATCAATTAAGGTCTAACCGCCCTGTGAGCTTTGTTACTAGAACAGTCAGTTCAATCAATCTATGCTTTCTAATATATCATGGGATAATTTGCTCGGTAATACAGAAAGTAAGGGCGTGTTTAGATGGGCGCGCGATTAAAACACTTTTTTCAACGGATTTATCGCGTAGGTATAGATTATAAATCCTGAAAAACTTACATACATACATACATAACTTCACGCCTGTATTCCTTATGGGGTAGATAGAACACAAGAGGCTATCAAACCATCTGATGTCACGTTTGACGAATTTGGAGGTATTATAATGATTTATAGAGACTATTACAGTGACAGTCATCCTATCGTCCGTAAAAAAGCTAACAAAACCTCTGTCCCTTAACTGACGTTTACAGTATGCCCGGGAAGAGAAGCAGCTGGCACATTCTATGTTTTTCTTTCGCTCCCAGTCCAGCATAGAAGATTTGGACAGTATAATGTACTAATGTATCAGATGTATACTGAGCTGTAGCCTAGTGTAGCTGCAGTGCATGCATTGGTACAATCAATTAGGTATTAAGATAAAGTTGTAGTTAATTTTAAGTTTTGTTTATTTTTACTGGTGTAGAAGTTATTATTTTTAATTGGTCTGTATGTACTGATTATGCACTCTTTTTGACAATAAATTATTTTAATTCATTCATTCATTCATACTTAGTACTCAAAAGTTCGCCAATAATCGTTTCCATGGCTCATAATATTTAAAAAAGGCTTATTAAATTATATGTTGCTATTGAATTATACTTAAAAGAATATGTACTTATACGCAACAAAGTCTGTTAACTTTCAGAATTCTTAGAATTCTTAGAAAAACTTTCATCCTTTATATGAGTTCTTTAGGGGTTCATTTTTAAGAACAAAAGTATCCTATTATTATATTGAAGCTTGTGTTATGGTATACCATGTAGCGAACTAGGGGGAACCTATAATATAAATACATAAATAGATAAACACCCAGACACGGAACATTTTTGCAAACAGGTTTACCCATGGCCAAAGTAGTTGACATTAGTATAACTAGGCTGACGAAAACGAGACATTTCGATAAACACACTACATGGAAAGAGTTAGATAATAAATTGTCATAATAAACGAATGCAGAGCATTAAAAAAACCGACTTCACGTCCAAACTTTGGCTGAGTTGAGAATGTCATCAACGTAAACATTCTTGGAAATCATACATATTTTTTCAAAAGTTTGAAATTTTCAATGATGTACACAACCGATTTCGATGAAATTCAAATGTGACCAACTATGAAGTATTTTCCATCATATGAAACAACAATTTTCAAAATCAATTCATAATTGTCCGAAATATCGTGTAACAAAAACACAAAAAAAAAACATACAGACGAATTGAAATTTTTTTGGAAGTCGGTTGAAAAAAATTAAGAAAAAAATGTTGGTCGTACTACTTTACAATTTGCGTACCACCGTGAACACAGCTTTAGCAACTAATTTGTTAGTGCTGTGACGTAGTTAAATCAATCTCTAACGACATCCCAAGCACTGGGGACTGCGGTTTATCAACATAATGATACCTACTCGTCGGTCTCTCAAACTGTGGGTAGATGGAGATTTGCAAGGACATCGCTTGAAGTACAGTCGGTGACTTATGCGTTTTTATAATGTTTTTTTTTAAATGTTTTTGAATTAAAAATTCTCAATTATTCTTAAATAAATGAAAAATGTGATAAATAAAAATGACCCGACCAGGATTCGAATCTGGGACCTCTCGTTTGCCGGACGAGTGCTCTTCCACTGAGCTACCGGGGCCTGGCAGTACGCCTCGAAATTACTTAACACATTTTTGTTTTTTACGTTATATTGCTAACGCAGCTTCATCTAATGGTATAGCTTTACAGCTAAGACCACCCGAGACCAATTTCTTTACAGAAATTGTGAATCCCAGTTAAAGTGAATCATTGCAAAGTTTTTATAATGTTTTTTTTTTTTATGTATTTTGCATTTAAAATGCTCAATTATTCTTAAATAAATGAAATATAACGTAAAAAAATTTCGAGGCGTACCGCCAGGCCCCGGTTTGAAAAAAAGGAAGGTATTTTTTACAAGGAATTCAAAATTATGAATGAATACCATTAAAATAAAGACGACTACGCGCTACTACGAACCGTCTTGTAGTACTACGTCGTAGTATTATTAACAAAGTCCCGCGTAGTAGTAGCTATGTTCATCAACAGCGACTATTTATAAAATAGTTTGTGGTGCCATATTTTTATATTTTTGTACTGAGCGATACTAAAATAAATATGCAGGTAGGTTTATATTGTATCAAAGAAAATAACAATAAAATTTGGCTGGTGACTAAAAAACAATCCTGTAAAGATCCCAGACCCGCAATTTTTTTTTCTTGTTCCGTGCGGGAATAAAACCCGCGACCACGGGCGTCTGAGGCAGACAGTGTTACCCCATCGCCAAAGTGGACCATTAGATGGAGCTACATTAGCAATATAACGTAAAAACAGAATATGCTAAGTCATTTCGATGGAGTGTTCGATGAAAACCATCTAATGTCACGTTTGACAAATTTGAAGATATTATAATGATGGAGAAGTGACAGGACAGGCCAGAAGATCCCCAACTCTTTCATGGGTCAGTGTGTACGCTTTTATAATAAAATTCCAAAATATTTAAGATTAACCCTTCGATAGATTTAAGGATAAGTGTTATCTGAAAAGGTTTACTATAAGATATCCGGCTGCAAGAAGATGGGATTCACCACTTTCCGAAGTGGTGGTAGATTTAGTTCAATTTGTAAATTGTTTGACTTATTTCAAATGTATTTAAATACTTACGAAATAAAGATTCTTCTGACTTTGACTTTGGCCTGACGCTAATGCAAACTCTGTCCCTTAACTGACCTTACAGTACGCCCGGGAAGAGAAGCAACTGGTACATTCTATGTTTTTCTTTTGCTCCCGTCTAGCATGGAACTATTGACCTGTTACATAAATAAATAAATAAATATTTCAGACACTCACACAACATTATCTAGCCCAAATTAAGTTTCTTAAAGAACTTGTGTTATGGATACTAGATAACTGATATACTTATGAAATATACATATTGAATGAATACATATTTTTATTAGAATAAACTTAAATAAACATATAAACATCCATGACTTGACGACTAATATCTGTGTTCATCACACAAATATCCGCCGCCGCCGGGATTCGAGCCCAGGACCTCTGGCATAGAAGGCAATGTATGTTACCGCTACACCAGCCGGTCGCCAAATCGGTAAATTGAAATATTATGTCGATGTCGATAGAGTTTTCGTGTTGACTGTACCAACTTAAGTTTTTGTCATCCATGCCTCTCTCTGGCAGTTTGATGCGTCTTACAGTTTTGCAATAATTGTAAAATCGTGTCATAATATCTAGAGCATCAGTGGCAGGGACGGGGGGATCGTAGCGGGGGAATTAGGACTTTAAGGCAATAATAATCGCACCTATAACTCTCTAACACAGGTTTTGACTTGGTGAGAATCGCATAAATAAATATTGTTTTTTTAATTTAATATGTCCCATGCAAAGAAAAACATAGAATGTAGAAGTGCCAAAAAAAACCTCCAATAAAACCCCTGTTTTTATTGGAGCTTTACACAGGACCTTAAAAAGGACCAAACTTAACTAAATTGGTACTGTCCTACTTTTTGATGAAAAGTATATTATTAAAATGATAGGCAATTAGTATTTATCAGGTTTAAAAATAAAACAACAAAATACAATTATTATTATTATTCATTGTAATCAAAATCTGAATCCAGCAATTCTATATGGAATGTATCGCTATTTCCTGCATTGATTATGAAACTATCTACATTTTCATTTTTTTATTCATTTTCAAATACAAAATTCCAAAATCTTTTACCAAAACCACCAACCACTGTTCAGTTGACAACAGTAACAACAGAAAAACGACTTTGACATTCATATAAATGTTTGCGAAAAAACCCGTGTCTACTTTCGTTAGCCAGACTCTAAATATCTATACTTTCGTCTCCTTTGAGCCCTAGTTTAAATAAATCGAATCCTTTCACTGCATTCTATCTGAAACTGTTTCTAAATGAAGTCGTAAACCAAAAAGGACATATAGCAAACACATTGGCCAACACAACAGCAAACATCTTGCACCAACATGACAGAACAATAACGCCAGTGTTCTACTGATACTTTAACACTGCGCTTGCGCTGCACAATAGACGTTGTAGCTTAGGGTTTTGTTCTCTATACTAATATAATCAATTTTAAGTGTTTGTTTGTCTCTGAATATATCTAATTCTATTTTCAATTGATAGCCTAAAACAACGGCTGTATTTTATTAAAAAACGCGTGCGAGACTGTAACTTTTTGATCCTTCCTCAATCTTACTAATATTATTTTATTTATTTTAAGAGCTGTGGATATTGTAATAAATAGACCTCAAAACTTACATAAACTTAATTAAACACCAACATATATACTACGTAAATATATTAACGAATATGGTAAACGGACGTGGAGATACATGCTTCCTAATATATTAAATACAATCCCCGATGAACTAAATTTAAAGTTAACAAAAAATCATAAAACATGTAAACGTTTGCTCAATCATTATTATAAAAATAGATATATACAGTACTTAATGCGACTTACTCGCACTTAAATAAACCTTAATAGGTTTCAAGTGTGTAGATTTAAGGGAAAACAAAACAAAGACAAAGGAAAAAAAAACATTTCATTTTCATTTCATTTCGATGTATGCATGGATTTTTGTTCCACAATTGCGGCAGAACGGCTTAATGCATTTGGATGAAAGATATCATACATGGTGATAGTGTACAGTCTAGAATTGCACAGGATACTTTCATCCCGATATTATTTCGGGAACAGCTAGTTTCTTCATACAATGGCCTTCCTCTAGAACTGGTCCAGATTTTTCAAATCCCTCTGGTAGTTATTTGAGATTTGGGCGTTAAAAGCCTTTACTTTATTGTATAGGAAGGTGTGTAAAGTTACATTTTACATATCGAATTAAAACTTATATTATTAAAATCTCGCGAATTAATACAGTTAAAAAAAGTAAGTCGTTAGGGCGCCGTGGTTACTGTGCATATCAAACGATATCGCAGGTTAAGCGCGCTCGGCGCGGCCGGTATTAGGATGGGTGACCGCTGATCATTTATTACTCATGACGACTTCCGTGCTTCGGAGGGCACTTGTATACAGTAGTCGTTAGGGTTTGTCAGAAGCCATTTCGGCACCCTGAAAATTCGGACATCCACCAACCAGCACTGGGCCGGCTTGGTGGATAACGGCCTAAACCTCCTCGTCACCCAGAGGAGAGACTCATAGCCATGCACTGGGCTCATTACACGGAGTTGTGATGATGATGATAATAAAGTTTCATATCTGATTTTACCGCTTATAATTATAGTAAACATTTTATGTTGTAGATTGATCTACTTAGGAGGGACAGAAACCGGCGACGACGATTCGGGCAGTGTCGAGGGAAACCGCTTTTTTGCTTGCGTGCTGGAAGCGAAGCACCGACGAATCACGGCCTTTCATTATTATTTTTAAATATATGTTCAAGGAGGAGGTTCTCAATTTGTCTCTATGTTTTTTTTTTACACGATATTTCGGACAATTATGAATTGATTTTGAAAATTGTTGTTTCATATGATAGAGGATACTAATCATAGTTGGTCCCATTTAAATTTCATCGAAATCGGTTGAGTACTTTCATTGAAAATTTCAAACTTTTGAAAAATTATATGTGATTTCGGAGAATGTTTACGTTGATGACATTCTCAACTCAATCAAAGTTTTGACGTGATGTCGGTTTTTTTAACATTCATTGATTATTTCCTTCCCTATCCTATCCTAAAAAGCGGTTAAAAATATTTCCGCATTTGTAGGCATAGGTTTGAATGAACTGCATTCTTTATCTTACAACTTATTTTTATTTCATTATTATTAGCCTAGAGATGGCTTAGCTACTTTACTACAACTACCAAAATTAAACCAACCAACAATTCTAAACATTAAAACCAAGAACCAGGTCAACACAAAATATTCCCCGTTTATATCTGACATGTGACAGCTAAATACAATTGCGAAACCATTGTTCGTATTTCCAGCCTAATTTGACGTAAATTTGAATATCGAAGCGGATCTATATCGATCGATATAATTGATCCATTGATTTGTCAGTTATCTGATCTAGAGGCGAGAATCGATTGGTCATTTCGTATTCCGAATTTGGATGTACCGTGCTGTGATTGGCCCATTTTTGGTTTTAGAATGATGTTTATCTGTGGGATTACACGATTTGAAAGTTGTTACGTAATTGTGGGTATAGTAATTGGTTAGAAACTGTGCGATGTTTACGATCAATAGTTAAATGAGAAATATGCCAATGTTAAATAAATCATACTAATAAAGTAAACGTGAAAGTATGGGGAGGGGGGGTTATGATTGTTTACACTGGAGACTTAACAGATTGTTTTTAAAATTTGCAGATTTTACGATAAATGTGATAAATGCTGCTGGAAATTGAATTGCTGCACTATCTAGTCCCAAATTCAACAACTTCTCATGGGAATATTTCGATAATATCTATAGTTTCGCGCTTGTCTCATCAGATTTAAAGAATTTTAAAACAGAAGGGTATGAGGTATATTTTATTACTAGACACCGCTCGCGGTTTTCCCGCGTTACTTTTGATCCCGTGGGAATTTCGGGATAAAATATAGCAATATAACCTTCCTCAAGAGTTGGGCTATCAAATGCAAAAATAATTTTTCAAATCCCACTTGTAGTTTCTGAGATAGCGCGTTCAAACAAACAAACAAAAAAACAAACTCTTCAGCTTTATACTACATTGGTTGAAAAGTTCGCGGCCTGGCCATTAAAAAAAAAACTTTTGTTATTTTTTCTGCCGTCATTTTGAACTGTCATTATTCAATTGTCAGCCCGCGAATTTTCAATTTGATATCTTGTTTAAATAAAATTTTACGAACAATATAAATACGTGTGTAGAACAAATTTTCACTAATGGAGAAATTTGAACAACGTGCTGTGATTAAATATTTGTTTAAAAAAAGATTAACACCAAAGGAGATCCATGATGACATGCAAACAACATTAGGGGAATCTGCCCCGTCTTATACCACTGTGAAAAAATGGGTTGCAGAATTTAAACGTGGACGAGAGAACATCGAAGATGACCCTCGCTCCGGCAGGCCAATGACGTGTACGACCGAAGAAAACATCAATAAAGTGTGTGATCTCATATTGAAAGACCGTAGATTGACTATCAGAGAAATTGCAGACACTATAGGCATCTCATATGAACGAACGCAAAACATCATTGTCCATGAACTCGGCTTTTCTAAGGTTTCGGCTAGGTGGGTCCCCAGATTGCTTTCAGTAGAGCAAAAGCGAATTCGACTCACGATTTCTCGCGACTGTTTGGAGATGTTCGAGGCTGATCCACAAGGTTTTCTTGACAGATTTGTGACAATGGATGAAACCTGGGTTCACCACTATACCCCAGAATCAAAACAACAATCCAAACAATGGAAAAAATCAGGTGAACCGACTCCGAAAAAAGCAAAGGCAATTCTGTCGGCTTGCAAGGTGATGGCATCGGTTTTTTGGGATGCTAAGGGTGTCATTATGGTGGACTACCTTCCAAAAGGCGAAACAATAAACTCTGCGTACTATAGCACCCTTCTGCGCCGTTTACGTGAAGAAATTAAACAGAAACGCCCAGGATTACTGAGAAAGAAAGTGTTGTTTCACCAGGACAACGCCCGAGTCCACACGTCTGTCGAGTCTATGGCTCAAATTCGTGATTGTGGTTTCGAATTGTTGCCACATCCAGCTTATTCTCCTGATTTGGCACCTTCGGACTTTCATCTGTTTCCAAACCTGAAAAAACACCTCGGTGGGCAGAAATTTTTAACGAATGAAGAGGTCGAAGCCGCTGTTAACCTGTATTTTGAAGACCTTGAGGACTCTTTTTTTAAAACAGGTATGGAAGCTATGGAAAGCAGATGGAAGAAGTGCATAGAGCTAAATGGAGATTACGTCGAAAAATAAAAATATTTTTGTATGTACTTTATTCTGTTTTCTTGACTAGGCCGCGAACTTTTAAATCCACCCTCGTATATTAGTATAAATTAATGCTTACGGAATGTATAATATCACAGCTCCTAGTATTTGGCAAAAGACGTTTTTATACCGATTTTTTTATCGCTTAATTATTTTATTTTTCACTACACATTCAAAAATTAAACCAATTTAAAATAAAATAAAATCCCTAGACAATCACTACAACCACATGTCCCTAAAGTACGCATAAAATAATAAAAATAAAAATCCCCAGACAACCACACCAACTACATGGCCCTAAAGTAGGCCCCAAGTGGCCAGACACTGGTGATTGCGGGTTCGATTTCCGCACGGAACTGGAATAAAAAGGTTCTAGGTGTGGGTGTTTATCTGTAGAATGTATTTTCTATTCGAGGTTCCCCTCTGGTTCGCTACATGGTATCTTATTGCTTACTTTGCTGCCATACTGTGGTCAGTTTGATAATTTGGGTATTTTATTTATATTATTAACTAGCTGCTGCCCGCGACGTCGTCTGCGTGAACGCTATGCAGCACCAAACGCACCTACGATTATAACACTGCTAGCGTGATAATATGTAGCCTATATGTTGACCCGACTTCTTAACTATCTTCATGCCAAATTTGAAGTAAATCCATGCAGTACTTTTTGAGTTTATCCCGGAAAGACAAACAGACAAAAATTCTAAAAACTATATTTTTTGTTTCTGTTTCGATTGTAGATCATACCCCAAGTATTCTTTTAAAAAAATATTCAATGTACAATTTTGACTTTCCTACCATTTTATTATATGTATAGATAATTTATTTTTATTTAAAATCAAATGAAACTTAAATTTAAGTATTTTTCAAATCCGACTCGTAGATTCAAATACTCGCCTACTTTTGTTATATCAGTATAGTTTAAAAAAGTTTCTTATAGGTACTAGAATATATTTGATCTAGTGTTTTACGCTCATTCTACTTTTGATAAAGCTAGTAATAAATAAATGCATGTATAGCTGGCGGCGCGTCGCGGCTGGTATGAAAGCAGCCGCGCCCGCGCCACGCCTTTGTGAGGTATTTAACTTATACGATTTTAGTGGTAAGAAATATTAGTTTTTATCGACAATTGTTTTAATCGGTATCACAGATACTCATGATTTATGAAAAATACTTTTGAAAATATCTATTTGCAAATCATAGCCCAAATTAATAATAAATATTTTAATCGATATTATTTTCGCCTGTATAGTAAAAAAAAGACGTGTGGCACTCGGAGACTGCCGCGGTAAAGCTATTACATAGCATTTTTATCAACTTGTGCAATTATAATTATTTATTTATTTTATTAATGTTTGATCTAATATGAAGTTCCACAAGTTCCTAGTAGATGGCGCTGATTGTTTATTAAAGCCCGCATGTAAAGTTATGAAATCAAAGTATCACCGCTGTGCCGGTCGGAGTGGGGGGTGTAAGGTTATTTTCGTTACGGAATTTCTGGATTCGGTCCCCACGCTCAAGGCCCGCGATAGAAGCTTTGCAATAGCTTAAAAATCTTTGCGAAAAAACATTTACCTACATCATACTCTTGGGGAAGGTTGAATTATTTTTTATTGGTGACAAAGCCCGCGTTTGACCTCAACCTCACCTGATGGTAAGTGTAGATGAGGTCGAAGATGAGAGTACACTGGTTTAAAAAGAACCTACTTGTACTTTAACCAAGGTTAATTGCTAATTCCGCGACTTGTACTTGCACTAGTGATGCAGGATTTCCGTTGGTTCACCGCCCTCCCTCCCTCAAACAACAAGCAAGTAATGCAATGAACACACACTTGGAGAACTGTAACCCACAGTTACAGCAAAGTTATTTTAGCAAACCAATATCCAAAATTGTTGAAGAAATATACAGGGTTAATGTTAATTAACACATCACCTCTTGCAGGCAGCCTCTCCACATCAATCCCAACAACATTTGTTCTACAACTTTTTAAAATTAATAGTATTTAAAATTGTAGTTTTCTCATACAAAAAATATTTATAGATCCTGTTTAGAGTCGTTACTCTATTTACTTTGAGCGTAGATATGCCACGCAGCTGAAATATCGCTTCAAAATAATCATAGGCACTTCTTACAAAACAAATGTTGATGGGATTGATGGAGAGAGGGTTCCCGCAAGAGGTGATGCGTTAATTAAAATTAACCTTGTATAAAATATGGTACATTTCTCTATTATTTTCCATCTAGTTCTGCAAAAAAGTAATGGTTATTTAAGATATAAATACGTAAAAATCCCAAAACAAATCGCATTGCCACTTGTTATCAATTGAAAAAAATTTAATTAGTAAAGGAACAAAAAAGGATAAAAGCATTTAATTCTTTAACTATACATAAATGTCTTCATGCGGTAATTTTTCCAATACAAGTTGTTTGTGCCAGAAAATTCCACTCATCCATAACCAAGTTTACAAAACAATTATTGTTGTGAAATAAGTACAACGATTATATTTTAATAATTACAATTAGCAAGAGCGTGTTACAATGCATGTGGTATTTGTGTTTATGTATCTATACACTAGCGTGTCTGTTTGTTTGTTATGCATGTGTCTGTATGTGTGTGTACAAGTATATCAGTAGTAGTTAAGTCCATATACTGTATGGTAGATTTTTTTGCCATTTAAGTCATTTCTTTTTTACCGTAGCGTTTACGATGTTAACTGTCTCATATACATTAGCCGTGTCAAAATTGAGCAAAATTAAGGCATCCTTTCAAGGCATTCCTTCAAATTGTACAGATAGTTTAATATAGCCCGAAAAAAGTGTTGGTCCTTATGCACTTCCTTGAGGAACTCCATACGTTATAACATAATCAACGAATGCAGAGCATTACAGAAACCGACTTCACGTCAAAACTTTGGCTGAGTTATAATGTCATCAACGTAAACATTCACCGTTATCATACATTTTTTTAATTTGAAATTTTCAATGAAGTACTCAACCGATTTCGATGACATTAATTTGGGACCAACTATGAAGTATAAGAATTTTCAAAATTGATTCGAAATATCGTGTAACAAAAACCTAAAAATAATACATTCAGACGAATTGAGAACCTCCTCCTTTCTTGGAAGTCGGTTGAAAAGTTCAGCACCATTTTTTTCCTGGAAGGTAGCTTGCAAGCCCTTACAACCATTGTTTCTCGTTTTAAAAGAGATTATGCTTAGAGATATCGAGAGTGTCGAACACTTTTTTAAGATCTAAAATCGCTTCTGAATAATTGTTATTCACCTAGTCCACAGACTAAAAAGGGAGTTGTTTTAACGTCAATTAACTCTGTTTATATTGTTGCATTCGTTAACTTATTTGTCAATAATGCCGATAATGAGGATAACAAAATAAAAATTAAATCCCCAGACAATCACACCAACGACATGGCCCCAAACTAAACAGAGCTTGTGATATGGGATACCATGTAGTGAACTAGGGGGGAACCTAGAATAAAATACATAATAGATAAAATAGATAAAAGCCCAGATCTGGAACACTTTTTTTTCTTGTTCCGTGCGCAACCACTGGCGTCTGAGGCAGACAGTGTTACCTCATCGCCAAAGTGGTCGTCGATATATGCCTGAAAAAAAAATCTAATAACCAAGATCCCCGCCGCAGCTGCGTGCCTGTCTGTACGCAATAAATACAAACTTACAAATCGAAATTTCCTACAGACTTTCACTTTCAGCAATGACACGAGTGGTTTATTAAGAAAGATGCATAATGCATATAAGTTTTGTAAAAAATCGATTTAAAATCGGATGTCGGTACAAATTAAGATGTCTAAGTCGACTTATTGATTGCTTTACTGGCACGCGATAATCCTTACGAAATGAAAGCATCGTTTATGTTCTAAGTTTTGAGATTTATAGCCTTTTCAATTTTATCGTTATTGGAGTAAAAGTTACCTTATAAATTCAACACAAGGATTATTTTACAATGGCATTGTTTTGCGTGGTGCTTTAGGAGGAGTCAGTAGGGCAAGACATACGTCAAGTATTTTTTATTGGTGACACAACCCGTGCTTGACTTCCTTCTCACCTGATGACAAGTGAACTGGTCCTCTATCTATGACTATAAAACTATTTAATTAATAAAATATACCAAACACGAAACAAATGACAAAAGACTCACGTTCTTACTTAAACAACTCCTAATAAAAAAATGTTATTACACGACCAATAAATACTTGATTGACAAATTTAATAGATACTTCATAGTTGATCCTATATAAATTTCATCAAAATCGGTTGAGTACTTCATTGAAAATTTCAAAATTTTTAATGAATATGTATGATTTTGGAGAATGTTTACGTTGATGACATTCTAACTCACCCAAAGTTTTGACGTGAAGTCAGTTGTTTAATGCTCTGCATTCGTTGATTATGTTAGCTTACATGCGCACCATGATAGATAAAATTAATCCATTTGATACCATGATTAAGCCCACAGAACCAAAGATCAGGGGTATAATAACAAAGGCGGCAAAGTCCCTTATAATGCAAAACATCGATTATGTTTTTTTATTACAGCAACATTTTCATTTTTTAGACCACATTGAGAGATTTTAACAAAACCGGCAAAATCCCGTAGATTTCTAGTTATAAAGTGACGTTTATATAACAAACTCAGTAAAGTCCCGGAGCGCCATAACAAAAGTAGCATAGTCCATTTTGACCAATCAGAGACGAGCAGTTTCAATGGCCGCTTCTAACGAAACTACTCGGTGCATGTCTTATTTTTTTTCTAATTTAGAAGTGTTTAAACGTTTTGTTTTAAATTAAAATAAGTGAAATAACTATAATGGAGTGCCGGCCTACAGTTGTGCCTAAAAATAAAGCCAAAAAACGAACTGCTAATCCCGAAAACTGGAAGCAAAATCAAGCAAAGAAACGCAGGTCTGTAGTAATTTACTCTAGGGCTGTGCTCAATGTTTTTGATTCTCAAGTACGTAAGTACCTACATTAAATCAGGAATCAGTCTAAAACCCCAGAAAATTCAAGACGTCGCTACTTTACTTTCTAAACATTATGGACCGGAGTGGCAAAATATTCATGAACTTAATTATTATAAAACTATAATTTATCAAAATAGTGCAAGTTGTACTAATTTAGACTCTGACGAAAACAATTATTGTGAATTTCGCATTGAAAATACTAATCTCATGATTTAAAATGCTCTTATTCTTAAAATATTTTATTTGATTGCTTTTAATAAACATTAAAATTATTTTTGTAATTTTGTTTTCACAACCCTGATTAATTATTTCAGTTATCTATATAAATGTAATTGTAACAAATATGGCAAAGTCCGTAACCATTCATAACAAAAACTGGAAAGTCCATTCTTTACTAACAAAGGTGGCAAAGTCCATCACAATATTTAAGATTTTAATTAAATAGGTTTGTTTTAACATTGAAATATAGCTTAAAAATAAACTAAATGAAATATAAAAGTAACAAAAAATACTACATCATAAAATAAATAATATATCTGAATTTGAGACGTTTTTTGTAAATTATGCAATATTACTCTAACTGGACTTTGCGCGTTTGATATTATACCCCTGAGATGCCATATTCTGTAAGTGCCAAATTCTAAGAAAATATCAATAAAAGGACCGATTTATCGTTGTCGATAGTCGCATGCTAGCCCCACTAAGCCTGTTTTTTGTATCTGTCGTGTCGATATTTTCATACGTTGGTAACGTGATGGGATCAATGAGAGGTTTTCTGACAGCTCATTAAAAAAACAAAACTGTACAAAATTGGTACAAAAGGCTTCGATAGATGGCGCTTTACAAAAGGCGAAGGCGAAGAATTTATACCACACTGCGTTTTTAAAAGTAAAATAAATTAATTGATGTCTGTACCAGAAATAGAACGTATAAATAACGATAGATGGTAGATACCACTTACCTACATTATAGTATACAGACTTAACGCCTTCGGCTTTTTAAAAGTGCCATCTATAGAGGTTTTTTGAACTAATTTTTATGAGCTGTCAGAAAACTCCCCATTAGCATTTAATTGCATAGGCGTCTATACTGCACCTATAGATATATATACCAGCATTAAATTGCGATGAAGATATGAAGAATTTCCCAAATCGCACGATTAGGAAACTCATATAAAAAGCACTTTCTAAAAATCTGCTTTGCCGTTTCTTGGGAGAGAAAACCAGTAGTTCTTACATAAAAATAGGTCCACCGTTTACGTTAAGCTTCCATTAAAACTTTATTATCTTTTTAAAATCACGTTAAACTTGATAAATTCAATTCAATGCCTAGTAGAAATCGCTTGCTAGTGACAATATTTAGGTATGTTGTGTCTTTTTCTTCGTATTTTTTTTATATTTATCATAGTATGCAGTAAAGGGTAAATATAATAAATAAAAAAACATTAATCCGACTAAAAAATATATCCCTTCAAAACTCAAAAATCGTACCACAATCGGATCGTGCTATATAAAGCGAGTATATTATGCGCGCACGCAGCCCGGCGACCTGCTGTGAAAACTGCTTCCTCCATCGCTCACGATGTTTTTCCAACTTAATTGTTCCAAGCAAACGCTGTTACAAGGTTTTTTTCGTACTTGTAACAAATGCGAAATATTGCGGGTGGTTCGTAATTTGTTTCGTAAACTGTTGTTGTTTGTGTAGCTTCTTTTAGTAAACTTGTTATTGTGTGTGTTTCTGTTTATTATGAAGTTTCACAATGATTTTTTTAATTGTGTCAGATGGTTAATATGCCCGCCTGATCTTAAATATCATCAGGACCTAAGAACATAAAATAATGAATTTTTTTTCATGACCATCCAATACCCGCGTT
This sequence comes from Stenoptilia bipunctidactyla, assembly GCA_944452665.1. Taxonomy (NCBI): domain Eukaryota; kingdom Metazoa; phylum Arthropoda; class Insecta; order Lepidoptera; family Pterophoridae; genus Stenoptilia; species Stenoptilia bipunctidactyla. The sequence continues at coordinate 13,662,699 of OX101750.1, forward strand.
TGACCTCAATCTCATCATCATCATCATCACAACTCTTTGTAATGAGTCCACTGCAGGGCATGAGTCTATTCCCCTGGGTGACGAGGAGATATAGGCTATAATCCACCAAGCTGGCCCAGTCAGAATTTTCATGGCGCCAAAGTGGCTTCTGACAAACCCTAACAACTACTGTATACAAGTATACAGCACCCGGGACCGACTGCTTAACGTGCCCTCCGAAGCACGGAAGACGTCGTGAGAAATGAATGGTCGGCGGTCACCCATCCAAGCACCGACCGCGCCAAACGTTGCTTACCTGTGATATCGTATGATACACACAGAAACCACGGCGCCACGACGACTTCGACGACCTCAATCTCACCTGATGGTAAATGAAGATAGAGTCCAAGATGACAGGAACTTACTATTCATAAAATATTGCTTATGAAATAATCACAGGCTATATTATAACGACGACCAATTTGGCGATAGGGTAAACCTATTTGCCTCAGACGCCAGTGGTTGCGGGTTCCATTTCCGCACGGAACAAGAAAAAAAAAATGTTCCGTGTCTGAGTGTTTATCTATACTAATTTATAAAGCTGAAGAGTTTGTTTTTTTGTTTGTTTGTTTGAACGCGCTAATCCCAGAAACTACAAGTGGGATTTGAAAAATTCTTTTTGCATTTGATAGCCACTTTGGGGGAAGGTTATAGGCTATATTTTATCACGGGATCAAAAGTTACGCGGGTAAAACCGCGCGCGGTGGCTAGTGTATTTATATTCTAGTTTTCCCTAGTTCACTACATGGTATCCCATAACACAAGCTATGCTTACTTTGGGGCCATGTAGTTGGTGTGATTGTCTGGGGATTTAATTTAATTTTTATTTTAGCTCTTGTTTGCTAAAGTTAAATTTGACATAAACCTCATTGTAGCAACTCAAACAACGTCATCTACAGATTCTATGCTTGATTCTCTAAAATACATATCTGAAAACATATCTGAAAACATTTGTATGATAGAGGGGAAGAAAACGCAAAGCTGTAAGATATGTCGATTTTTAAGCTTTTAAAACGAAATTGTTTGCAACCCCATCGCCAAAGTGGTCGTCGTAGCAAAGTTTTTGCTTCGAGTTTTTAAATACAGCTGTTACTGACCGACCGACATTGTCATGTATTTTTTTTTTCTAATGTATATAGTCGGACAAGGATCTTTTGGCGCGTGGCAAAAATTGGAACTAACCACCTTCTTGGGAAATGTCACTTCATGACTTTTACCGCTCATATTTACTTAATGTAGGTACTTTTAAATTCTTTATTAAAATATAAAATACGCCAAAATTTACAAAATGTGGGCTTACTTATTGTAGTTATAAAATTGAAGAAGTTGTTTTCAGAAAGAAAAACAATTTAACGTCTCAATAAATCCCATTTTAAGAGTAAAGAAGCAAGTTGCCTCTGCAATGTTTACATTTATTTTATTTATTTAATCATAAGTTTTTACAAAATTTATAAAAGTGTCTTATTACTATCTTAAAATCTATCTTAGATTTGTCTAGACAGTATTATCTCGGTAAAAATATAATAACAATACTAACAAACAGCAAACATACCGGAGTATTTTTTTTTAAATTACTTATAACTTGGTAAAAAGATAAAGAGGCCAACAAGTATAAAATTTACTTAATATTAGCTTAAAAATAAATAAAAATAAAGAAAGTAGTGGTGACGAGGATGACGACGAAAAAAAATGATCATAAAAACATTGTTTTAATTTCATGTCACTTTATGTTTTAATATATTTTCTTGCTAAATTATATATTTATATCTTCAACCCTGTGTTTTTGTACCACTAACGTTTTGCTCAAAGTTTTCGCGAAAAACCTTTTGTAGTATACATAAAATAAAATAATTTCTGTTACCAAAATTTAAAAAAAACTAAACGTTTACGCATTTATATTTTTCCCTGAGAATAGGGAAATTTTACTTAATGGTTACCCTGAATAATTTACCCTTATTTCAACCTCACGCCCCTCTGACGTCATCATCCGAGCGCCAAAAATGCCTTGTCGAACTGTACACAATTTTTGACATAATAATAATACTTTGACATGAGCGCCATCTAGTATGAATAAGTGAACTATTCTTTTTTTATCTAGAATTGAAAACTCCCTTTTACTACTTGATTACAGCCGTAACAAAAAGAGGCAATTAATCATCCTCATGTCAATAAATGTTATCGTAGTGATCACACATGAATTGTTTTCACACTACCTCTACACGCGAACAGTGGTAGTCTCAGATCTATAAAAAGTGGATGAGTCAGTCTTGCGTGATAAGGTAAAGATAATACATTGCGTTAAAATGTAAAGTAGTGTGAAACGAAATAAAATTTGGTTCATCATCATCATCACGACTCTTTGTAATGAGCCCACTGCAGGGCTATGAGTCTCTCCCCTGCGTGACGAGGAGGTATAGGCCACAATCCACCAAGCTGGCCCAGTGCTGGGTGGTGGATGTCAGAATTTTCAGGGCGCCGAAAATGGCTTCTGACAAACCCTAACGACTACTGTATACAAATATACAGCACCCGGGTTACCGACTGCTTAACGTGCCCTCTGAAGCACGGAAGTCGTCGTGAGAAATGAATATTCAGCGGTCACCCATCCAAGTACAGACCGCGCCGAACGTTGCTTGATCTGTGATATCGTTTGATACACAGAGTAACCACGGCGCCACGACGACTTCAAATTTGGTTATCTATACTAATATTATAAAGAGGAAACCTTTGTATTTTTGTATGTTTGTATTGAATAGGCTCAAAAACTACTGGACCGATTTCAAAATTTCTTTTACCATTACTTAGAGGGATTCTTCCGAATCCGTATAGGCTACTTTTTATCCCGAAAATCCCGCGGGAATCGAAATTGCGCGGGTAAAGCCGCGCGCAACAGCTAGTTAATTATAAATTTGTTTATAAATATATTAATATTTAATTAAATCTCCAGACAATCCAACCAACTACCTGCAATATGGCCGCAATCTGTTTGCTTGTGATATGGGATACCATGCAGTGAACTAGGGGGAACCTAAATATATTCTAGTAATACCTTTATAGATAAACACCCAGAAAAGGACTTAAAAAGTACGATCATGTGTCCGTCTATCGCAAGCAACTTCCAATACGGCAACGTCGTAGTACTAAAATGTCATGTCTCCTGTATAACATCCTGTACAATCCATCGGCTATTTGCGTGAAAGGTTTTCTTTCGCTTATTCTCCGAATGCGCTATGCAGAGCACATAAGCGTACTTTCCTGAAGATGCCTACACATAAGACTAATTACTTGTCATACTCCTTTTCCGTCCATGCAGTCAGATTGTGGAATGCACTTCCCCACGATATCCGCGAGTCTAAATCATTGCCTGTTTTTAGAAAAAGAGTCCGAGAACACTTCTTTTCTCAACTTTTAATCAATTAATAATTGTTTTAAACTATCGCGGCTATTTTCACTATGATTTAATGTTTTTACGGGACTCTTACCACGATTTTTGATTTTATTTTCGCACGTCCGATATTTCGATGCTGTTACAAGCACCATGATTGCGGACAGTCATACATTAAATCATTTTAATCAATTGTTAACAAAAGTAACATTCAATTTTAGTATAATATGTATTTGTATATATTTAAATAAATATTTAATAGTATATTATATTATATTTCTTTTATTGTTAGTGTACACAATTAAATAATATTTTTATCCAACTCTTCAATCAAGACCTAATCTGCTGCAAGAGATTTCTGTTGAAATAAGCTGTACCTTTGTACTTTTGTTTTCTTTTAATATTTTATGTAATGTGTTTTTTTTACTAGTGTGTACATAAATTGTTAAATAAATAAAAGGAACATTTTTTTCTTACTCCGTCCGGGGCTCGAATCGCTACCTCACGAATTACTAAGGAACGTCTTACACTGCTGCTCCACGGAGTTCGTCTACTGTTATTGGTTATATGTGAAGTAAATAAAAAAGTGAGAAAACCACCCATGTTCTTTTATCTACCTATACAAAGTGTAACAAAATGGAGAGATAAAACTTAAGGGTTAGCTTCTATACCATGCGTAGAATATACAGTAAAAGAATTAGCATGATCAGTGCTGGTATAGAATTTCATACAAAATTTCATTATTTTACAACAAATATTTTGACAACCCTAGTCAACCTAATAAGCTAAAATAAGACTATAAGCTAAAATTATAAGACGGGTTTGGTTACTAATAAAAATAAATAAATAAAATCCCCAGACAATCACACCAACTAGGTGGCCTCGAAGTAAGCGAAGGTGAGATACCATGTAGCGAACCAGGGGGGAACCCAGAATAAAATGAATACATATATGTATGTATAGATAAACGCCGAGACACGGAACATTTTTATTGTTGTTCAGTGCGGGAATTGAACCCGCGATCACTGGCGTCTGTGATAGGTTTACCCCATCGCCAAAGTGGTCGTCCTAATAAAAATCATTTAGCTTTATTATGTTGGTAGGTTTCAAAAAACATGAAACATACATACATAACTTCACGCCTGTATCCCTAATGGGGTAGGCAGAACACCAGATGCTATAAAACCACCTGATGTCACGTTTGACAAATTTGGAGGTATTATTATGTTGGAGAGACACTATTGCAGTGACAGGGGGTCAGTGTATCGCCCGCAAAAACGCCAATAAAACCTCCGTCTCTTAACGGACTTTTACAGTTTGCCCAGGAAGAGAAGCAGCTGGCACATTCTATGTTTTTCTTTCGCTCCCAGTTCAGCATGGAAGAATCATGAAACTTATCTATATACCTATATTATTGAACAATATTATGCATATACCTATGTTTTATGCACGCGGGCGTGGCGTGACACGAAGTTACCTATAATCAGGCATGTGCACAAGCTCAGGGTTCGGTTCCTGTGCCAGCTAGTAAATCCTTGGATCCAACCCTAACTAGTGTATACACTTGGCAGGACTACATATAATGCAAATCTTAATACACCAGCTGGTAATAATAATAATAAACCATTTATTTCCTTAGTCTTATTCTATTACAAATGTTGTCATTCAGGGGTCTTTGCTATTCTTTGATTCCTGAAAAACATGATTTAACGACAGTTTTTTTTTTTTTTCGAAAACACGCCTAAAAAAACTAGGTACTTTTTCTTTAATTACCACGTAGTTAAGAAATCCATATGCCTAAATAACTTCTAATACAATCTTCACATCATTGGTCGAACTTTACTTGATCAAAATTTACATATCTTTTACATATTTTTATATGTTGTTTTTCTATATTTAAGACCTGTGGATTTTTATATGACGACCACTTTGGCGATGAGGTAAACCTGTCTGCCTCAGACGCCAGTGGTTGCGGGTTCGATTCCCGCACGGAACAAGAAAAAAAAATGTTCCGTGTCTGGGTGTTTATCTATTTATGTATTTATATTATAGGTTCCCACCTAGTTCGCCAAATGGTATCCCATAACACAAGCTATGCTTACTTTGGGGCCATGTAGTTGATGTGATTGTCTGGGGATTTTATTTTATTTATTTATTTTATTTCAACATCAGTGCGGTGTCAATGGTCGCGAATTCTATGCAATACTCGACCTTGTGCAATGGTATTAACTTGCTAAAATTTCAAGAAAAAACATTTCAATGTGGCACCTCAATTAAGTTATATTAAAGTTCATTTATACTGAGTACCTAGCTTTCACTGGGGCCACACCCTTACCATCTATTGCACACACGTCTCAAATAGAAGATGCACGACAAATACTGGTTCCACCCAGGTAGGGGACGAGTTAGAAACCGTTTAGGTAACACCTAGCTGGGTGAGAGTGACCTTATTATCATAATTATAATAATAATATTAATTCGCCGGTTCGCCGGTTTCTGTCTCTCTTGCCCTGATTGGTCCGATTGTCGGGTCTTTTCCGAAAGGCGTGTTGTCATAAGTATGCGTAATAATAATAAATTCTTTATTGCACCACTACAAATACATGCTTAGACAATCTACAAAAATAAAAACTTAGAGATGGTACAAGAGGTGGCCTTATCGCTAAAAAAGCGATCTCTTACAGACAACCTTAGCGTAGAGGATTTCAGGTGCGTAAAAGTGTGTCACGTCGTACAATATATGTAATAAATATATAAGTAATTAAGGTCTTATGAGAATATACATACACACATATACAGTGTGTCCGGTCACGACCTAGCGATAATTTAAGGTTACAAAATATACCTAATTTCATTGACAAAAACACCCATATATGGGGGGATCTACCTCCCCTTCTGTCGGAATGGCCGCCATTAATTTTTTTTTTCATTCTTGTAGATACCTCTGCTGAAAGATGCCGATTTCTCTGGACAGAAAAATCCTACATATGTAAAAAAAATGTTATTTTAAAGGTAGAAATAGCAACTATCAAATAAAAATAAACATTATGAAAAATTTTCCCTACAAAATATCTTAAAACCTTCACAATGCTAATTTAAGTGAAAAAAATTGACTGTTTTTTATATTTTTCTTAACATATTTCAAAAACTAGCACATTGATACTAATTTTTTTACTACTGTCCTAATACTCAAGAATATTACTTACAAATTGACGTTAAAATTATTGTTTTTAATTGCATAACTCGAGAGTTAGGGCTGTTTGAATATGACCCTTTTGTGAGGGTCCCAAACCCATGTAGAGCTAGCTGCTACATTGAATAGGGTTTATGTGACAAGGACGGAAAATTATTTGTATTATTTTAGAGCAGTGAATAAGTAGGACAAAAAATTATGTTTGATCAGCTCAGGTATCGAAGATAAAATGTTTGTTAGATAAATTAATAGCGCACTACATTCATGATCCTCGCAAAAGGGTCATTTTCAAACAGCCCTAACTCTCGAGTTATGCAATTAAAAACAATAATTTTAACGTCAATTTGTAAGTAATATCCTTGAGTATTAGGACAGTAGTAAAAAAAATTGTATCAATGTGCTAGTTTTTGAAATATGTTAAGAAAAATATAAAAAACAGTAAATTTTTTTCACTAAAATTAACATTGTGAAGGTTTTAAGATATTTTGTTGGGAAAAATTTCCATAATGTTTATTTTTATTTGACTTACTTGACTTAAGTTCCTATGTCCCCTAGTTGGGGCAGAGGGCTTCCACAGTGCTTCGCCATCCCGCTCGGTCTTGAGCTTCGCGCTTCATTTCGCTCCAGGTCTTTTTATTTTTATTTGATAGTTGCTATTTCTACCTTTAAAATAACATTTTTTTTACACATGTAGGATCTTTCTGTCCAGAGAAATCGGCATCTTTCAGCAGAGGTATCTACAAGAATGAAAAAAAAATTAAATGGCTGCCATTCCGACAGGAGGGGAGGTAGACCCTCATATATGGGTGTTTTTGTCGATGAAATTAGGTATATTTTGTAACCTTAAACTATCGCTAGGTCATGACCGGACACACTGTATATACATATACATACATATACATAATATTTACAATAACCATAAATATTTGTGTAATATAAATTTAATAATAATAGGTAATGCATATTAAAATTAGGGCAATTCTTCAACTTTTGATAAGTAGTGCATCTTCAAAAGTTTTTTAAAGGTAGGTAATGTTTATTTATTACCAATTTAAGAAGTCTTAGAGGGTACTACGCAATTTATGAGGTTGAGGTCCCCGCACGGAGCAAGGGATTTTGGCGATTCGCACACTGTATTGACGCTCCTACGCGCGTACCTGCGGAAGAGCATTTTGATAAAGAATAGTTCACGGTACATACAGTCCCTGACCTGTCAAACTACTTTTTGTAAGTTATGTGAATGTATAAAGATGATATTGTCATTGAAATGCTGCCTGTTTAAATCTAAACTATTGGCGCAGACTTGATTTAATTTCTTAGAATCAATATCGGGATTTCCATTTCAAGTGGATGATACGTGTAGTCTTTTGAGTTACTTGATAGAGTGACGAATTAAAATCCTTGCTGCGGTTTCTAATCTATACTAATATATAAAGCTGAAGAGTTTGTTTTTTTGTTTGTTTGAACGCGCTAATCTGACTGCGGCTCCGACCACCAACTTTTAGTAGCAACAGTTCAAGTACGGCTTAAAAAAATACAGAAATCCAAAGTATCTCCAAACATGCAAAACTTAAACATGGATGGCTTCCGAGAAGGTTTTGAAAAGAGAATGAAAGACTTCCCAATTAATGGTATAACAGGCAGCAATAACATATGGAAACATCTCAAAAAGGTGATACAGGAAACAGCTAATGCTAATAAACTGGAGAAACCGACCATGAAAGATTTCATTACACCTGATACAGCTCAAATCATCCTAAAAGGACGTGAACTAAAGGAAAAAGGCACGCGTTCAGCAGAAGTTCAGCAGCAATATGCAGAACTGAGCCGCCAAGTTCAACGACACTGTCGAAGAGACTATGATAATCACATCAACGAAATCTGCCTCCAACTCGAAAAACACTCTCTGAGACACGAATCTAGGTATCTTTTTCAAAAAGTAAAAGAGCTGACTGGAACTCGTTAGCCAAAAACCTGTGCCATTGGAGATAAAGACGGGCATTTACTTACCAACGTAGCTCACGTATTGGAGCGCTGGAAAAACTACTGCGCGGAGTTATATGACACAGAAGAGCCTACCGCTGCTAATATTAAATGGTCGACAGAAGAACCTGATATCTTACCATCAGAAATTGAGCAAGCCATCAAAGCTCTCAAATGCAATAAAGCACCCGGTAAAGATGCTATTACAGCCGAAATCCTCAAACACCTAGGTGAACAAGGCACAAAAGTTATCACCGAAATCTGTAATACCATTTGGAAGACTGGAAAATGGCCAGAAGACTGGACGGAATCGGTATTTATATCTATTCATAAAAAGGGCTCTTCGAAAGATTGTGGAAATTACAGAACTTTAGCGTTACTATCTCATGCGAGTAAAATCCTCCTCCATGTTATCAATAAGCGACTGAATCACTTTTTAAGCCGTCAAATACCCGAAGAACAGGCCGGCTTCGTCAAAGACAGAGGAACACGGGAACAAATATTGAACGTCCGCCAAATAATTGAGAAGAGCAGAGAATTCAACACTCCGGTGATCCTGTGCTTCATTGACTACACAAAAGCCTTCGACTGTGTCCAGTGGGGCAAACTATGGAATGTGTTGCTCGAAATGGGAGTACCAGAACACCTTGTATCTCTTATCCAAAACTTATACATGGGGAACCGTTCTTTCATCAAGATAGGCACCGAATGCTCCAATATGTTCCAAACAAAAAAAGGGGTGAGACAGGGCTGCATACTATCTCCTCTACTTTTCAACATATATGGTGAATATATAATTCGGAAGACCATGAAAAACTGGGAGAAGGGTTTCCCTGTGGGTGGGAAGAGACTGTCTAATCTCCGCTATGCTGACGACACCGTTCTTCTAACAACATCCATGGAAGATATGAGTGAGCTGTTCCAGAGACTCGAGATGGAAAGTGGGAATATAGGCTTGTCGGTGAATAGAGCAAAGACCAAAGTAATGATAGTGGATCGAGCCGAGAAGCTGATGAACATCAATTGCAACATTTCTGGCATCAACATCGTGAACCACTACATATACCTCGGCTCTCAAATTTGCAACGACGGCAGCTGTGTTCCCGAGATAAGACGACGAATTGGAATGGCAAAAGATGCGATGACCCGATTGAACAACATCTGGAAGAAAAGGGGGATTGGCATCAAAACCAAGATCAGATTGGTACGAGCTCTGGTTTTCCCCATCTTCCTGTATGGAGTAGAATCATGGACAATCCTGGCCCGAGAGAGACAAAGAATTGATGCATTTGAGATGTGGTGCTGGAGACGAATGCTTAGAATATCTTGGACTGCAAAGCGCACCAATGCATCTATACTAACCCAACTCCAATTAAAGATTCGCTTGTCAACCATATGCCAACAACGCATACTGTCATACTTCGGCCACACAATGCGCAGAGGAGATGACAATTTGGAAAAATTGATTGTGGTAGGGAACACCGAAGGCAAAAGATCACGCGGTCGTACGCCTTCGAGATGGATCGATCAATTGAAAGACTCGTCGACCTCTAAATTCCATACGCTAATAAGAGACGCGCTGGACCGAAACCGATGGCGGCAGATCATCCGCTCCAAATGCAGCCTTGATGCTGACCACGATCCTCAGACATGAGGGACCGACCCAAGAGAGAGAACGCGCTAATCTCAGAAACTACAAGTGGGATTTGAAAAATTCTTTTTGCATTTGATAGCCCAACTCTTGACGAAGGCTATATTTTATCCCGAAAGTCCCACGGGATCAAAAGTAACGCGGGTAAAACCGCGCGCGGTGGCTAGTTTAAGTAAATTATTTGGAATTAACCGAACATGAGCTATTATTTGCACTATATGTTGTTTTAATACATTTCATAGATTGACAGGTCAGCTATGAACATTATATTCTTTTAAACAATTCAATACCTACCACAAGTACGCGCGTAGATGAGTCAGTCCATCAGTGCGGCGGCAGTGTGGGAATCGTCCAAAAATTATACAGGGTGGCTGGTGACAAATTTTCAATACTGAAGAAGAGCACTCTGTACTCGATTCTGATCTTATGTAATAAAAGTAGGTAATTAATTTTTCACCAGAAATACCTATGAATAAATACTACCGTTTTACCTTAAATTAAAACGTAAGTTAAATCACTTACCTTAATTTGAAGCAAGGGGGGCGAACGTATGCCCCCCTTCCGACAGCACGATCCATTCTTGCTCTGTACACCTCTTTCGTAAATCTACTTTCACTCATCCTTTCCAAATGTCCAAACCCTTTTCAATCTTAGTCACTGCATCTTCTTTCTGAAGGAAATAATTTTGAAAGAAGAATTAAATTATCATCATGAAAATACTGAAAAAAAAAGTAAATCTTGAATATTTTTGGAACTTTATACAGATTAAAAGCGTATGAACGTCCATTAAGTTTATTTTTTTTTGTTTATTTTTTGTAATTTTTTTAAATAATATTGACAAAAACATCAATTAAAACCAAACTTAAGGCAATTAAGTGTTTTCTTAAATATTGTTAAAATAAATTACTTTTTTACCAGATTTTATCTCGTAATTATATTTTGTTTTACTTCACTTCACTTTTCAATGTCCTTAGTGACGCCTCTCGTCTTTTATTTAACTGTATTTTTGTATTGAATTTTAAAGCGATTTCCAAAAAAGGAGGTTCTCAATTAGCCTGTATGTTTTTTGCGTCCTTGTTACACGATATTTCGGACAATTATGAATCGATTTTGAAAATTCTTGTTTCATATGATAGAGGATACTTCATAGTTGGTCTCATATAAATTCCACCGAAACCGGTTGAGTATTTCATTGAAAAATTCAAATTATTGAAAAAATATATATGATTTCAGAGATTGATTGCTTCTATGCTGGACTGGGAGCGAAAGATAAACATAAAATGTCAGCTGCTTCTCTTCCCGGGCATACTGTAAAAGTCAGTTAAGGGACCGAGGTGTTATGGGAGGCTTTTTTGTGGGCGATAGGTTGAGCCCCTGTCACTGCAATAGTCTTTCTTCACTATTATAATGCCTCCAAATTTGACAAACGTGACATCAGATGGTTTTATTACCTCTGGTGTTCTGCCTAACCCATACGGGGTACAGGCGTGAAGTGTGTATGTATGAATGTATGATTTCGGAGAATGTTTGATTTTTTTTACGTTGTTTTGACGTTGATGACATTATAACTCAGCCAAAGTTTTGATTTGGCGTGAAGTCGGTTTTTTAATGCTCTGCATTCTTTGATTAATCTGTTTGTTATTGTTGCAGGCTTGCGGGCCTCCAGTGCAGGTGGAGCCCGTGGACTTAAGCCTCAAAGGACGACTTAGTTCATGTCGTCGAGGCCGACCACCGGGTAAGTTGATTTATATCTTATCTTACTACTTAAAGATCTAAAAACTATAGGTACTAATTATAAATCACTCGACCAGGAGTCGAACCTGGAACTCCGGCTTGCCGTGCGGGTGCTTTAAAAGCTAATTATAAAGAAATACGTAGAGTTTGATACTATTCGAGTCACCAAAACAACGAAAGTAACATTCAAATCGGTTTACCAATTTTAATGAAAAAGCTGCATTTTTATACTCCATCAATACATAGGTACATACATCACTTCACGCCTGTATCCCTGTATCGCTGTATTACCAGCGGCTATAAAACCATCTGCAGGGCTAGCATGCAACCATCGATAAATAGTCGAATCGACAAGATAAATATTATTTTGCTATTTTATCCTATTATTTAAGCTAATATGCGCACCATAATAGATACAATTACTCGATTTGATACCATGATTAAGACCGCAGACCCAAATATATCATAATCTTAATAAATTACATACACTAAATACCAAATTCTAAGAAAATATCGATAAAAGGTCCGATTTATCGTTGTCGACGGTAGCATGCTAGCCCTGTTGATTTCACGTCTGACAAAGAAGAGAGATTTTTGACGGGGGGTTAGCCTATCGCCATCAAAAAAACCTCAAATAAAACCTCTGTTCCTTAACCAACTTTTACAGTATGCCCGGGAAAAGAAGCAGCTGGCATATTCTATGTTTTTTTTGCTCCCACTCCATTAATTAATAAATATATTATCCTAGCCACCGCGGGTAAAACCACCCGCGTAACTTGATCCCGTGGGAATTTCGGGATATAATATAGCCTATAACCTTTCTCAAGAGTTGGGCTTTTTCAAATCCCACTTGTAGTTTCTGAGATTAGCGCGTTCAAACAAACAAACAAAAAAACAAACTCTTCAGCTTTATACATATTATATTAGTATAGATAAATATTAACACATCCGTATCCTAACAAGATCCGCTTGCCGACCGTATAAATCACGATATTATAATGATAATGGTGATAAATCCAGTTTATATTATATATTATACTGAAATGAATGCAGAGCTTGAATACGAGATGTGAAGCTCCGGTTATCTCAAGCTGATCTTGAGATCTGTTTTGAGATAAGTTAAATAGGTTGGTTGGTATTAAGTATTAACTGTCATCTGCATTTATCAGTAAGATAGGGTTAGTCAAATACAAAAGTTTTTAGCAGCAGAAATATAATAATAAATCCCCAGACGATCACACAAAACTACATGGCCTCAAAGTAAGTGAAGCTTGTGTTATGAGATACCATGTAGCGAACGGGGGGAACCTAGAATAGAAAATACGTATATAGATAAACGCGCAGACCCTTTTTTTTTTCTTGTTCCGTGCGGGAATCAAACCACTGGCGTCTGAGGCAGATAGGTTCACCCCATCGCCAAAATGGTCGTCAAATAATGGTTAAAATGGTTAGTCCACATGCCTGGCAAGCGGAGTTCTAGGCTCAAACCCCGATCGGGACAAATTTATTTAGTATTTTCTCGTCTACATTTAAGAATTCGCTGTTGCGCGGAGCTTCCAGTGCATTTATACGATATCGGAGGTAAAGCAACGTTCGGCACGGTCGGTACTTGTATGGAGTGACTGCCGATAATTTATTTTTCACGAGGAAGCAACACTTCCGTGCTTCGGAGGGCACGTTAAGCAGTCAGTCCCGGGTGCTATATTTATTTATTTTGTATTTATTTATTGATAAAACACAAAAACAAATTACAACCAAAATTAAAATTAAATGTTAAACAAACAGTATATTTTTTTGAACCGAGTTGAAACTCAAAATATTTGTGTCTACAGAAATACATAGTAAAGGACTCTTAAAAAATAGGATAAATTAATTAATTACATAAGATGTATTATCATAGTCTAGAAATAATTGAAGTTAATTTTACATTAAAATAATCTAAAGAGCTATAATAAATGGAGTACTTAGTTAATATAAGTGTCAGAAAAAATATATGTAAACTAAAGTAATAAGATTATGTATTGAGATCAAAAGTAAAAATTGATTAATGTCGAATTAATACATGTCAAAATCAAAATCAAATGAAATCATGTCAAACTTGTCAGTCATTAACCCTTAATTGGAGGATATCTTTTACAGTTCTGGAAAATAAACTTTTATTAGAAGTAAACAAATCTAGTGCAGCAGGGCTAGCATGCTCACATCGATAAATAGTCGAATCGACAAGATAAATATTATTTTGTTATTTTATCCTATTATGTAAGCTAAAATGCGCACCATAATAGATAGAATTACTCGATTTGATACCATGATTAAGACCACAGAACCAAATATGTCATAATCTTAATAAATAACATACACTAAATACCATATTCTAACCCGGGCGCCAGACTTAGCTTCAAAGATTTGCACAAATCTTTGACGACTTTGCAAAGTCATTTGAACACATATTGACGTAACCTGCCAGACTTGCTTCGCAAACACTTTTCTCCACAGTATGCTAGTAGACAACAAACAAGATGGACAACGATTTTGTAGACTCAGTTAGCCTGTATTATTTGTATATATGTAATTATATTTTTTTTATTTGTTATTTTTCGGGTTCCATGTACATAGTTGCCCCTGTAACAACTCTACAAATTCCAAGAATTTGTAGAAAGAACGCGTTGTTACAGGGGCAACTATGTACATGGAACCCGAAAAATAACAAATAAAAAAAATATAATTACATGCACACAAATAATACAGGCTAACTGAGTCTACAAAATCGTTGTACATCTTGTTTGTTGTCTACTAGCATACTGTGGAGAAAAGTGTTTGCGAAGCAAGTCTGGCAGGTTACGTCAATATGTGTTCAAATGACTTTGCAAAGTCATCAAACATTTGTGCAAATCTTTGAAGCTAAGTCTGGCGCCCGGGTAAGAAAATATCGATAAAAGGCCTGATTTATCGTTATCGACGGTAGCATGCTAGCCCCGCAGGATTGCTTTTTGCTAGCTCATTGTACAATGACAGCATTCTTACTAATGGAATAAAGAAGGAAGTGTTATTTTTGTGAGTTAGAAGGGAAAACAGGTCACATTTATTGGATCTGCGAGTGCTAAATTTGGTATTAAAGTATAGATATGATAAGATATACTTGTTAACAGTAGTAGATAGGGTGTGTTGGATGGTATTTCGGCGCCGTGAGAATTCTGACATCCACCAACCTGCACTAAAACCAGCTTCTTGGGTTTCTGCCTACCTATACCGCTTCGTCACTAATCATTGCCTACACAGAGTTGTGATGACGATTACATCAGAAGGTTGCGCGTGTTCAAATCACGTCGGGGTCACCACTACGGGAACAAGGTGTTCGTTCCCAATCCCCAGAAAAGGGATGGCAGGCCGCGGCCCACGGCCCAACGTAGGATGTCAGGATGTCGTATATACAGGGTGACTGGTACCAAACCCGCCATAGCAAATTAGCATATAGAGGAGGTCATTTGCTAATTATTGGACCTTACTTTCCCTAACTAAAGTTTTATACTTTAGGAGATATGTCAATTTTTATACATTATTGAGATTTTTCCAAAATTTGACCTTAAAGCATTCGTAACTTTATTTTTCGTAATTAGTTTAGAGTTTTTTTATTATTTCTTGGTAGTCATTAACATTTGTGAATAAAATACGTCGGAACTTCCCTCAAACTAGGGTTAAAAAATAAGACGCTTATGCTTTTAAAAAAAATCAATAAAGAAAAATTACTTTGCGATCAAATTCAACCGGAAATAATAAAAAAACTACGGCGTTTTAATAATTTATTCTACTCTAAATTAGTTCTCTAGTTTGTCACCTTACCAACGGTACTAAATTTGCAACGGAAAGTTTGATTCGCTAAACATCGGTAGGATTTTCAGGTCAACCAGTCATTTTGATCAAAAATAGTGAAGGTCCCAACGACAGGATAAAGCTAATTTAGCAAAGTAGTTTTTGCAAATTTATGAGTAGGTATTAGATAATAGAAATTGAGTGCTTAGTGTACTTAATTTTTTTTTTTACTTTTACCATGTAAAGCAAGAAATCAGGAAAAGATATCGAGCATCAAAAGAAAAATTTAAATAGAGTTAAAACTAAAAATTCTGCTCGAATTGCTGCCCGCGATTTCTGATACATGCCCGATATCTTTTCCTAATTTCCGTGGTGGTAAGACTGAGTCTAATTTCTTGTTTCATAACAGAAAATGCATTATTAATTTTTTGAATTAACTCATCTTTTGTGGTTACTTCTTCATTGTAGACCAACTCTTTGGCCCGGCCCCAAACGTAGAAATCGAGAGGTGTCAAGTCTGGCGACCGAGCTGGCCATTCAATTGGCCCACCTCTACCGATCCATGAATCGGGGAATGAACTATTTAAAAGTTCTCGGACGTCCAGCCTGAAATGCGCCGGGCACCCATCGTGTTGAAACACAATGGGCGTGTCGTCGGTTATTCCATCCAACAGCAGATCAGGCAAGACGTCCCTTAAAAATTCTAAATAATTTCCCCCATTTAAAATGTCTGGTAGGAAATAGGGTCCAAAGATATTACGACCAATAACGCAGGCCCACACATTAACAGAAAATTTCCGCTGGACCGATGTAACCCTCTTTTTATGGGGGTTATCATGGGACCAGTGGTGCAGATTGTGGAAATTGGTGATGCCTTCTCGGGTGAACTGTGACTCGTCGGTCCAAAGGATACGCTCCAGAAATGTTGGGTCGTCGACATCGGTGTGAAGAACGAGGCGACAGAAATTCAACCTCCTTTCGTAGTCGCCATTTTCAAGCCCTGCCAACACTCCATTTGTTAATTATTTACGTAAATGTTATTCTAAAGACAAAATTTGATTTGGATTATGTTACATCGAAGCTCGTCGTAATATTAATAATTTCTTTAATTCTAAAGATAACACTGGTCGCTTTAGTGTAAGTAGGTACATAAATAAACTCAAAATTACCTTGAACTGGCGTGTAATGATACGGGTGTTGATGGTCCCCATGCATCACTGACCAGACTTTCCACTGGCTGACGCCCAAAGCGGCAGCTACCACTCTGGTGCTAGTCGTGGGATCTTCTTCAAAAGCTGCCAAAATCTGCTGATCAATTTCAACAGGTAATTGTCGCACAGCTGCTTGGGGTACCCTGACGTTCAAGTTACCCGTTTCTCTAAACCGACGATATGTGGTAGGAAATGTGTCACGGTCAGGTAAGCGTCTATTTGGATATCGCTCTTGGTAAATTCGCCGCGCTTTGCGGGCGTTACTGTGTGCAGCACCATACGCCAGCAGCATGTCGGCGTATTCTTCCCTTGTGTATCCCGGCATTTTAAAACGAAATGTCTTATTTATTTATACCTGTGTTTACTCAACTATTTGTGAAAGCACACGAAACGGAAAGGAAAAGCATATATGACAACAACTTAAATGTCATAGAGATGGGTCCGACCTCATCTTTTTCATTTGACGTCTAAAAGTCATTGAAACTATCATTGCAAATGAAAAGAGTTGGTCTACAATGAAGAAGTAACTACAAAAGATGAGTTAATTCAAAAAATTAATAATGCGTTTTCTGTTATGAAAGAAGAAATTAGGCTCAGTCTTACCACCACAGAAATTAGGAAAAGATATCGGGCATGTATCAGAAATTGCGGGCAGCAATTCGAGCAGAATTTTTAGTTTCAACTCTATTTAAATTTTTCTTTTGATGCTCGATATCTTTTCCTGATTTCTTGCTTTACATGGTAAAAGTAAAAAAAAAAATTAAGTACACTAAGCACTCAATTTCTATTATCTAATACCTACTCATAAATTTGCAAAAACTACTTTGCTAAATTAGCTTTATCCTGTCGTTGGGACCTTCACTATTTTTGATCAAAATGACTGGTTGACCTGAAAATCCTACCGATGTTTAGCGAATCAAACTTTCCGTTGCAAATTTAGTACCGTTGGTAAGGTGACAAACTAGAGAACTAATTTAGAGTAGAATAAATTATTAAAACGCCGTAGTTTTTTTATTATTTCCGGTTGAATTTGATCGCAAAGTAATTTTTCTTTATTGATTTTTTTTAAAAGCATAAGCGTCTTATTTTTTAACCCTAGTTTGAGGGAAGTTCCGACGTATTTTATTCACAAATGTTAATGACTACCAAGAAATAATAAAAAAACTCTAAACTAATGACGAAAAATAAAGTTACGAATGCTTTAAGGTCAAATTTTGGAAAAATCTCAATAATGTATAAAAATTGACATATCTCCTAAAGTATAAAACTTTAGTTAGGGAAAGTAAGGTCCAATAATTAGCAAATGACCTCCTCTATATGCTAATTTGCTATGGCGGGTTTGGTACCAGTCACCCTGTATACTCGCTGCTATTAAATTAGTTGATAACGCGTTGTAGAATCCTTTGTGTCGTCATCGTCGTAGTTACTATGAAGCGATACTAGATGTCGCTACAACGATATTAAGTGTTTTAAATGAAAAAAGCTTCACAATATCAGCCATTCCGAATTTCACTAAAACCCAATGAGCCGATACATCGTTAAGTATGTGTTACAAATAAACTTGACAAGTACACGCACAACTTTATAAGTATTCATTCATTCGTTCATTAATTAGTTAGATTTATTTATTAATTCGATGAGATAAGAATCTTCAGATCATCGATAAAAAACCAAAGAATTGCTTCACTAATCCTTGTTTTATGTTAATTATTGTAAGTTTTCTTTTCCTTTGCGTTATTTAAAAATTGTACGCAAAACCGTTATACTACAACTAGTTTATAGATTTGTAAGATACTGTTGAATTTTCATTGCTTCATTTGGAGTCCACAATATTTATACATGCCATATTTCTTTAATAGAAAAAATCTCATGCTTCTGTGCTGGACTGGGAGAAAAAAACATAGAATGTGCCAGCTGCTTCTCTTCCCGGGCATACTGTAAAAGTCAGTTAAGAGACAGAGGTTTTATTGGCGTTTTTGCGGGCGATGGACAGACCCTGTCACTACATCATTATAATACCTCCAAATTTGTCAAACGTGATATCAGATGGTTTTATAGCCTCTGGTGTTCTGCCTACAACATGAGGGATACAGGCGTTAAGTTCAGTATGTATTTATACAAAAAGCACATAAATTTTGGCGACGATAGTCTAGCGGTAAAATCATTGTCTTCTTTGTGAAGAGGTTGGGTTCAATTCCAAGTAGGGGTGGATATTTGGAGAATCAGGTCATCTTAATATGTAGGTAGTAAGACACGTCTTATTCTGCTGTGTGATCTCCAGAATACAAGCTAATATGTATAGAAGCTTTAGGTGATAAAAAAATGGGTACTCCCTAATATTTCTACAACTTCATTTACGACTTACGACGATGCTCTAAGGTCTGCAGTTTACAACCAAAAAACTGCAGACCTTAGAGCATCGTCGTAAGGTTGCGTGTTTAACCGTGTACTACAGGATACATTTTGGTGAGTGCGCCAGTGCTCTGTTTGAACAAATTGAACCCTCACCCTTTTACCATCGGACTACTAGACGCAGACAGAACTTCCATCCGTATGTGGTAGATATTCCGAAAAGTCGAACTAAGCGCTTTGACAGTTCCTTTTTGATACGGGTCGCCAAGGTTTGGAATGAACTGCCTGCATCTATTTTCCCTGACCAGTATAGTCCTATTACTTTTAAGCGTCGAGTGAATAGGTTTCTCGTGGATGGACGTGTACCACCTTAGTCTTCATGTTCACTTAACATCAGGTGGCATTGAAGACAAACTTCCCATCCATAATTTATAAAGACAAAAAAATATACAGGTCGGAAATACAAAACGAAATAATTTTCGCTTCGATAGTTCCTTTTTGGTACGGATTGCCAAGGTGTGGAACAATCTGCCTGGGTCTGTTTTTCCTGACCACTACAGTCCTGGAACTTTTAAGTGTCGAGTGAATAGGTTTCTCGTGGATGGACGTGTAACACCATAGACTTCATGCGCACTTTCAATCAGGTGGCATGGAAGACAAATGTCCTATCCTTACAATATAAAAAAAAGCGTTATTCAGTAAACACGATAAAATTCGTTTACGATATAATCACAGGGCAGTTACTTAGTACCGAGTCTGTGGGCTTGGGTTAATCACAACGAAATCTTTATTCGCCAGTCCCTTCCGTCAATTACTTTACAGTTACAACTTCAATGCTAACTCGTAATACCGAGCTGGACTATAAACCAGGGACTGCATATCGGTATATTTAGTACTTGTAAAATTTCAGTACCCTTATTAGTGTACTGCTTCATCAAACACAATACCTGTACAAGTTATTAAAATCTAACTTAATTATATCAAGATTAATCAAGTAATGAATACCGGATTAATTTCTGTAGATGTTTTTAGTACAGAAATATTTTAACCTATTTAATTTCTGTACCGAAATGTATATGTCCCTACGCTTCATAGGCTTGCAACTAAACTATAAAACATTCTACAGTTATTTAAAAATAAAATTTTAATATAAATATTAATATCGGAAAATTTCAGTTAACTAAAAAAAAATAGTTATGCTACAATAATAAAAAAGGTACACGAATTATTTAAGTATGAATTCCTGTACTTTTATTTTTAAATACACCTAATTTAACGGTATGACGTCATACAGAAAAAAAATGGACAGAAATTCATACCGGTATGCAGTCCTTGCTATAAACCATCCGTTTGAGATACATCCGCACGTCTTGCCTTACTACTCGTATCTGTCCCTTGCCATCATCCTTATTCAAGGTATTACCACAGAATAAGTAATAGTTGGTACAGAAGAATTACTCCGCAAGAAGATCTAAATAAATTCGAGTTTTGCTACGACGCGATACGGTGGAATTCAGCTCGCACAGCATTACGTACCTGCAAATTTATATACCTAAAAGTTTTGTCTCTTTCTATCGCATGCCTCTTATCTTTTCTTACGCTGTTAGGGTTACTGCCTAGTGAAGAATAATTAATCTCCTTATTTGTAATTAAGTATCTACCGAAGTAGGTATTACTGTTATTCTACCTTTGTAAAAAATATTGTTTCAACTTACCTAAAGTACAAAATGAAAAAAAAATACGACGAATAATTAGTAATACTACCTATGTTTTGTTTGCTAAATTGAACATAATCAAATCTAAACATAATCTAATTGAATATTTGTTTCTTTTTATGTCTATTTTTAAATACTATTTGCGACCTCGATCATAGAATTACTGTGAGTGCTATTAGGTTGGTAGGTATCTACAACGTCCCGACGGGCGCGCGCGTGACACACGATCCATTCGAAATACGCCGGCGGAGCGCTTCGCTGTAGGTAAATAACGGAGGTACCGCGCGGAGTGAGCCAGGCCTGGTATTACCACACTATAGATATCTACAGTAATTCAACTTCATACAAACGGACTAAACGCGAGCTGGGGAAACTGAGGACACTTGATACTCCTGGGAGACTTGGTACATCGAAATATTTAAAGTACCGGATGTTATTGAACTATTTTGACTGGCAGCACTGACGCTAGTAGTCGAGCCCAAATCAAGGGGGAAAAAATACAGCTATCAAACCGCCATTTTTGACGTGACGAGCATTTTATTGTTTTGGCCGGTACAAGATCTTTTTTTGAATTGGAAATTGACTTGTTTTGCGTAAATTTAAGTGAAATTTATTTGGTTTTCTTAGTTCATAAGTTTAATTACTTATTTGGCTGTATTATTTGTTGATTATCGGCTCAAGATTGTAATGAGGTAAGATACTGTCAGATACTTTTTGATTTATGTGGTAGTGAGGACACTTGGTACACAACAATTTGTTACATTTGATCCCCGGATCAAGTCTCCTATATAATATAATTTGTTCAAGTTCTAAATAATATTTCTTTTTGCAGATTTTCTCAAAAATGCCTCGGGTTTACAAAACTACATGAAAACTACATGAGTATCAATATATTGCGGCGAAGCCAAAATTCAATTAGATTGGCAGTTGATATAAATGTATAACTTTTTAAAACTTTGTATTCGTTACAATGTGATTTTATTTTACAATTTGTGTTCCTTAAAAGTTCTTTAGTGTTAAATATCAAAACTTTAAGACTTCGTATAATTTAGAGACTGATTAAATAAGTTAAATTTATTACAAATATCTCATTTTTAATAAATGATTACTTAAGCGGATAATGTTTGAGTCTAATTTTCTTCGGAAGTTTAACCAAAACCTAAACTACCCGCATAGTTTTTCGCAGAAATATTGATTTTCCAGTTTAGATCATGTTGTCTGTCTGTAGGTATTTATGAACATGTAATTTTATTGTGACGAATCAACTGTCCCATGGCATAAGGGATACTTGATCCGCCCTGATCAAGTCTCCTGACAGGCCGAATCAAGTCTCCCATATAGTGGGGACACATGGTACTAACCCCCTTTTTTGAATAAAATTAAATATTGACTTATTTTATAACCTATATGTTTTGACTCCCACGTATATTATACCTAGATAAATTCTTAATACTTTAGTTAAAAAACATCTGAAATTCTCCAAAAATTTAAGATTTTAGGAGGCAAAATGAAAAGGGGGGATCAACTGTCCTCAGTTTCCCTACCTACGCGGCTCGATCTCGGCATGCGGCCAGTCGCGAGTGTCTGCATACCGAAACAATTGTTGATTGAGCTTTACATTAATGTGCGGATTGTTTATACTTAAAAATTTAATAATAAATCTTTTCGTACGTCTCAGTCGAGGCGCAAGTATTTTTCGGTCGCTAATTTATAAGACCGCCTTGTTATTCAAACGTAAACATGGTTTTTGACATAAAACGTATTTTTGTTGAACACTTCCTATTCAATTCACAAAGTATTTTATTTGTTAATATAAAAAAATATATATTTGCAGTCACAAAACTAAACGGAAGTAAACATAAAGTAGGCAAATGTAATTTAAAAGCTGAAGGCGGGCAGCCCTATCACATGTGAACGGACCGCAGTAGGCATTTATTTCAAAGATGCTGCCGATTTGAATTACTTGGCGCTTTCCGATGTTAGTCATTCATTGCTTTTAGCGCCCTCTATATCATATTGCCAACATACTTCCGTATGAGCGTTGCCATGACAACTAAAATCCACTTATGGTTTTGTATGCAAAAAAAGTCGTCGTGGCACCGTGATTAATGTGCATATCAAACGATATCGCAGGTCAAGCGCGCTCGGTGCGGCCGGTATTAGGATGTGTGAACGCCGACCATTCATTTCTCACGACTTCGGAGGGCACGCTAAGCAGTCGGTCCCGGGTGCTGTATACTTGTATACAGTAGTCGTTAGGGTTTGTCAGAAGCTATTTCGGCACCCTGAAATATCTGACATCCACCTACCAGCACTGGGCCAGCTTGGTGGATTACGGCCTAAACCTCCTCGTCACCCAGAGGAGAGACTCATAGCCCTGTAGTGGGCTCATTACACGGAGTTGTGATGATGATGATGATGCAAAGAATTCGGATTTTAGATTGAGATTCGATATTGAAACCCACCGTATGTCATACCAACATCTTTATATAACTATCGTTTACTTATCGCTAACTTATCGTTAACTCCGACATATACATTTCTCGAGTTCATCCATCCATAATATCAAATCAATATCAAAGCTCTTTAAGAAAGTAAGCGCTAGATATAAATATTTAAGTATTTCTTGCAAAAGCTTAGCTTTTTACGAACTTAATTAATATGTTACATACAAAGACTTAAGTATTTCTTCATTACTCAATGACTGCTTAGTGCCTTGTAAAGCGTGCCCATTTAAACACCAAATAGTTTTGTTATGTTTCGCATGGAAGGGCAGGAGTTAGGGATGCCAACCATGCTCTTTTTCACTACATTATACTGTTTACTGTTGAACAAAAAGAAAGTAAGTATACAAAATACTGTTTTCAGCGTAAAATTCTAAAAATATGTGTTTAAAACATAAAATAAATTGAATACTGTTTATTTTTCCAAAATACTGTTTGATATTCTTTTCAGACCGAAATATACTTTATTTCAAAAAAAAAAAGTTGACAACCCTAGTCTCAAGCGAGACCAACCTGTTAGGGGTTGTACCACCAAGTGGTTTGACCACCAGTACCCCCTCGGATTGGTCACCATTGGTCACCTCTCAATCATTTATTGTACCATAGTGTTACAATAGTAGTTTATGAAACTGTCACATAATACTTAGTTATGTGCAGTTTCATACACTACTTTATCTAATCTCATACACTGAAGATATTTATTCCCGCCATTATCGCGCATGCGCCAAAACGCGCCGCGCGGCCACAGAATGTAACGTAGCGCGGCGCTCGCAGGACACAGATAAAAAAATGAAATCTATGGTCTGTTATCTGTACCTATCGAAATGAAAAAAAAATTTATTATAACATTGTATTGTTCGAGGTAGTGTGTTATAATTTAATTTTTTAATTTCATTTCGTTATACTATTTTAAAAAGTAAGTACCTATGTCAATATAAATTCGTTCTGAGTTTTATATTTTGAATATTATGATATGAGAGTAGATAAAGGTTTTTACTATGGAGGTTCGTATGTATAAATAAAACATGTAACACTATAGGCCTAAAGTAGGCACTGCAAAGTATAAAATATAAAAGGTGCCCAGGAAGCTAATGTATCTATTTAGTAGATACATAAGCTGCCATGCTGGACTGGGAGCGAAAGAAAAACATTGAATGTGCCAGCTGCTTCTCTTCCCGGGCATACTGTAAAAGTCAGGGACAGAGGTTTCGGCATTTTTGTGGGCGGTAGGCTGACCCCCTGTCACTGCAATAGCCTCTCTCCATCATTATAATACCTCATTTGTCAAACTTGACATCAGATGGTCTTGTAACCTCTGGTGTTCTGCCTACCCCATAAGGGATACAGGCGTGAAGTTATGTATGTATGTACTTAAAAATATAAGAATACATAAAATACACGACACGCTTATCCGGAGGTGGTAGGGCTCTCGAAGTTGTACGACTATAGTTACTACCTATTGTAGGGACAGGGGGTCAGCCTATCGCCCACAAAAAAACCTCCAATAAAACCTTTGTCCCTTAACTGACGTTTACATGTGCCCGGGAAGAGAAGCAGCTAATAAATTCTATCTTTTTCCTTTGCTCGTAGTCCAGCAGTGCGAGCACAGAACTTTATCGACTCGTATGTTTACGAATGCTCGTATATGTAGTATGGAGACGGCTTGTAAGCAATAATTGAAATGTATCCGTTGCTGCACGGCCAGCTGAAATAAATGTGTGCCTTGTTAATTTTGAATGTCTGTAAATATGTTGTTTTCATGAATAAATATAAAATAAAAAATTACAATAAGTATTACTAAAAACATGAAACCGACTCCATACTATACGAACATTCGTAAACATACGAGTCGGCAAAGTTCGTGCTCGCACCGCAGCATAGTCCAGCATTTATCTAGGTATGACTTTTTCTGTCTGTGAAGTCTTGAAATACTTTAATCACTGTAAAATATTTTAGACAACGAAGTTCGCGATTTCCTTAAAAAACTGAACTGCGAATTAAATCATGTCCGGATCAATGAAACTAAACGTATAATTATCGCGGTTTGCAAAGGAAGAATGATCGATAATCCACGCCCATACGCCTGCTATCGATGCATACTACCGGTCAATAGGTGTGTTATTTATTAACTCGTAAATGTATGAACAAAACAATGCAGACTTACAGCCCGTGCACACATGGTCTCCGTTTTACTGGATTGGTTTTTTTTTCATCGATAGCGCATAGAGTTGTGTGGGCGACTTCACATATGGCACAGTATTCAGTATACGTATTTACGATACAAAAACGTTTTCGGTAAAACGGAGGCCATCTGTGAACGGGCTGTTAAGTTGCTTGCTTGACAGTATTTTACCGGCTACATTTTAGTCAGTATGCGAGTGCTCTTTCAGTATTTTAGTGAGTGTGCGAGACCAAATGGAAACCACTCCTTTTTACCACCGGACTACCAGATGCAGACAAATCTTCCATCTTTATACAAGGTGTTCCTTTTGATTTTCCACATTTGGGTATTAATGGGACCATGTAATAGAATTAAATAACATGTGAATATTTTTTTCATTTTTTTTTGTTTTTATTTTTCATACAAAATAATTCAATTAAGCCAAAGTGTGTAAAACACTTTTATGCGAAGTATGACAACGTCGTATTTTCTATTCCTTTTTGTCGCTATGAAAAGGTACAGTTCGCAACGTTTTGCGTTGTACATTGTATGCAACGTTCCTCAACGTTTAAAATGTTTTTGTTGTTTTTTGCTGTATACATAATATTGAAATTCATAAGCTACCTTCAGCAATAGACCTGTTTAGATAAACAGGTTCTCCTTCAACGGACTGCATTTCCCCGTTACCGTCGAAGTATGTCGTCAGGTTGCCTAAATACTTGGTGTAAGCTGGATTTAAATCTTTGGTTTTTTGTACAGCTTCAGTGAAACGCCTCGATTGAATGAATGTTAAAGAGATTTTACAAGGGTGATCATTTATGAACTTATTATATTAAGATTGATGATATCTTGCAAAGTACCTATGCACTTTTGAGCCGCATATTCTTTGGCAAAAAGTATTATGTTTTAGTAAGGAACAAAACCTCAAAGTTATGCGATGTCAAAAATAACACCTTGTATAGTGGATATCGAAAAAGTCGAACAAAACATTTCAAAAGTCTGGTTTTGGTTTAGTACGGATTGCCTGTTTTTCCTGACCACTACAGTCCCGGTACTTTCAAATGTCGAGTGAACCCCAAACATAAACTAAGTGATATTTTACCTTTCGTAAGAGACAGGCTATCGAATGATTTGAAGATTTTTTAAATTCCGACGTGTAGATTTCGAAGTCCTTGTGGTGCCGTTGTTACTGTGCATATCAAACGATATAACAAGCGCGCTCGGCGCGGCCGGTATTAGGATGGGTGACCGCCAATCATTTATTACTCACGACGACTTCCGTGCTTCAGAGGGCACGTTAAGCAGTCAGTCCCGGGTGCTGTATACTTGTATTGTAGAAGCCATTTCGGCACCCTGAAAATTCTGACATCCATCGAACAGCACTGGGCCAGCTTGGTGGATTATGGCCTAAACCTCCTCGTCACCTAGAAGAGACACTCATAGCCCTGCAGTGGGCTCATTACACGGAGTTGTGATGATGATGATGTGTAGATTTCAGGATTGGCGCGTAGAAACGAACAAACTCTACAAATTTATCATATTAGTAGGTATAAATGCCTTTTTTATGGAATTCCTTTATTTTCGTTATGAAATAAATGTGGTTTAATTACTTCTGTATAACTTACCAGGCGTGACAAGACGTTTCGGTACGATACGTGAAACATACATGACTGTAATACTAATACATTTGCGGCGTCGTAATGGTTAACCTATTAGAAGTAAGTCGGGGTCTGAAACTTACCACATAAAGTAAGTTTTAAGGAAGCAATAGCATATTAATAGTAGTGGGATTTTCATTAATGTATGTACACATATACCTAAGTTCACACATCTTCACACACATACACTTACGCAACCTCACACACTTTATCAGTAATACACAGCACACTATCACAAACTACATATACTTACACCTTGTTACATAAGCACCGCCGTTATCATTGTATTTCTTTTTTTTTTTTTTTTTATATTGTAACCCATTTCTTTTTATTAACCACTTGTCCGGAACCTGGAGAGGCTGGTTATCTGTCATACAGGTCTCCTAGTACAGATACCAGTCTCTCGCATAGATATACCGTTGAATAGCACTTGGATTTAAATAAAAACTGTTTAGCTATTAGTTAAATTATCAATATAAGTTGCTATGTTAGAGAAATCAATCGATAAAACATTTTTAATTGATTTTAAGTTTAAATATTTTTCTATGTGAGAGAAAATAATAAAACATTTTTCATATTTTCATACCAGTTGGTGATAACGTAAATTGGATACGTTGATCTGAGTGCCTAGTGCGAGTTTTTTAACTTTACCATCGCGTTAACGTTAATTTGGTTTTGTATGGGATCGAAGCAGTGATGAGAATGGAAAACTGAATTTGTAAGAACGTGATTGGTTGGTTCAAGTGGTTTGCTCGATTAACGCGATGGCAAAGTCAGTGATCACTGATCAAAAGAGTTGTATTTTTTTGGATTTTTTTTTCTGTGACGTATACGTCACGTTTGCTATAGAAAACAAGATATTTCTTTCCGGAGTATATTTTAAGTAAAAAAATTCATCGGTTGTATGTTTTTATAAAATTTTATTACATTTTTCAAAGTGTTGTTGGTTCGGTTAACAAAGTGCCTTTATGATGTTAAACTGTAACCAGTATTTGGACCAATTAAGGTCTTTTCAATGTTATTACTTTTATTTATTACATTCTTATTCTTATTATTCTTATACAAAACACACTATTGTGTAGTGTTCCTACAAAGTAGGTATGGTAGATTTTTATAAGGTATTCTTGAAAGTATTCGGAGATATTTAAATTGCACATTTTTGATTGAGATTATAAATAGCATACTTATTAAAACGGTTTCTATTTAGTGATAAGTAATGGCGCTATGTTTCTAAGAACTACCATTACCAGCTATTAGTTTTCCATACATAAATATTTATCCTTTCTAGTTTTGTACTCAGGTCTGAAACACCCCAGACACACATGAGAGGTTAAAAATGTTTAAACCATGATCGAAATGCAATGCCAGATTGTTTTAAAGAAATTACCAAACGAATCGAATACAAGGAATAAATATCAAAACTTACGGAATTGCACAGAAACAAGTTTCATAACATACCTCATTTTTTACACGACTACGCAGCAGGGGTTGGGTAGCTACGTTTTTCTAATCAATTACATAGTTATACAGGATGTAATATAAGAAGTATACAGCAGTGTTTCGTACTGTTCAACTTTAGTTTGTCGTCGACGTGATAATAGGAAAAAATATTCAATCGATGTTTAATAATCTTTTAACTTAAAAATATGAGTATTATGGTCACCCTAATTGCTTCCTAAAACAAAATATATAAATCACCGGAAGATAACAAGATCCGTATGTATATACACTTTGGCGATGGGGTAAACCTGTCTGCCTCAGACGCCAGTGGTTGCGGGTTCGATTCCCGTACGGAACAAGAAAAAAAAATGTTCCGTGTCTGGGTGTTTATCTATTTATATGTATTTATATTCTAGGTATATCCCGCCTAGTTCGCTACATGGTATCACATAACACAAGCTATGCTTACTTTGGGGCCATGTAGTTGGTGTTATTGTCTGGAGATTGTTTTTATTTTATTTAAAAATATGAGTATTATGGTCACCCTAATTGCTTCCTGAAACAAAATATATAAATCACCGGAATGTAACAAGATCCGTAAGTATATAGGAAATGCGAAAATGTGGACGTATAATACAATATGCCTCTTGCTATTTTCCGGTGACATATACAAATAAACCTAATCAACGAATGCAGAGCATTAAAAAAACCGATTTCACGTCAAAACTTTGGCTGAGCTATCATCAACGTAAACACTCTCCGAAATCATACTCTTAAAAAAATTTGAAATTTTCAATGAAGTACTCGGCCGATTACGATGAAATTTATATGGAACCAACTATGAAGTATCTTCTATCATATGAAACAAGTCCGAAACATCGTGTAACAAAGACACAAATAAAACATACAGACAAATTGAGAACCTCTTCCTTAAATATATGAAAAAATGTGCTAAAAACGAGCACACGCATCACCGGGGCACATCTGAAAATCAGCGCTGTGGCTATTGCTGCAGCATATTGCTGAGATGTGTCCTACTTAACACGCTTACTGGCGTACAGGACAATTTATATTTATATAATAATACTAGCTGACCCGGCAAACGTTGTTTTGGCATATAAATAAAAAAAAATAGATGTTGGCCGATTCTCATAGATACCGGATAAGCACAAAAAATTTCATCAAAATCGGTCAAGCCGTTTCGGAGGAGTATGGCAACGATAACTGTGACACGAGAATTTTATATATTAGATTAGTTTAAAAAAATGTTATAATTTTATTTTCATAATTGGTATTTTTCTGCTTATATTTTTTTATGTTTAATTTTGTTCTAGTGTCAATGTTGACTGTATCTTGCATTTCGTACTTTTATGTTTTTTTTTAAATATTATTTAATTTTTCTTTATTTTAATCTTGCTTCTTGTATGTGTTATTTTTATTGTGTTGTCTAGTTGGTAGTTTTGTATTAAGTAAATTTGTGAATTTGAAATAAAAAATTAATGAAGCATTTTAAATGCAAAAACTTTAAAATATTATTAACCTCCTCCTTTTTTGAAGACAGTTGAAAATAACATGTTACTTAGATTAAACGTGATAATATTTTACAGCACAAACTTTCAGGTTAGGTTAAAGTAGTATTTACTGGAAAAGTGTTTTTACTCGGTTGACCAATATTTAAATCGAAAAGACTAATGAGCCCTTCTTGTTATTTTTGACAACTTTAATACCTTTTATACCTTGACTAATCTCTGTAATACTTATAAGTAATTATTATTAAGTTTAAATTTGGACTTTGTAAGATTTCATTAATTATAACTTTATCACATTATTCTATTAATTTATATCTAACGAGCGTTTGCCCGCGACTTCGTACACGCATAAACTCAAAGGTCCTATTTTCCGTTCCCGTGGGAATTCCGGGAATTCCTCCCATTATACAGACACTTATTGAGGAACCTTTATGCCAAGTATCACATCCGTGCACTCAAAGAATAAGATTTTATCATACAAACTAAAACATCATATATTTCCCGTTCTCGTGGAAATTTCGGGAATTCCTTTCATAACACAACCAGTCTCTTTTTGAAGAACTTTTATGCCAAGTATCGTATCCGTGCACTCAAGGAATAAGATTTTTCATACAAACTAAAAAGTCCAATAATTCCCGTTCCCGTGGGAATTTCGGGAATTCCTTCCTTAGTGCACCCCTACATCCTCTAAAGAATGTATGTTCCAAATTTCAGCTCTCTACGCCCAGTAGTTACGGCTGTACGTTGTCTGTCAGTCACTCAGTAACTCAGTCAGTAACGGAACAGTTTTATATAAGTATATTGATAAATGTTTTTATGTAAATTTAAGTTCTATAGTATATTTTGTATTGGGTAGTAATTGCAGCTGTATTTTGGTCAGTTTTTATCTGAGACTTGACTTAGTTAAATTTATTTTATTCTTATAATCAACATAAAGTTTAATTAGGACATTGTTAGATTTAATTGTTTACTATGTCATTATGATTTGTTAATTTTTAATTATTGTTTTTTATGTTATCATCATCATCATCATCATCATCACAACTCCGTGTAATGGGCCCACTGCAGGGCCCACTGCAGGGCCTCTGGGTGACGAGGAGGTTTAGGCCATAATCCACCGAGCTGGCCCAGTGCTGGCTGGTGGATGTCAGAATTTTCAGGGTGCCGATTGTTGGCGATAACGATGAGTTTACGATATTAAGATGTTTGTATGACTTCATGGTAACGGAAGTATGTTGGTAGCACTGTTAAAGAGGGCGCTAAATGCAATGAATGACTGACATTCGATGGCAGCGCCATAGGTTATATCTTGAAGTAGGATGATGGCAAGTGACACAGATACGGTTAGGACGGCTAGGTGCGCGGACGTATCTCGGACTGACGGTCGATAGTAGCTAGGTATTAATTGAGTTGGCATTGTAACTGTAAAGTAACTGACGGAACGGACTCGCGAATTAAGATTTTGTTGAGACTAAGCCAGGGTTATACCCAAGCCCACAGACTCGGTACTAAGTAACTGTCCAGTGATTTTTTTTTTTTTTTTTTTTTTTTTTTTTTTTTTCCGCCACAGAAAGCTTAAACTACCGACTTGACGCCCCTAAGGGAGCCACAGAAGGAGAGGAGGTGAATGCTTGATGCACGAAGAGGGGACCTTTGGGGGACTACCCCGCCAGCCAATCCCTAACAGTGCGGGACTCACCGAACCCAGCGTTACCCGCTAAACACCCCCTTTGCTGAGTTGTCCCGAGTTGGGTTAATCTCATCATCTGAACGACAGCCAATTGGAGTCAGAGGCTGCGTACCGGGCGTCCCAAGAGACAACCCGTCACGAAAGCTTATCGCAGGACCGAATCTGTAACAATAAAAAATTGGAAACGACGTCGTGTGAGTTATAAACACATGTTGTGTGAATTAATTGTTAAGGACAACCTAGAACCGGTTGGCTTGTTGAAGCTTCCTCACGAGGGAGGCGTGCTTGGATAGGATGGGGAGAGCATCGGCGAGAGAGTCCTGGCCGGCGTTGAGTGCAGCGCCGAGCTCAAGAATCTCGTCGATAGGAGCGACGGTGACCCAGAACGCCAAGCGATCAAAACTGACCTTCGCGTTCTGTACCGCGGGTTGGGCGGGCGGTCGCGACGGAGTCGCGGCCGCGCGCCCAGCCCAAGCGGTAGGAGTGACGTTCGAAACGGGTTTCGATGCGCATTCCACGGCCTGAGGGGCCTTAGCTTGAGGGGAGCCCTTAGGGGGCTGGGGGCGGTGTCTCCAATTAAGGGGATCGGCCGCCGCTTTGGAACGGACCGAGCGCGGCGCCTTAGGGCACCCGCGATAGTTCGCCGTGTGGCCGGACTGGCCGCAGAGGACGCAAGACGGATCTGTCGGGGACTCAAGGGTGCGGGAGCACTCCTTGGTAGCATGATCCTCTAGGCACTTAACGCACCTAGGTTTGGCAAAGCAATTGTGTGCCGCATGGCCATAGAGTTGGCAGCGGTGACATTGGCCGGGGTGACCTCTGTTGTGAGGTTTTTCTACTCGGATTTGCGAGAGGCCGCATACAGTGCGGGCCCCATTGCGAATTAGGGAGTTCCCGGCTGTGTTATTCGTTAGAATAACAAGCGCAAGGGGAAACTGTTTGCCTCGTTTGCTGTGCAACTTGTGCACGGACTCAACGGGGAAACCTTGAGATTTGAGATCCTCGGCGATAAGGTCGTTCGATAGCTCGAACGGCACGCCCCTAAGGATGACGCGGGCTTTACGCTCTTCCGGGAGAGCGTAAGTATGATAGGCGAATTGCCTTTGAGTTAGCAGGGAAGTCAGATTCCTGAAATCGATCAGAGTACATGGCTCGATCTTAATGAAGGCACCGGTGTTGGTTGCCTTCTTGTAATTGATCTTGGGGGCAGTCAGGCCCCCCGAACAGAGGGTCGAGACCTGTCCCCAAAGATGTTTATCCCGAAGGAAGACAGGGGGAGGGGGCTTAGAGCTCGGGGGAGGACCCTCGGGCTTGGAACGCGGGGCAACCTTGGGGCGCATTGCCGCCTTAGGGGCTTCAGCCGCCTTAGGGGCCGCTACCGCCTCGGGAGCCGCCGCTGGAGAGGGCGTGGGAGGAGCGGAAGAAGCGGTATTCTTCTTTTTCCTATTAGAGGACTTTTTACCTCGGACTGGGGTGAATTGAGTATCATCCGTAACAGTGTCATCCGAGTGGGACGCACTGACGGGCGAAGCCTTGCGTTTAGACGCAGCGGATTGGGCGGAGGACTCGGCAGACTCGGATACGGAAGATTCCGCTTCGGAGATGCCTTCCATGTACTCTGAGGGGCCAGGAGACACCGTAGAGCGCTGGGACTGGGCATCGAAACCCGGGGGGACCTGAGGGGTCTTAGCTTGGACAGCAGACGCAAAGGCAGCCGACACTTGAGCCTTGATGGCACGCAGATTGGCGTCTTCCAGCAGGCTTTGAAGCTGCTGTATTTGGGAAAGGAGGCGTGCTTCTTGCACGTGAAATGAGGCGAGGAGACGGGCCTCAGAGGCCTGAACAGTTTCGGCCACGCGGGCCTCAACTGCAGCATCAAACCTAGCTTGCTGAGAGGGCTCCATGATGGAGTACCCCCTGAAAAGGGTTGACCGTGCCGATGAACGGCGAGCGAACTAACCTAGCGAAAAAACCGATGCCGATGAACGGCGCGGAAACTGAAAAGAAGGGGTGCGTGCTCCTAACTCGAGCAGGCACCTAACCGTCCCCCGGGGAAAGGCCCAGTGCAATGGGTTCGGGTCTGCCGGATTTGTTAGCCCTGGAGAGCTAATAGCGTTCCGGGGCCACGCTAACGAGCTTCGTTGTCACCGTAAGGTATCAACTCGTTCAAACGCGGAACTTGGAAGTTTGTTTAAAGTTCGTCCTTTTCAGCACGAAAATCACTCAAACTTCCAAGTAGTAGGATAGCGAAGTTCGCGAATGCGTCGTTAGCACGCAAGTGGCGCCACTGTCGCAAAACGGCACTAATACGCGGCAATACCGACCGGAGAGCCTCGGAGTCGATAAGCGGTACAACGGAACGATAACGATAAGGGTCCTGCCGAGTCGACAAGTCCCTTATCGATAGAGACGGAGAGCACTGAGAGCACGATAAACACGACCACTGCGCGCGAACGATGAAACGGAACTGAGTCCAGTGATTAATTCTATCGTGGTTAATAAGGGTGCGGTCTATTTGGTAGAAACTTGATACTCCGAAACCTATTTGGGATAACTGACTT
This sequence comes from Stenoptilia bipunctidactyla, assembly GCA_944452665.1. Classification (NCBI taxonomy): domain Eukaryota; kingdom Metazoa; phylum Arthropoda; class Insecta; order Lepidoptera; family Pterophoridae; genus Stenoptilia; species Stenoptilia bipunctidactyla. The sequence continues at coordinate 13,697,315 of OX101750.1, forward strand.
CGCAGAAACTTCTTTAGTCGACCATTAATTAGGCATAAAAAATATTTGACATAAATATTTTTAGGCATAATGTGCTTATGACCGAATTTAGAATGGCATACATTTAAGATAGTAGAATTTTTATTGGCATATTTACCTTTGGCATAGTTAAAATTTTGTATAATATCATTTAGCATAACGTTCATTTAGAGTACAGATTATTTGGCATACTTTGACTAGGCATACTATGAAGATCATAGAATTTCAATTAGAATAATATAGATTGGGTTACTTTCTTCTTTAAAAATGCGTAGGTTAGGTTAGGTTAGTTTTGTGACCCAGAAACTAGGTTTAGCCTTCATCATAGCGGCTAGAACTAGGTGCAGCCGCACACCGGTGGCTAAACCTAGGTGTAGCCTAATCACAACCCCCTTAACCACGACCCCTTAACCTGGCTTTGCCATAGTTACCATCGACTCAAGAGTGTATATAAAAAGCCGAGCGTAGCGAGGCGACGATCATCCGAGCGCAGCGAGGTGATCGGCCACCACAACCCCGAAATGGATACACCTAGGTTTAACCACATGTGGCCGGCTGCACCTAGTTTTAGCCGGCTAAAAGTATAAAAGATGATTCTTGCTGTAAGCATTATGCGAAATGATGGTTCTACTTTTAAATTATTATGGATAAGAAATATATGCCATAAGATGAATCTGGTTTTGAACTTTCTGCGATGTGATGATTATACATTGTGATTATTATGGATACCAAAATTATGCGTACAGATAATTCTGACTTACAGAATTATGGGTTTCAATGTATGCTAAATGAGTTAATGCCCAACGATATTCTGCGAAAAGAGGTTTATGCTATTAGTTGTTATGCAATAAAAAATTATTACTTAAAAAGTTCTACTATAATAGGTGTACCCGGTTAATAAGCGTCATCGCTCACATCAGAAGTGGGATAAGCCTAAATCCTAATATTAATTAGTGTGTCGAATTATTTTTGCGAATCGTCTTCTCGGATCTGCCCAAGCTTAACTTTCGTTTGTGATTAGAGTGAGTTGTGGTAACCTCCGACATACAATCATAGATCTGTTGAAATAAGGCAGTATATTTCTTAAGAATAAAGGTGTATAACTGAAACTTATCGGATGCTGCCTAAGTCTAAAGGAGCTATCTGACGGAAGGATCTGTGGTTGTGTGATTATCATACAATCATAGATCTGTTGAAATAAGGCAGTATATTTCCTAAGAATAAAGGTGTATAACTGAAACTTATCGGATGCTGCCTAAGTCTAAAGGAGCTATCTGACGGAAGGATCTGTGGTTGTGTGAGATTATGGAGAGAACTATAATTAATCCCTGTCTAAGTCTAAAGAAGTGATTAATTATGGAAACAGTTTTATGGTGAGAGAGTCAGTGATTAGAGTAAATTCACGTGCCTAAGATAGTTCATCATTTTTGTTAGTTTTGTATAGCTTGCACAGATGTGACAAGGTAAAATTGTTTTGAAATAACGTACGGTTTGTCGAGACGTATCAAATGGTTTTTCGTAACTTTAGTTGATATAGATGAAGTTCAATTTAAGGCGAAAGATAATATTCAAAAGTTTTGATATTGCGTTTTAAGTACTTAATGATGATGAAAGTAAATTTAACGTTGAAGTTGTAGATTTTCTTTCTGATTATCGTGTATCCGTGACTCGGTAGAAATCGCTTTGTATCTTGCCAATCTTAGATTATTTTGCTGCGATTCTTAGGAGACACATTTTCTTATGTTTTAGTAACAGTAAACTTGTTATTATTGTGGCAATTGAAACGTAATATTACGATAGTGTGTGTTTAATGAATCACGGAGATAGGTAATAACGTGGAGATTGAAAAGATTGAAAATTGAAAATGCGTTGAACTTATTGCGATTGACAAAAGAGCTGGATTTTACTGTCGAACTGTTTGCAGTTGTCGAACAATTTTAATACTTTGTTGTTGTGAATTATGAAGTACAATGCGTTGACGTTAACCGATTCCTACTGAGTTTCTTGCTGGTTCTTCTCAGTAGATGGATCTTCCGAACCAGTGGTAGCTTTGCGTAAATTATAAAATCTTAATTTCGAATTTTGAAGGAAATATTAAATTGAAGTTTTAAAGAAAGTTGTGTTGTCAAATGGGAAACAAAAGCAAATGTTAAAGAACGAAGGAAAAATTTTGGTACGTTTAAGTGTAGCGTAAAACCCTTTAAATGCAAGTGATCCTGGCAAGAACGGTGTGGGAAAAACCCGGGCTCTTAAGTGAGGCATAGTCCCATTAAGTGCGGGTGACATTTGCTGATGTTTCTCAGGACATTCGATTAGAGCATTTTTGTATACTTTTGAGAATTAGCTTGACTTCATTGTCAGGAGTGGCCAAGCCGCCACTTTGGTATGATTGTTTCAGATTAACACACGAGGACGTGTGTCATCGCAGGATGGCCGTGTTGGCGATAACGATGAGTTTACGATATTAAGATGTTAGTATGACTTCATGGTAACGGAAGTATGTTGGTAGCACTGTTAAAGAGGGCGCTAAATGCAATGAATGACTGACATTCGATGGCAGCGCCATAGGTTATATCTTGAAGTAGGATGATGGCAAGTGACACAGATACGGTTAGGACGGCTAGGTGCGCGGACGTATCTCGGACTGACGGTCGATAGTAGCTAGGTATTAATTGAGTTGGCATTGTAACTGTAAAGTAACTGACGGAACGGACTCGCGAATTAAGATTTTGTTGAGACTAAGCCAGGGTTATACCCAAGCCCACAGACTCGGTACTAAGTAACTGTCCAGTGATTAATTCTATCGTGGTTAATAAGCGTCATCGCTCACACGATATGGCTTCTGACAAACCCTAACGACTACTGTATACAAGTATACAGCATCCGGGACCGACAGCTTAACGTGCCCTCCGAAGCACGGAAGTCGCCGTGAGAAAAATGGTCGGCGGTCACCCATCCAAGTACCGACTGCGCCGAACGTTGCTTAACATGTGATATCGTAAGATACACACAGTAACCACGGCGGCGCCACGACGACTTCGTATGTAACTAATTTTAAAAATGCAAACATTTCAACACAATTTTAAATTGTTAAGAAATAAATTAATTGAATTGAATCCCGTTAAAAAGCGTTTTATTTAAGATTATTACGTTTAATTGTTGGCTTCTAAAGTTAATACAAAAAATTTGCTATAGCAACAAAAACATCTGTTATATGTTTCATACAGTACTTATCATTGTTTTTAGTGTAAAAACTTTGACATAATTAACGTTTACTTCTTTGGAAGCCGCAAAAAGTCTCCTGCGTATGCGCATGACCGCTTCGAGAGCGTTATGGAATTGTTCATTTTTTATCCGCTCAGTATAAAACATTGCAAGTCGATGAGGCGCCGGCGTGACTATCTACCTGTCTAAATAACTCGTATAATAAAGAAATACGAAGCTAAAAAGCAGACTTCATATACATTTTAAAGTCTTTCTTAAAACCTGAAAAAATCTTCGGAAAAAATTAGTTTGATTTTGAAATTTATACGGGTTTATAGTCCTTTGAAGCAGGGACTACTAAAATGGCAGTACCCTTATTAGTGTACTGCTTCATCAAACACAATACCTGTACAAGTTATTACAATCTAACTTAATCATATCAGTACCTATATAATGTATACCGGATTGATTTCTGTAAATGTTTATACATACATACATACATAACGTCACGCCTATATCCCTTATGGGGTAGGCAGAACACCAGATGTTACAAGACCATCTGATGTCACGTTTGACAAATTGGAGGTATTATAAAGATGGAGAGAGACTATTGTAGTGACAGGGGATCAGCCTATCGCCCACAAAAACGGCTTTAAAAACTCTGTCCCTTAACTGACTTTTACAGTATGCCCGGGAAGAGAAGCAGCTGGCACATTCTACGTTTTTCTTTCGCTCACAGTCCAGCATGGAAGCAAATGTTTATAGTACAAAAATATTTTAACCTATTTAATTTCTGTACCGAAATGTATAAGTCAGCATATGTCCCTACGCTTCATAGGCTTCAACTAAACTATCGAACATTTTACAGTTACTTAAAAATAAAATTTTAATATGAATATTAATACCGGAAAATTTCAGTTAACTGAAAAAAAAACAGTTATGCTATAATAATAAAAAAGGTACACAAATTATTTCAGTATGAATTCCTGTACTGTTATTTTTAAATACACCTAATTTAACGGTATGACGTCATACAGAAAAAAAAATGTACAGAAATTCATACCGGTATGCAGTCCTTGCTTTAAGGTATCTTTTTTTGAATGAAATAAGCATATTCGAATCAATGCATAAATTGACGAAATTATCGGGTACCAAAAAACATACAGACGAATTTAGAACCTACTCCTTTTGGAAATCGGTTGAAAACTTGAACATAACTGATGAAATAATCGCGTAAGGAGCATTCAAAAGTATTTAAAACCTCCTCCTTTTGGAAGTCGGTTGAAAACTTGAAACATTCCTGTGGCGATTTAAAAGTTAACCGTTTGAAACGGCTTCTGTTTGTTACGGCTTCTGAATTGAATGGCTACCGAAAAGTATAGGTTTACCTTATTACTAAGTCCTTTAGTTAATTAACTCTGAAAGTCGTCGTGGCCCCATGGTTAATGTGTGTATCATACGATATCACAGGTTAAGCAACGTTCGGCGCGGTCGATACTTGGATGGGTGACCGCCGACCATTCATATCTCACGACGACTTCCGTGCTTCGGAGGGCATGTTAAGCAGTCGGTCCCGGATGCTGTATACTTGTAGACGGTAGACGTTAGGGTTTGTCAGAAGCCATCTAGGCGCCCTAAAAATTCTGGCATCCACCACCCAGCACTGGGCCAGCTTGGTTGATTATGGCCTATACCTCCTCTTCACCCAGGGGAGAGACTCATGCCCTGCAGTGGGCTCATTATAAAGAGTTGTGATGATGATGATGATGAAAAAAACATACAGAAGAATTTAGAACCTTAATATTTTGGAAATCGGTTGAAAACTTGAACATAACTGATGAAATAATCACGTAAGGAGCATTCAAAAGTATTTAAAACCTCCTCCTTTTGGAAGTCGGTTGAAAACTTGAAACATTCCTGTGGCGATTTAAAAGTTAACCGTTTGAAACGGCTTCTGTTTGTTACGGCTTCTGAATTGAATGGCTACCGAAAAGTATAGGTTTACCTTATTACTAAGTCCTTTAGTTAATTAACTCTGAAAGTCGTCGTGGCCCCATGGTTAATGTGTGTATCATACGATATCACAGGTTAAGCAACGTTCGGCGCGGTCGATACTTGGATGGGTGACCGCCGACCATTCATATCTCACGACGACTTCCGTGCTTCGGAGGGCATGTTAAGCAGTCGGTCCCGGATGCTGTATACTTGTAGACGGTAGACGTTAGGGTTTGTCAGAAGCCATCTAGGCGCCCTAAAAATTCTGGCATCCACCACCCAGCACTGGGCCAGCTTGGTTGATTATGGCCTATACCTCCTCTTCACCCAGGGGAGAGACTCATGCCCTGCAGTGGGCTCATTATAAAGAGTTGTGATGATGATGATGATGAAAAAAACATACAGAAGAATTTAGAACCTTAATATTTTGGAAATCGGTTGAAAACTTGAACATAACTGATGAAATAATCACGTAAGGAGCATTCAAAAGTATTTAAAACCTCCTCCTTTTGGAAGTCGGTTGAAAACTTGAAACATTCCTGTGGCGATTTAAAAGTTAACCGTTTGAAACGGCTTCTGTTTGTTACGGCTTCTGAATTGAATGGCTACCGAAAAGTATAGGTTTACCTTATTACTAAGTCCTTTAGTTAATTAACTCTGAAAGTCGTCGTGGCCCCATGGTTAATTTGTGTATCATACGATATCACGTTAAGCAACGTTCGGCGCGGTCGGTACTTGGATGGTTGACCGCCGATCATTCATTTCTCACGGCGACTTCCGTGCTTCGGGCACGTTAAGCAGTCGGTCCCGGGTGCTGTGTACTTGTATACAGTGGTCGTTAGGGTTTGTCAGAAGCCATTTCGGCGCCCTGATTATTCTAGCGTCCACCACCCAGCACTGGGTCAGCTTGGTGGATTATTGCTTATACCTCCTGGTCACCCAGGGGAGAGACTCATGCCCTTCAGTGGACTCATTACAAAGAGTTGTGATGATGATGATGACTAAGTCCTTACATTCTGCTTACATATGAGAAGCTCTATGGAATAGTTTTTTTTTTTTTTATCCGTATGTATGTACAGAAGCCAGCAGATCAAGCGTTACATTACCTGTCAAATTTCCGCAACCAATTTTTTTTTAAAGATTAGTAACGTTTGATAATGTACCTATTATAAAACATAATAAGTCGAAGAGGCGCCGGCGTCACCTATCTAAAGTATAATTAAGAAATGGGCAACATTAAAAAAATAATTTTTTCCACATTTCCAACTGCTTACGTCGTCATTCACGTACAAAGTATAGGAGTCATACACAACGTGCCCGCGCCGCGGCGCACGGCATACTAGCGCGCGGTGCGCGCTGCGAGATATTTATGTGGCGAGGCTGACGCGGCCGTCTAGTGTCTTCGTTCGGCGCTACGTGCCCCCGCCTGTGACCATCGCAACACTGAAGCACGGATCGAAAACTCGCGCATATTTACGTAGCTGTTAGAGCGAGACGATGTCGTGTTATTTGTTGTCCTTGTCTAACACTAATATATAAACGGTCGAACTTTTGCATTAAATGATTATTACAACTTGAACGCTGTTTTACTCCTCAACTCCTCTGCCTGGCGCGAGCACCCACAGTGGTGACTTCCGACGTGAACGATCTCAGCGGCCAAGCACATTCCAGCCGGCTTCCCACCAGCGGGATCCCCCGGTGTTGGAATTCAAGAGGCACCCTACGGCCGCTGAGTATTGGCGCAATCTTGACCGGCAGAAATCTCAATTTGATACTCGGAGGAGCCAGCCACCATGTCTGAAGAACAGCAAAATTTAAGACAAAGCGAAGCTTTCCAAGACGTCAACGCGGTCTCCGTTCAGTCAAGAATGTTACCCTTTTGGCGCGAACTTCCCCGCGCCTGGTTTATTCAATTTGAAGCCGTCGTCGAACCGTTGAAGACTTCGGACGACCAAAAGTTCCGGTACCTACTACAGCAGCTGCAAACAGAAGACCTACGACACCTAACGGATATACTCTACAACCCTCCGTCGACCGGAAAATATGAAAAACTCAAGCAGCGGCTCATCGAGACCTACGACAAGTCGGACGTGAAGAACTTCCAAAGGCTCATCAGTGGCCTAGAACTAGGAGATATGAAACCCACTCAACTCCTCAGGAAGATGCGAGAGCTGTCCAGCGGCATGATAACCGAAGAAGGGATCAGAATCGAGTGGCTGAACCACTTGCCGGCACAAGTACGAGTCGTCCTTTCGGTAAACAACGAGTCGTCACTCGACACGCTCGCGGCGATGGCTGACAAGATGGTTGAGTACGCAGAAGGACCTAGCGTCGCTGCAGTCACTGTGACAGACTCGCCGACACCTTCGACACACATGGAAGCCCTAGCCAAGCAAGTGGAGAAGCTGACGTTGGAGATCGCCGAACTGCGACGTGGCCGGCCGCATTACAGACACCGCCGTCGGCCGTACAACTTCAGATCACGCTCACGCTCGCAGTCAACGCAGCGTGGCCCCGCTCCGAAGCCTGGAGACGCCAACTGGCAGTGTCGTTACCACTTCCGCTACGGTGACAGAGCAAAGAGGTGCGAATCACCTTGCTGTAGAAGACAGAAAGGCGCGGGAAACTAAAATTGACACCGACCGTGGCGGACGTCGGTGTCTCACACGCAAGTCATCGCCTGTGTGTTTTCGATCGCAACACCCGAGAACGTTTCCTCGTCGACACGGGCGCCGACATTTCAGTGCTATCCGCTACACACAAAAGAAACAAGAAAAACATCGCAAACGCCTACAAACTTTACGCAGCAAATAATTCCTCGATCAACACGTATGGCGAGAAAACTATGAATTTGAACTTGGGACTACGTCGTAACTTTCAATGGACGTTCGTGATAGCTGACGTAAAGACCTCGATTTTGGGCGCTGACTTCCTACGAAATTTCAAGCTGCTTGTCGACTTAGACAAAAGAAGACTGGTTGACAAAGTCACCGAGCTATCCATCGACGCACTTCAAGTAACACATAACGCCGAGTCCGTACACGTCGTCAGCGAGCAACAGGCCTACCACAAAATTCTCAAACAATACCCGAATGTACTGCGGCCAATGTCACTGAAGCAGCCGAGCAAACATGAAGTCGTCCATCACATAGAAACGACGGGCCCCCCCCTTTCCGCTCGACCTCGCCCCTTACCGCCAGACAAGTACGCAGCGGCGAAACAAGAGTTCGAGCGCATGATCGAGATGGGAATCTGCAAGCCTTCCAAGAGCCCCTGGGCGAGCCCCTTACACATCGTGAAGAAAAAAGATGGCACACTGCGGATATGTGGCGACTACAGACGCCTCAATTCGGTCACACAACACGACCGCTATCCCATACCACGACTACAAGACTTCACATACCAGCTCTACAACAAGAAAATATTCTCGAAACTCGATTTGAAAATGGCATACTACTGGCTTCCAATTTCTAAGGAAGATGCAGAGAAGACAGCCATTGTAACTCCATTCGGACTCTTCGAGTTCAACTGTATGACATTCGGATTGCGTAACGCCAGCCAGACCTTCCAACGGTTCATGCATCAAGTGCTCAGGGGCATTGAGGGATGTTTTTGTTACATTGACGACATACTCTTGTGCGCAGAGGATGAAGACCAGCATCAGCAGCTCCTACACCTAGTACTTCAACGCCTAGACCAGTACGGCGTCACACTAAATATAGAAAAGTGTGAATTTGGAAAAAAAGCCATAAATTTCCTGGGCTATGAAGTCTCGGTGGAAGGCATCAAACCTAACAAAGATCGTACTCAAGTCATCGCGGCGTACCCGAAACCGAAGACAATCATCGAGCTACGACGCTTCCTAGGCATGATAAACTTCTACAGAAACTGCCTGCCTCATCAAGCTGACATACAAGTCGAATTAAACAAATACCTACATAACAAAAAAAAGAATGACAAGACGCTCATCGACTGGACGCCTCAAGCAGAACAAGCCTTTGAGAAATGCCGCCAAAGCATCTCGGAAGCAGCCATCCTCACTCACCCAGTCGCCGGCAGCCCGCTCTCCATTATGACCGACGCCTCCGACCATTGCCTTGGCGCCGTAATTCAACAGAAAACAGACGGTGCATGGAAACCACTCGCATTCTTCTCGAAATCGATGAGTGAAACTCAACGCCGCTACAGTGTGTACGACCGCGAACTCCTTGCTATGTACACAGCTGTAAAATACTTCAGAAGACTCGTAGAAGGCTGCGAGGTCGTCATTTATACAGACCACAAGCCGCTCGCCTACGCACTATCAAGATCAGCGAGTAACAGCGATACACCCAGGCGAGAACGACAGCTGCATTTCATCAGTCAATTCTGTTCGAAAATAATATACCTAAAGGGAGAAGAAAACACAGTGGCCGACGCACTATCACGCTTGGAAGAGATACAGTGCCCTACAACTATCGACTACAATCAACTAAGCATCGACCAAAGCAACGATTCAGAGCTAAAGAAGCTGAAAACGCAAACAAATTTGAAGTTTGGTGAAATAACGCTGCCAGGGCTGGATCGACCAATCACGTGCGAGCTATCAACATCAACACCTAGACCCTATCTTCCGAAGACATATCGACACGCAGCCTTCAAAGCGCAACACGAACTATGCCACCCAGGCGCACGAACTACAAGAAAAATAATGTCAAGCAAATTCTTCTGGCCGTCGATAAACAAAGAAGCGGGGCAGTGGGCGAGGGCTTGTATCAGCTGTCAACGCGCCAAAGTCTCAAGACACGTAACTACGCCTTTTGAAAAGTTCCCGCCATCACAGCGCTTTGAACACATACATATAGATATCGTTGGCCCGTTACGCTTATCAAACGACTTTAGATACTGCGTCACTATCATTGACCGCTGTACTAAGTGGCCTGAAGCCATACCAGTCCGTGACGTCACGGCGGAGATCGTCGCGCAAGCACTATATGAAACATGGATAGTGAGATTCGGCTGCCCGCTGCGCATCACAACGGACCAGGGACGTCAGTTCGAGTCCCATCTGTTCAACGCGTTAATGAAAAAATTCGGCATCACTCGCCTACGCACAACCGCCTACCATCCACAGTCGAACGGGCAAGTTGAACGGTGGCATCGCACTATGAAGGCCGCACTAATGGCTCGCGGCGCTACGACTACATGGACAGACGAACTTCCCACCGTGCTACTAGGACTACGCACCGCGCTACGGCAAGATAATAACCTTAGTCCAGCCCTCATGACGTATGGCACTACGCTTCGTGTTCCCGCCGACTTTTTTACGCCTCAAGACTCAAACATTAACGACGCCGACCTAGTGCGCCGTCTCGCTCGCACGATGACCTCGCTCACGCCGACTCCGCATCGCGCCCAACCGACAACACGGCAACCGTTTGTGTACAAGGACCTAACAAATTGTACACACGTCTTCATTCGCAACGACACTGTCAGGGCGCCGCTTACACCGCCCTACGACGGCCCTTACGAAGTACTCAAGCGATATGACAAATACTACAAAGTTCAGCTTCCACTACGAACTTCAGTCGTGTCATTGGATAGACTCAAACCTGCATACATCGTGAGTGAAGACGAAGAAACAGAAGCAAGCAGCTCGAGGACCAGCAGCACATCGGCAGCGACCTCCAGCTCGACCACAGACCTTCATGACCCAACCACGGCTAGTGCACCTGCAGATCAACCCTACATCACTAGAAGCGGAAGAGTAGTTAAGAGAACTGTACGTTTCTCTTGAGGGGGAGTGATATAGGAGTCATACACAACGTGCCCGCGCCGCGGCGCACGGCATACTAGCGCGCGGTGCGCGCTGCGAGATATTTATGTGGCGAGGCTGACGCGGCCGTCTAGTGTCTTCGTTCGGCGCTACGTGCCCCCGCCTGTGACCATCGCAACACTGAAGCACGGATCGAAAACTCGCGCATATTTACGTAGCTGTTAGAGCGAGACGATGTCGTGTTGTTTGTTGTCCTTGTCTAACACTAATATATAAACGGTCGAACTTTTGCATTAAATGATTATTACAACTTGAACGCTGTTTTACTCCTCAAATCCTCTGCCTGGCGCGAGCACCTACAAAAGAAAATGTTGTTTCTGAAGACAGAATTTTTCAAAATTCTTTATAAATTTTGATGAAATGTATACGATTATCTTTAAGTTATGTTGTAAGAAATTAAATAAGAATCATCAAAAGTAAATTTCAGTTGACGAAATTATCGCGTACCAAAAAGACATACCGTCGAATTTAGACAGGAATTTAACAGGAGAGACGAATTAGGCTGCAAACTGGACGGCAGCGACGCGGGAAATCTGGGCCGTCTCGACGCCAGCGGGGGCGTGTCGCTGTCGCTGTCGCTGCCGTCCAGTTTACAGCCTTAGACGAATTATTGCAGACTACTTTTGGAAGTGGGCTGAAAACTTTAACCACTAGTGAGGCGATTTAAAAACCTATTAAAGGTTAACCGTTTGAAACGGCTGCCATTTGCTTCGACTACTGAATAAAAAAGCTACCGAAACGAATAGCGAGCCGAGCGATCCATGAATAATCCATGCTCGCTCGGCTCGCGCACTTGTATAGCTATATGCAACCTGAAATACTCTTCCTCGCTGCGCTCGTCGTCGCACCTAACCGTACCGACTCGGCCTTCCGATGCGGGAGCCCTAGCCTAGAAAATATCTCGACAAAAGCTTATCTATTTGAGTAAATTTTTTTACTGAGATAGACGAGGTATTTTCGAGTAATATGCATAAACAAAATTCAAAAAAGTTTTATTCATCTTAGGAATTTCACAAAACACTTGATGAGGTCAGTCATCACATACTTCGGCTTTAACTAGGTGTTGATAGTTGTTGAATAAGATATTACAGTAGACCAAGAAACAAAAAAGCCGGCGGAAAAAAACTCTTGGAACTATTTTTCAGTCAGAATTATCAAATTAATACAAATAGGTACAGTACGAATTGGCCGTGACATGAAAAAATAACAAACACAAGACAGCTAATTGTGAGAGCCAATGTCATGCCACAACCAAATTGCATACATAGTAGGTGCAATGAGCTATGGATGCACAATACGAACATGACAAACTGGTACCAGAGCTCTTCAAAAGCTCTTCTATTAGAGTCTGTCTCATGACTCAAGTAGTTAGCCTTTGTAAATACGCTTCCCGGCTCGCCGGCCATTTTGTTATAAGCCGCTAGCGTATTTCATCTATCTTAAATTCCATTGTAACTTTAAAAAACCGTATTAAATATTAAACTCATACATACTGGGATACAGGCGTGAAGTTATGTATGTATGTATTAAACTCCTGGACTGTATTAAACTCTCTGTCCCGAAGAATAACACACTGAGTTTAACTGAATTCAACCTTCTTACCTTATATTTTATATTTTTATTTTCCTGTAGCTTCTGTTACTCATTTTTTTTATTATTTTTCATAAATTGTAAAATAAACACTGACACGGTATTTGAAATTGGACCATAAGTTTTCTTACAATCAATGTTTAAAGTAGTGAAACTGGATTTACGGAAAAAAGGAAAACCCAAATATATAAAAAAAATATTGGAAATGACCTCCCTTATGTCACGTTAAAAGATTCCGGAATAATTACCCATAACCCTGTAAGTATAGTTTGTTCTTTTACATACATACATACATAACTTCACGCCTGTATCCCTTATGGGATACGCAGAACACCAGAGGTTATAAAACCATCTGATGTCACGTTGACAAATTTGGAGGCATTATAATGCTAGAGAGAGACTATTGCAGTGACAGGGGGTCAGCCTATCGCCCACAAAAAACCTCCACTAAAACTTCTGTCCCTTAACTGAGTTATACAGTATGCCCGGGAAGAGAAGCAGCTAGCACACTCTATGTTTTTCCTTTGCTCCCAGTCCAGCATGGAAGCAATTATTCTTTTCTCACATTTAATTGTCATTCGTTTTAACAACTCCATTTTATATATTGTGTTATTATTGTACTTATATCGAATAAATTTTTGAATTTAAATTGGATATTTATTAACACAATACTGCAATTAATAAATTGTGATGTTTATAAACCATTCTCTGAAAAGACGTCATCCATTCTTAAAAACTATATAAAAAACGGTTCAGTAATTTTTGTTTGATTGCATACCATGACACAGAAAATATATCTAAGAATATCATTTAATTTTTGAGTTCATTGTGCCGAGACAGACAGATAAATCGAATGAATAAAATTCTATTGTTTTCCTTGTTCGATCTTGCCTATAAGAGGGTAGTTGCATATCTTCCACAAACCTTTACGACGGAGTGCGCAAACGCACTTGTCTTCGAACTGCCTGCCTGACTGCCACCACGAGCGTGGTCAGCAGACACTGAGAGATCATAATTATAAGTACTTTGCGAACCGACCGCGAGTGCATTCTAATACTTACGATAAGACTGTATTGTTTAGTGATTGTGCCAGAATTACTGGATTTGTTGTGACTATCCCATCAACGGTGTGGCAGCTCCGTAGTTCTTCAGGTGAGTGGTTGATTTTGTTCTTACCCGATTATAAGGCAGATTGACTACTCTTTCACTATAAAAATACATTAATTTCATACACACACATACCTACAGTCCATTACAAAAAAATCAATTTCAGCGGCCTCTAGAAAGGTGTGCAAACCGCACATAAATTTTGGTCCTTCGAGCCGGATTCTTTGTTAGTTAATTTCCCCCGATTAGGATACTTAATTACGCAAAATCCATTCGTATAATCCAATACTCAATTCTTACTTTTTGCCTTTTCCGTCACCTTTTCGATCAAAGTCCAAAGTTCTTTGTTACGTTAATCCAATATGGCGAAATCGAAAGAAACAATCGAGACGCGCTTAGACAAAGATTTTGTTATACTAACTAAACGTAAAGAAAGATGTTTTGAAGAAATGCAATTTATTTACGATAAATCTAAAGAAATTCTTAATGCCGAATCAGATTTTCAATCTTTATTTTTATTACGAGCTGCCGAAATTGACAATATTCGTGCAGAGTTTAAATCCTTAACTTACAAAATATTTGAATTAGAACGACAAATAAACACTAGTTCGTCATTACGTAATGAAGAGTTGAACAGTTTCGATGATTTATATTTTCTTGTAAAACTATGCATATCGAAATTGCAGCCTTGTGTGCAAGAACAGAAGGTTGAAATTTCTAAACCTTCTGTGGAATCTAGACCTCGTCTTCCAAAAATTGAACTATTTGTTTTTGATGGCCAAATTGAGAATTTTACGACCTTTTACGAAACATTCTGTTCATTAATACACAACCAAAGTAACATACCTAAAATAGATAAATTCCACTACCTTCTGTCGTGCACAAAGGGTGCTGCATTAAATATAGTTAAGAGTTTACCTATTACTGCCAGTAACTACGATTTAGTCTGGCAGAGTTTACTAAGTAAATATCAGGATAACCGAATGTTGGCTAGTCGGTATCTAGACAAAATGTTAACTTTTTCTTCGTTAAGTAAGGAATCTTCTGCTAATCTCAACAATTTTATCGAAACATTTGAACATTCTTACAAGGCAATTCAAGCATTAAAAATAAATGATTTAAGTAGTTACATACTGTGTCATATTGCATTACGAGCTCTCGATCCTCAAAGTCGAAAGTCATTTGAACAAAACCTAAATCAAAATTCTATACCTACTTTTGAAGAATTAATTAGTTTTGTACAAAATCAGGTCAAGGTGCTTGATCACGCTGATTTATCTTTTAATACACAAAATAATCATCCAAATCAGTTAAAAAAACAAAATACAAATAATAACCAGGTTAAATATAATTTAAAGGATAAATCTACATCTAAAAATTATAACTATTCTTCGATTAAAAATCAAGTTACTTGTTTACTTTGTGGTAAGGATCATTTTATATTCAGATGCGAACAATTTCGTAAATTATCAGTGAACGATAGGATCAGCCGTGCTGAAGCCTTAAATTTATGCCGTAACTGTCTTAAACCTAATCATAAAGTGAACAATTGTCATAGTAACTATAGGTGTTTAATTTGCAAACTGCCGCATCATTCATTGTTACATAATGTTGATGAATTCGTGAAACCGGTTCCGACGGTATCTGCGGCGGCGCTGGCCGCGACACCCGCGCCTGCGCCTACTCCCGCGCACGCGCCCGTCTCACTCGGCCACAATAGCTGCCATGCATCTTTACCTACTCAACAAAATTATAGCTGTGCAGTCATATTAGGAACAGCTATTGTTCACGTTTTAGACACTTTAGGTAAATATCAACCCTGTCGCGTGCTTATAGATTCCGGAGCGCAATCTAATTTTATTTCAATTAGTTGTTTACAACGCTTAGGGTTGAGACATACTAAGTGTCCTTATTCTATATATGGATTAGGTGGAGAAAGTGTAAAGAATCACGGCATGACAACGTTTAGTTTTAAGTCAACAATAAATAATAATACAAATTTTACTATCGATGCCGTAATTTTACCGAAAATTACCTCCGATTTACCGACTGTACAAATTCCGGAAAAAATAATAAATAAATATAATAATTTAGCTCTAGCCGATCCTACTTTTTATAAAAAATCTCCTATTGATATTATTTTAGCAGGAGACGTTTTTCCTCATATTTATTCTGGTGAAACTATCACCTTTTCCCCTAATATACCTAGCGCAATCAATAGCGTGTTTGGCTACGTGATAGCCGGAAGACTAGAAGTAAACAATTCTAGCACTTTTAGCTCTTTAGCGGCTACAAATTCATTGGTGTCGTACACTTTTGAAGAAAATCTCATCAATGATACCCTTAAGCGATTTTGGGATGTGGAAGAGGCACCGTGTGCTATTTCACTAAGTCCAGAAGATGAGATTGCTGAACATATTTATAATAAAAATCACTATCGCGACTCGAGCGGTCGCTACGTATCGCCCATCCTCATGAATCCGAAGCACGAGTCTCTTGGCGACTCCTACGATTCTGCCTTTCGGCGACTTGTGAGCGTCGAGCGCCGGCTCGCACGGAAACCTGAACTGCGCCGGGCATACGTCGACTTCATGAAGGAATACGAATCCTTAGGTCACATGGAGTTGTACACGGGCCCTGAACCCTCTGCTTACATAATTCCACACCATTGTGTGCTACGCCCTAGCAGCACCACCACGCCCTTACGAGTGGTTTTCGATGGTTCTGCTAAAACAAGCAACGGAGTTTCCCTAAATGATACGCTCTTAACCGGCAGAAAATTACATAACGATATTTTAAAGGTTATTTTCAATTTTCGCCTACATGAAGTATGTTTAACGGCTGACGTTTCTAAAATGTATAGATGTGTTTTTATTAGGCCCGCTGAGCGTAAATATCAACACATTTTATGGCGGGAAGTTCCATCTGAACCTGTCCGCGTATATGAGCTGAAAACCAACACGTACGGGTTGCGCAGCGCCCCCTACGTGGCCGTGCGTACCCTGCAGCAGCTGGCGCAGGATGAGCGCGTCCGCTACCCGCGCGCCGCTCGCGCGCTCACCTCGGGGTTTTACGTAGATGACTATTTGTGGTCGTGTGTGTCGGTGCGCGAGGCTGCGGCCATGCAGGACGAGCTCACGGCGCTGCTGCGCGCCGCGGGTTTCGAGCTCCGCAAGTGGGCGAGCAACCGTCCAGAGCTGCTTGAACGCATGCAAGCAGATCAAATTACTCAAATCAATTTTGAAGACGATACGTTATTGTCATCTTTGAAAGTTTTAGGTTTGACATGGTTACCATCAAGCGATTGTTTCTCCTATAATTACAATTTGACTGATTATAGCTATACAAAACGTTCAGTGCTAAAACTCTTAGCAAGTATATTCGATCCTGTCGGTTTTATTGCACCTTGTACGTTTGTAGCGAAGTGTATTATGCAGGACTTATGGAAGCTCAGCCTCGGTTGGGACGAACACTTACCTCCTGAATTGTACTCTAAGTGGGATAGGTTCATCTCCGAGCTACCGACTATGTCTCAGCTGCGTATAGATCGTCACGTTTTAATACCTAACTATGATTCTGTACAGATGATAGGATTCTGTGACGCTTCATCTAGAGGCTTTGCCGCATGCATCTACTTGCTCAGCACTGACCCAGATGGCGCCACAAAGGTTAGGTTACTCATTAGTAAATCAAAGGTCGCACCTATTAAACCTATGTCAATACCTAGACTCGAGCTGATGGCAGCCGTGCTGCTATCTAAATTAATAAAATTTGTTATTCAAAATATTAGCATTAATTTATCTATTACCGCGTTAACTGATTCTACTGTTGTACTCTCATGGTTACAAACCCCAGCATATAAACTAAAAACATTTGTGGCTAACCGTGTTAGTCAGGTTTGCGAGGTCATATGTCCGAACCGCTGGTTTCATGTAAACAGTAGTAACAATGCAGCTGATCTATGCTCGCGTGGCGCGCTGCCGAAAGCGTTCGTCGGCGCGTCCGCCGATTGGATCTGCGGGCCCAAGTGGCTGCATGATGACGTCACTACCTGGCCTATCACAACGTTTCATATTGAAAACTCTGAAAGTGTCCTTGAACAGAAATCCTCGACAGACACTTTTAATTTTATTTCTCAAGTTGTCACTAACAACTTAGAAGATTGTTTTGGCAAATTTTCAAGTTTTAATAAATTGCAACGCTCTATTGCCTGGTGTCATCGTTTTATAAATAATTCAAAATTAAAGCGCGATCGTATCTTAGGCCCCTTGTCAAGTAACGAAATACGTCAAGGTCATAATTCGATTATAAAAATTCTGCAGTCTAATCATTTTTCATCCGAATTTAAATCATTAAATCAAAATAACTATGTGGTTTCATTGCGTAAGCTGTCACCCTTTATTGATTCCCTTGGGTTTCTCAGGGTGGGGGGTAGGATCTCACAATCTGACCTACCCTCGGATGCGAAACATCCACTACTGTTACCCAAAAAATGCCATACAGTTAACCTTATTATACAATATTTTCATAAATTATATTTACATGTAGGTCCTCGAACACTTCAAGGAATATTATGTAAAAAATATTGGATTATAAATGCTCGTAGCATTATTCGATCTGTTTTGTCAAAATGTCATAATTGTTTTAAATTTAAACCTACTAATTTACAACCTCTTATGGGAGACCTGCCCTCAACTCGACTAAAACCAGACAAGGTTTTTAATCATGTCGGTTGTGACTTAGGCGGTCCATTTTTTGTAAAGGAAAGCCTAAGACGCAACGCTAAGATCAATAAGGCGTATTTATGTCTTTTCGTTTGTTTTTCCACAAAGGCCGTGCATTTAGAGGTACTGTCAGACCTTACTGCTGAATGTTTTCTTGCTGCCCTTGATCGTCTCGTTGCCCGCCGTGGGCTTTGTACCTGTCTTTATTCCGACTGTGGAAAGAATTTCGTCGCCGCTGCAAGGCATTTAAAGGACACTGCAGCCATTTTTAAACGTGAATCAAATCGAGTGGAAGTTTAATGCTCCGAATGCACCTTCCATGGGTGGTTTGTGGGAGGCTGGTATCAAATCAGCCAAACACCACATGTACCGAGCAGTCGGAGATAGAGTTCTCACTTTCGAATAACTTTCAACCCTATTTTGTAAGGCAGAAGCGATCATGAATTCTCGGCCCTTATGCTCGCTTTCTGATAATCCTAACGAATTCGACGTCCTGACTGCAGGTCATTTTATTATTGGTCAAAGCTTGCTGGCCGTGCCAGAAGCTAACCTTGATTGTGTACCTATGAATAGATTGTCACGTTGGCAATGTATACAGAAGGCATCCCAGTCATTTTGGAGGCGATGGTCAGATGACTACTTGCACACATTACAACAGAGAGCAAAATGGTTTGCCTCACCTTCCAATATAAAGGTTGGAGATTTAGTCTTAGTTAAGTCTGATTTATCGCGTTCTTTACAGTGGCCTTTGGGCAGAGTCGAAACTGTTCATCCGGGTATAGATAATGTAGTCAGAGTCGTTACAGTTAGGACTCAAAAGGGTGTTTATACCCGCCCTGTCAACAAACTTTGCCCTTTACCATACGCAAATTAAAATTCATGTATTTAACATTACATGAATAAACCTAGTTTTAAGTTTCTAAACAAAGTTATTTACAATACCACTATACATTTACACTTTACATTTCAGTTTTGTTTTCATTTAAGTTAGGTACCCATCACATATTAGTTAAATTCATTCACTTGAAATCTTCACACTGATTTCGGTGGGGGGTATGTTCGATCTTGCCTATAAGAGGGTAGTTGCATATCTTCCACAAACCTTTACGACGGAGTGCGCAAACGCACTTGTCTTCGAACTGCCTGCCTGACTGCCACCACGAGCGTGGTCAGCAGACACTGAGAGATCATAATTATAAGTACTTTGCGAACCGACCGCGAGTGCATTCTAATACTTACGATAAGACTGTATTGTTTAGTGATTGTGCCAGAATTACTGGATTTGTTGTGACTATCCCATCAACGGTGTGGCAGCTCCGTAGTTCTTCAGGTGAGTGGTTGATTTTGTTCTTACCCGATTATAAGGCAGATTGACTACTCTTTCACTATAAAAATACATTAATTTCATACACACACATACCTACAGTCCATTACAAAAAAATCAATTTCAGCGGCCTCTAGAAAGGTGTGCAAACCGCACATTCCTCATTTCCCATTTCTTACTAGAAAAAAATAGGAAATAAAAATCGCATATTTTTTGTTTGACTGAAACCAATCTGGACAATTCATTTTACGATAGGGAGCTGTTTGATTCACGCTATAATATCTTTAGAAAAGATCGAGAAGACACTTGCATAAACAAATATAATAAATCCAGTGGTGGCGGAGTACTAGTTGCTCTTAAATCAGAATTTAATGCTGTCAGACAGTTCTCTTGGGAGACTGAGTTTGAGGATGTCTGGATAACTATCACTTCCACAAATTCGGACAAACGCAGACTGAACCTCTGTACGTGCTACTTACCCCCCTATATGAATAACGACGATCTTACAAAATTTTACACTAATGTACAAAATATTATCCTTAACTGCTCGAACGACGATTTTGTTCTAATAGGTGACTTTAATTGCCCTGAAATTACTTGGTCTTCATCTGAAATAGGAATTCTAAATCCAATCTGCACCAAAAATGATAACAAACACTCTCTTCTATTAGAAACTCTAGAAGTATGCAACTTGAGCCAATTTAACTACGTAGCCAATGCTAACAATCGCTTGCTTGACCTCTGCCTTTCGACACGACATTCAATCAAGGTCAGTTTGGAAAATGGTATTACTAAACCTGATAAGCATCACCCTCCACTGTTGATAGAGATATCCAGCTTGGGACAATCTTTTAAAAACCTTAAACCTAAGCCTAAAACCCGTCTTAACTACCACAAATGTGACTACCTCTCTATTAAATCTGACATAAACCAAATAGACTGGTATAAATTATTTGACGTCATAAGCATAGATGAAGCAGTCTCTGTTTTCTACTCCAGGTTGCACGAAATTATACGCAAACATACGCCTCTAGTTAAACACAAAAAGCCCTCTTATCCAAAATGGTTTAGTAATTCATTAATAAAATGTTTACGCGAAAAAAATAAGTATCACTCACTCTTCAAAAAATATAAAAATCCAAGAGATTACGACACATTTTCGCTTCTACGGGCTAGGAGCAAAAAAATACTAAAAAAATGTTATAGGTCTTATATCTCATCCACTGAAAAGGCAGTCACAAAGAATCCCAAGGCCTTCTGGTCATTTGTCAACGATAGCAGAGGTTCTTATCATGGCATCCCAAATGTAATGAAACTTGTCGACAGGACCGCAAATAATGGGGAAGATATTAGCGAGCTTTTCTCTGAATACTTCTATTCTGTGTTCGAGAAACCTAATGATCAACCCTACACGATAGAGTCTTGCACAACTTCCTTACTTTCCAAGATCACTCTCTCTCGTAAAGAGGTTTTCACTAAGATAAAAAAGTTGGATCCAAATAAGAGTCCCGGCCCGGATGAAATCCCTCCTAAATTTCTTAAAGAGTGTGCCTTTGAACTGAGTCTTCCACTTTTGTTAATTTTCAATAAGTCACTTAGTTGCGGTTTATTCCCATCAAACTGGAAAACAGCCCACGTTATACCTATATATAAGTCGGGCGATCCAAATATGTGTGAAAATTACAGACCGATCAGCAAACTCTCCGCTGTCGCTAAGCTCTTTGAATCCGTTGTTGTTGAACATTTATACTTCCATCTTAAGCCCCTCCTTTCCCCCTACCAACACGGATTTATTAGAGGTAAATCTACAGTCTCTAACTTGTTAGAGTATAAGATGCATTTATGCAAAGCTATCGAAATGGGGAGTCAAGTGGATGCTGTCTAGACGGACTTTCAGAAAGCGTTTGACAAAGTAGATCACCATATTCTTATTTGTAAACTAGAATCACATGGCATTCATGGTAATTTACTCCGATGGCTTAAGTCTTACCTGGAGAACAGAAGTCAGTTGGTGTCGGTCATGGGTTATACGTCTCATCCAGTGGAAATTATGTCAGGCGTACCACAGGGATCACACCTCGGCCCTTTGTTATTTCTTGTATTCATAAATGACTTGGTAAAACTTTTGAAATGTCCCTGTCTACTGTATGCAGACGACCTAAAAATATATAATTACATAAACTCTGAAGACAGTTATATTGCTCTCCAAAACGACTTACTGACTGTCTCGAACTGGTGCACAAACAACAACATGTCTCTAAACATAGATAAGTGTTTTGCAATCTCGTTCGCGCTGAAAAAGAAGGGGATGGTCAAGGATTACACCATAAATAATAAAACCTTAAAGCGCAAGACCTGTGTTAAGGACTTAGGAGTTTACTTTGACCATCAACTTAGTTATCGGCAACACTA
The DNA here is from genome assembly GCA_944452665.1 of Stenoptilia bipunctidactyla. NCBI lineage: Eukaryota > Metazoa > Arthropoda > Insecta > Lepidoptera > Pterophoridae > Stenoptilia > Stenoptilia bipunctidactyla. The sequence continues at coordinate 13,719,504 of OX101750.1, forward strand.
CGACAACATTCTGCTGCGAGCAAATAAATTATTGGGTTTTGTTATTAGAAAAACAAAAGGTTTCCGTAATATCACTAGTTACTCAACATTATTCAATAGTCTAGTAAGATCAATTCTCGAATACGGCGCAGTAATATGGTCTCCTTTTTATAAGAATCACTCGGATCGCATCGAAGCTGTACAGTCTAAATTCCTACGAGCTGTTAATTACCACTGCAATTTAACAAATAATAGAGCATCATACGAACACAAACTGGAAAATTTTAAATTTACCTCGCTTCATAGTCGCCGTACACTGTTACAGCTCACTACGCTTCACAAACTAATCCACGGCTCTTTTGACAGTCCCACATTATTAAATTATGTGAACTTTAATATTAAATATAACCCTCGCAGACCCAAACCCCCTTTCGTTTTAGAACTTTACAAAAAAAACATTGGTTTTAACCAACCTATCGCCAGAATGAGCCGCCTATATAATGATATTTCTTTAACTCACCCTGATTTGGACATTTTTGTAAGCAATGGATTTCAGTTCAAAAATAAACTCAAGAGCGTTATTCAGACATCCTCGTACTCGTATAGTGACATTCATTTCTCTTGATCGTTTGACCTTCATTTGCTCATTATTGTTATTACTCTCGACTATTTAATTTTTACTGTTCGACTTTTTAATTTTTAGTTTAATATTCTTCATTTTATTTATTTGAATTTTTAATTGTCAATTTATAGCTTTGTATCAATTTAATTTTAATTTTGTATCAATTTTATTTTATTTAGATTAGTCTTGACATAATTGAACTAACCTTGACATTTACCCCTTTTTTAACATTACTGTCTTATGACATGATATAAAAACTCCAATTTTAATGTTTGTAATAGTTTACTACTAAATAACCTTTAACTCTTATCCCTTAATAAAAATCTGTAAATACTATTGTAATTGATATTAGTTGATGTACTTCCGCATATAATCAATCAAGCTATTATAACTTTTTTATTTTTAAGAATTTGAAATAGATGTAGCTGTATGAACATATTTTGGATTGCATTCCAGACCTACACTATTACCATATAACATTAATCAATAAGTATTTATGAATGTAATCTGTTTTGTTCATCGAAATATAAATAAATAAATAAATAAATATGACTTACTGATATACTAAGTGGGCGAAAGAAATATTAAAATCGGCAACTCTAGGGGCTATGTTGCCGATTTTAATATTTCTACACACATATACACATATATACAGTAATTTAACTCGGCCGCATCTTTAAAAAATGCCTACAGCGCAGCCGCCGCCGCCGGTCCGGTAGCATTTAAATTATATTTGCCTACTTTGTGTCCTACTTCCATTTGGTTTTGTTACTGCAAATATACTTTTTTATATAAACAAATAAAATACTTTGTGAACTGAATAGGAAGTGTTGAATAAAAAAAAACTGTGTCAAAAAAAATACTTGCACCCCGACTGAGACGCATGAGAAGATGTATTATTAAATTTTAAAATATAAACAATCCGCATACTATAAAGCTCAATCAACAATTGTTTCGGCATGCAGACACTCGCGACTGGCCGCATGACGAGCGCATGGCGAGATCGAGCCGTGTTTCGTCCGTTTGTATGATATGATTGTATGAAGTTAAATTACTGTAGATATCTGTACCGTGCTTGTGGTTTCGCTCTCTTAGGAATTCTGTCGCACTAAGTTTCATACCGTTCATTTATTTTTTAAGTTTTCGCTCGTTTTATTATTGCCCATTTCTTAAGGCGACATATTGAAAAAATGTCTTTCAGTGCTAACTATAAAAATATGACAAGACGAACGGATCTGAAATTATGATATTGTGTTACTTCATATTTTTATCTATACTTTGATTGATTGCTCAAAACATGATCTATTCGAAAAAAAAAACTATCGATTTTGAATCGTAATTTTTTTCTTTTTTCGAAACCACGTCTAAAAAAATACTTAAATATAATGATTATATCTTCACATTCTTTTTCGAAAGCATTTATTATAATTTTTTATCGAATTTTTAAATGATTTCAACTTCTGAGCGGTGTCTTAAACTTATGCATACCACAATATATATCATACCATACATATCTGACCTACTACTCTATTTCAAAGTAAATATTCCCGAACACAGTTTCGCAAAACGAGTTCGTTCACACAATTATTCTACATTCAAATCACTGAGAACCTGCCGGGACACTCTAAGTATTCCATATATGGATTTATCGCGCAATGGATGCGTGTACGCCGGTATAATGATCCCTATTTGAATTAAGAAGGCTGTGCGGGAATGTAACGGCTACTTTCAATAACTTACCGAACAGTTAAAGTAAAAGTCTTAGTCTAAGGACTGAGTGCTCCTCTACCCTCCGTAAGAAAAGTGTGTTCCAAATTTCAGCTCTCTACGCCCAGTACTTATGGCTGTACGTTTTCTGTCAGTCACTCAGTCAGTAAAAAACCAGTTTTGTATATTAACATTAAAAAAGTATTCAATCACAAAACTAAATGGAAGTAAACACAAACTAGGCAAATGTCATTGAAAATTTGTTTGTATCGCATGTGAACGTACCGCGGCGCTGCTGTAGGCATTTATTTCAAAGATGCGGTCGAGTTGAAATATTGTATAAATAATATTACCGTGCCAAAACGCTGGTGTAGTCACCGATAAAAAACTAGATACGTCACAGAAATCGTGTTGTTTAAATTAAACTAGCTATCAACCGCGGTTTCACCCAGCCTGGAATGTTTATACCCGGCGCGGTGAACCTTGATCCCTATGACACTGACAGTAATTTCCATAACTATCTCTGTACTGTGACACAACCTTGTAGTGCCGTCACCGTTACATTAGAATCGTATTGGAGGCTTCTAAAAATGGCATTTATTTATTTTACGTAGCTATATTCCAATTAAATGATATTCCGTTGGAATTATAACAATTCATAACATTTGCAAGATAAATACCCTACGAAGTAACTTTTGCAGAACGTAAACGTAAAGTGTGTTTGAGATAATTTCTTGCAAATGTTATGAATTGTTATAATTCCAACGGAATATCATTTTATTGGAATATAGCTACGTAAAATAAATAAATTTTTAGAAGCCTTCAATACGATTTTAATGTAACGGTGACGGCACTACAAGGTTATTTTGTGGAAATTACTGTCAGTGTCATAGGGATCAAGGTTCGCCGCGCCGGGTATACATAAAGAACTATGTTTCCGAAACGGAAAAATCAGCAACCGATGAAACTCGCTCTTTGTCTAAACACCCTTATTTACGATCCTACAGAAAAATAAAAAGTACGTCATCAATCATGAATCGGTTCAAACGGAGAACAATAAATCAACTTAAAAATACCAACAGTACAATTATTCAGTAAGTTAATTTAGAAGTTAATTGCGAACGCGTCAGAATAATGTTTTTACTTCGATGAACATCGTTCCGTGACACCTCGGCTTGTTTGATTTAAGAATCCTAATCGAGTTTAATTGTTGGGTTTAGGGATCCTTGTATAAAAAAACGTAGAATAATCAACGAATGCAGAGCATTAAAAACTGACTTCAAATCCTGACATTTTGAAATCCTTGTCAAAGTTCTGCTGAAGTATACAGGGTGGGTAATTTTCGAATTGCCAGGACGTGGTAGTTTGACATCGTACATGAAAAGAAAAAATAATATACAAAATAAATATTAATTATTTACTGAGTAAATTTAACCGAAAGTTAAAGAATTCATTAAGTAACCGTAATGCAATAGATACTTAGCGGGTGGTGGTGTGCGTGTGGCGGGAACACTGCTGTGTGCGTGTTGACTGAGGCAACGCGTCGGGAACAGTGTATTAAGGTCTCTTTATTTATTCTTAGGAATTTCTGGTGAAAAATTAAGTACCTGCTTTTATTACATAATAATGATCAGAATCTAATTCAGAGTGCTCTCCTTCAGTATCTAAAATTACACGTTTCATTTTAGTATGGACGTCTGGTCTGGTTTAGTGCCAAAGAAAATAGTTGTGGAATACCATTATGAAAACGCTTAAAATAACTGTTAATTAAATTGTTAGTTACTTTTCGCGTACATTAAGTAAACTACTTGAATCGAAAATGACCACAGGTGACAGACGACGCCATATTGAAGTCATATTTTTACTGACATTCCTATATTTTTGATTTCTGCCTGGACGTAAAATATGATTTCAATAAAAAAAAACTAGAAAAGCGAATTGAATTAATAAAATATTGTGTATTTTTGGTACATATTAGTAGTGTTGAAATGTCACTTCCGTACATTAAGTATAGATTCAAGATCATCTCTCATTCACCGTTTTCTAACTTTATGTTTTAAAACTCGTATGCTTCGAAAGTAATAGTATATTTTTTAAGTTTTTGTTATTTTTTTTACATTCTAAGAACAAAAGACAAATCTCTATAAGTTTGGAACACATTTTATTGATAGATTGAGTACGTACATACAGTAAGTACTACCGGCCATTTTGTATAACGGTGGAGATTTATGGCAATACCGTCATTTTGTTTTTTCGTTTGTACACCTAAATTACTGATTCAACTTTAAATGTTGTATTTTTGTTTGATTTGTGAATAATTTCCACGATCCTAAAATTTGGCACAAGTTGCGGCCAGGTATGCAACGGAACATTTGTTACCAGTCACCCTGTAAGGTCACCAACGTTAATACTCCGGTTTCGTACATACTTTTTCGAGAATTCAAATAAAAAAAAAACTAAAAATACTAGTAAATACAACTCAAATTTGCCATCTTATTTTAAGGCTAGATGGTGCTGTATTAAATAATGTCCACCGAATATATATTTAAACTAGCTTTATCCCGCAACTTCGTATGCGCTTAACTACCCTTCTCGTGGAAATTTCAGCAACTATACAACCAGACACCCACTGAAAGAACCTTTATACCAAGTATCACACCCATGCACTCAAGGAATAAGTTTTTTTCATACAAACTAAAAAACATATATTTCCCGTGCCCGTGGGAATTTTGGGAATTTTTTTCGTAGCACAACCAGTCACTCTTTGAAGAACCTTCATGCCAAGTATCACATCCGTACACTTAAGAAATAACATTTTTCATACATTCTAAAAAGTCCAACCCCTTCCCGTGAGAATGTTGGGAATTCCTTCCATAATACAAACAGAAACTTATTGAGGAACCTTTATATCAAGTATCACATCCGTGCACTCAAGGGATGGGATTTTTTCATACAAACTAAATCATCATATATTTCCCGTTCCCGTGGGAATTTCGGGAATTCCTTTCATAACACAACCAGACACACATTGAAAAACCTTTACACCAAGTTTCACATCGGTGCACTCAAGGAATAAGATTTTTCATACAAACTAAAAAGTCCTATATTTCCCGTTCCCGTGGGAGTTTCGGGAATTCCTTCCTTAGTGCACCCCTACATCCCCTAAAGAATGTTTGTTCCAAATTTCAGCTCTCTACGCCCAGTAGTTGCGGCTGTACGTTGTCTGTCAGTCACTCAGTACCTCAGTCACTCAGTCAGTAACGGAACAGTTTTATATATATTGATGCAGTTGCGCGCGGAGCAGTCACTAACTTACATGAATTCGATGTACGGAACACTAGTACGTTCCCATCGCACACTTGACCGTTTGCGCCTGTGAAATGGAGGACAATTATCAGTTTTTTTAACCAATAATCAATAATGAACGAACGAATGGAATCGGATAATAAACCAGTCTGTAGTTGTTGTTTTTTCCACAGATTCTTTATGAGCAGAAGCAGGTCAATATTTATTTGAAAACCACTGTAATTAGCTTATTATTTTAAAATTAAAACTAGGTACGAATGAAGGTTTTCCTTGCAAATAAGGTTTTGTTACACGTGTATAATTTGCACTGTAAGAACTGTTTGCATAAGGTTTCATATCGCGACAGAAAAATCGTTTTAAGCTATTGCATAGCTTTTATCGCGGGCATTGAGCGTGGGGACCGAATTCAGAAATTCCGTAACGAAAAAACCTAACACCCCCCCACTCCGACCGGCACAGCGGTGATACTTTGATTTCATAACTTTCATCATCATCATCACAACTCTTTGTAATGAGCCCACTGCAGGGCATGAGTCTCTTCCCTGGGTGAAGAGGAGGTATAGGCCATAATCCACCAAGCTGGCCCAGTGCTGGGTGGTGGATGCCAGAATTTTTAGGGCGCCTAGATGGCTTCTGACAAACCCGGAACCCGGGACCGACTGCTTAACGTGCCCTCCGAAGCACGGAAGTCGTCGTGAGATATGAATGATCGGCGGTCACCCATCCAAGTACCGACCGCGCCGAACGTTGCTTAACCTGTGATATCGTATGATTCACACAGTAACCACGGCGGCGCCACGAAGACTTCCCGGCATAACTTTACACAAGGGCTTTAATAAACAATCAGCGCCATCTACTAGGAACTTGTGGAACTTCACATTAGATCAACCATTACTGCATTAATAAAATAAATAAATAATTATAATTGCATAAGTTGATAAAAAATGCTATGCAATAGCTTTACCGCGGCAGTCTCCGAGTGCCACACGTCTTTTTTTTAGAAGTAATCGCGGATTTAAATCTATCTTTTTACTGTTAACTGAAGACCAAATAAAATATGGAAATGAAATTAACTTTTCTAAACTGGCTCGAGTCAATGTCGACTAGGATATCCCTTTTTTACCCGACTACGAAGCAAAAAGGAGGGTTATGATTTCGATCTGTAAGTTTGTTAAAGTAGATTTACGAAAGAAGTGTACAGAGAAGAATGGATAGTGCTGTCGTAAGGGGTCGCCCTAGGCGAACGTATGCCGATCAAATTGGCGACGTTCTTAAAAAGGGCCTAGTTAAACGTACCCGTAACCGGCGATCATGTATGAAAAGATAACGTGGACGTGGAGGAGGAACGTGGAGGAAGCGAAAGAGGTATGTCTGGATCAAAGCAATTGGTGTTCCCTTGTCTCTGCGTACCCCGAAGGGAGACAGGCGTGAGGTTATGTATGTATGTATGTGAGTATGGATGTTCATCTGTTTCCTCATCATCTGACTAATATTATAAATGTGAATGTTTGATGGATGTTTGTTCCTCAATCACGGCAAAACGGCTCAACGGATATGGATGAAATTTTGCATAATGATAGAGTACAACTTGGAATAGCATATATGCTACGTTTTATCCCGAAATTCTCGCGGGATTCGAAATTGCGCGGGATAAAACGCGCGCACCAGCTTGTTTATCATAATTAGACAACTGAGGTGTTTTGGAAGCGTCTTGATTGTCCGCTGGTTATAGGCTACACGACGTCACGATAAATTAACTACAGCGCCCTCTAGCCGTGGTCGTATGCCATCTATTGTGCTCGTCGACGAGATGGCAAAGATTTCGTGATCGAGCTCACAGATGTTATAAATAAAATAAATATTTAAATATTTCTGACACTCACATTATCTAGTCCAAATTAAGTTTCTTAAACAACTTGTGTTATGGATACTAGATAACTGATATACTTAAGAAATATATAAACATACATATTTAATAAATATATATTTTTTATTACAATAAATTTTAATAAACATATAAACGTTCATGACTTGACGACCAATATCTGTGTTCATCACACAAATATCCGCCGCCGCCGGGATTCGAACCCAGGACCTCTGGCATAGAAGGCAATGTATGTTACCGCTAAACCAGCCGGTCGTCCATGTTACATTTAGCAGAATACTAAAACCTAAAGAAAATTATGAAACAGTTTGACGAATAACAGTTCTTATTCACGCCGTCATTAGTGACGAGCGCTGGTGTCGTGTTATTGATATAAGTTATAAGTGATATAAGTGAATACCAATTATGTCACTCGTCGCTGTTGCATCGATGAATTCGAAGCTGTTGTTTAGGAGAATAGCACTGCTGACTTAGATTTCTGATATTTTTTTTATTTTTGGCAAATAATAGTTTCGTGGCAATAACTCGTCGTGGCGCCGTGGTTACTGTGCATATCAAACGATATCGCAGGTTAAGCGCGCTCGGTGCGGCCGGTATTAGGATGGGTGACCGCCGACCATTCATTTCTCACGACGACTTCCGTGATTCGGAGAGCACGTTAAGCAGTCGGTCCCGGGTGCTGTATAATTGTATACAGTAGTCGTAAGGGTTTGTCAGAAGCCATTTCGGCGCCCTGAAATATCTGACTTCCAACCAGCACTGGGCCAGCTTGGTGGATTACGGCCTAAACCTCCTCGTCACCCAGAGGAGAGTCTCATAGCCCTGCAGTGGGCTCATTACACGGAGTTGTGATGATGATGACTAATGAGGTGTCCTTGGAAGCGTCTTGATTGTCCGCTGGTTATAGGCTACACGAGGTCACGTTAAATTAACTACAGCGCCCTCTAGCCGTGGTCGTATGCCATCTATTGTGCTCGTCGTCGAGCTCACAGATGTTACATACCGCAGAATACTAAAACCTAAAGAAAATTATAAAACAGTTCGACAAATAACAGTTCTTGCCGACGCCGTCATCAGCGACGAGCGCTGGTGTCGTGTTATGATATAAGTGAATACCAATTATGTCACTCGTCGCTGTTGCATCGATGAATAAGACTCTGTTGTTCTGCTGACTTAGTTTTTTTTTCATATTTTTTTTTAAGCAAATAATAGTTTCATCTATCTATCAACAATCTAAATCAGCCATGAAACATACCTTTTCAAAATCCTTGTCCGCTTCAAAGCTCGTGACAGAGCTTTTAAAGCTGCAAAAGTGCAAGGCGAACCATTTAACTAAGTAACCGTTTATTTAATTATAATACAGATATTAAGTTGCATTTTAATGATTATTGGAGTACTAATAAAATAATTATGTTGTACTAGTTGAGCGTGCGGCTTCGCTTCACTATCAATTGTTTTGAAATGTGCGCGTGCGACCGAATCTTACTAATATTTTTTAATATGAAAAGGCATTGCGCCATGTTTTATATATCTGCCGACAGGTAGATAAAATTTGACAAATGATAGAATCTGTCCAAAATAGAATGTGTCCTAAGTAGAATATGTCCGAAATAGAGTCGGTCACAAATAGAATGTGTCGAAAGCAGAATCTGTCCTAATTAGAATATGATGTCAAAAGTAGAATCTGTCGAATGTAGACCAAACGCTGTCGGCTACCAAGTGCACAGTTAGCTACACTACTGAAAGTAAACTTATTATACATAAATACATACATAACGTCACGCCTGTATCCCTTATGGGGTAGGCAGAACACCAGAGGTTATAAAACCATCTGATGTCACGTTTGACAAATTTGGAGGTATTATAAAGATGGTGACAGACTATTGTAGTGACAGCCTGTCGCCCACAAAAACACCTTTAAAACCTCTGTCCCTTAACTGACTTTTACAGTATGCCCGGGCAGAGAAGCAGCTGGCACATTCTATGTTTTTATTTCGCTCCCAGTCCAGCATGGAAGGATTGTAATAATGAAATAATATTATAACGACCTTGTAGCATGCTTTTGTACAAGAATAAGTCGTTTTGTTATTATAAAATACCTAAAATTGTAATGAAAAAGATCGACCACCAAATAATACCTAATAGAACATTTTTGAATAGGAGCTTTCTTAAAGTACTTCCTTAAAACCTACGTAACACTAGGTAATTGATAGGTTTTTATACTAAAGATCAAGATTCAGGGGATAGATCGAGCAAGGTGACACCCAATATATTTAACAAAAAAGACACCTTATATATACACACACACAGCTTACCTTAATAATATGACGCAAAAAATCTTTGATATGACGTATGAATCTGTATAAGTCGCATACTGTAAAAGTCGGTTAAGGGACAAAGGTTTTATTGGCATTTTTGTGGGCGATAGGCTGACCCCCTGTCACTGCAATAGCCTCTCGCAATCATTATAATACCTCATTAGTCAAACGTGACATCAGTTGGTCTTATAACCTCTGATGTTCTGCCTACTCCATAAGGGATACAGGCGTGAAGTTATGTATGTATGTATGTATGAATCTGTATATGTATAGGCCGACATGGGACTTTTGGCGTGTGGCAAAAAAATTAACTAACCGCGATTATATGAAGTGTAACTTCATGGTTTTTGTCGTCTCATATTTATTGTTTTACTTTAAATTTCAAAAATGTTAAAAATCGCCAAAATGTATAAAATGTGGGCTTACTTATGGTGGTGGTAAAACTAAAGAAGTTGTTTTAAGAAAGAAAAACAATTTAATGTCTCTATCAATCAATATATATAAAACTGTTCCGTTACTGACTGAGTAACTGAGTGACTGACAGACAACGTACAGCCATAACTACTGGGCGTAGAGAGTTGAAATTTGGAACATATATTCTTTAGGGGATGTAGGGGTGCACTAAGGAAAGAATTCTCGAAATTCCTACGGGAACGGGAATAATTGGACATTTTAGTTTGTACGAAAAATGTTATTCCTTGAGTGCACGGATACGATACTTGGCATAAAGGTTCTTCAAAAAGTGACCGGTTGTTTTATGAAAGGAATTCCCAAGGGAACGGAAATTATAGGACTTTTGAGTTTATGCGTGTACGAAGTCGCGGGTAAACGCTCGTAAACCCATAAAAAGAGTAAACAAGAAAGTTGCCTCTGCAATGTTGCCATTGTATGAAAGTTATATTTTTGAAATGAATTTTTTTGTTATACTTCCATTAAATGAAACTACGATTCCAGGAGATTAGCCACTGCTGTAAGGACTTTATGAAAAGTGAAGTAAACTCAGCGGAGCCAGATATTTATATGGATGGACCTTTCACCATTATTTTATTCTGAAGAAAGAAATGGTAACGATGATTAAGAATTTTAGAACCTTTTTTTTTGATAAGGCACTTAATATAGGTAGTAAATTATTGTAAAATATTTCGACGGTTTCCAATATACAATTTATTATGGAATTAAATAAACACTGGGAAACACTATTTCCGTTGTTTCTTACGGGTTGTTTGTTTTGCATCTTAGTTTAATTCAGCTAAATTTACAGATATTGCGTTTACCGCCATACCTATTAGTGTGATCTTAACGTTTTTAACGAAGGGTTTTCATGAAACGAAAAGTAGCACAAGTCAAAGTTGGAAAGCAACCCTGTGAAATCCCAAAAAAGTTTGAAAATGCATTAAATGCCATCTATTGGAGCTTTTTAAGACGCAGTAATTGTTCACTTTTCGTTTAATCTTCAGTTTTTCTTAAATGCCGTATTTTTTTACCTATCTCTTTTCTTTAAAATAAATCATTTCTGTTTTCAAACATGTTCATGCATTTTTATTTTCCCTGAGAATTGGTTGATTTTACGTAATGGTAACCCTTATAGACAACGTTAAGCGTCAAAAAAGCCTTATCGGACATGACGAAACAAATAAAATAAATTCAGTTAAATATCTTTTTTATTAAATATTAAGATTTGTACAAACTTATTTACTGAATGGTTACGAGCTCAAGAGGTTTTAGCCGTAAAGGCTCAGAAGCCTTTAAGGCTAAAGCCTCGAAGCCTTAAAGCCTCAGAAGCCTTCAAAGCTAAAGCCCTGAAGCCTTAAAACCCTTTAAGGCTTAGCCTTATACAACACTAGTCTGAGAGGCCTTGGGTTCGAGTCTCAGCCGAGCCTAAGATCCGCTGTATAGTTTCCATACCTCAAGCTATTAAAACGCTTACTTTGGGTCATACATAGCGGACTTCCAACTTAGAAATCGACGTGGTCTTCTTTCTAATGGTAGTGTTGACTACTACTACCAATTTATCTTGGCAATTCCGCTACTACAAAACAGTAGTCCAAATTTAAAATATATACAGTGTGTTTTCATCGCCGGCCAAATTGATATGGCCTGTAGAGTAAGCTGCTATGCCTTCATGGCCATTAAAAGTTCAAAAGCCATATGGTTCTTTTTTAATAACACTTTCAAACTTTTAAGCTATTGCATAGCTTCTATCGCGGGCCTTGAGCGTGGGGATCGAATCCAGAAATTCCGTAACGACAAAAACTTAACACCCCCCCCTCCGACCGGCACAGCGGTACTTTGATTTTATAACTTTACATGCGGGCTTTAATAAACAATCAGCGCCATCTACTAGGAATTTGTGGAACTTCATATTAGATCAAAAATTACTGCATTAATAAAATAAATAAATAATTATAATTGCATAAGTTGATAAAAAATGCTACGCAATAGCTTTACCGCGGCAGTCTCCGAGTGCCACACGTCTTTTTTTTTAAACACCCTCTACATACATATATACATAACGTCACGCCTGTATCACTAATGGGGTAGGCAGAACAACAGAGGCTATAAAACCATCTGATGTCACGTTTGACAAATTTGGGGGTATTATAATGATGGAGAGAGACTTGCAGTGATAGGAGGTCAGCCTATCGCCCACAAAAACGTCAATAAAACCTCCGTCCCTCAACTGACTTTTACAGTTTGCCCGGGAAGAGAAGCAGCTGGCACATTCTATGTTTTTCTTTCGCTCCCAGTCCAGCATGGAAGGTATAACGGTATTTATGGGTATAACGGCAGGACCCTGTATAACGACTTATATTTACCCGGTTTTATCCGCACAACTTTTTTTACGGTGGTATTGATAGTAAACGTAGCCTAAGTAAAGTTTTCATATTAAGTAACGACATTGTGACCAAAAAGTTTTATTTGTTTTATTGAATATCAACATATAGGGTCGCCATATAATAGTCAATGATATTTTAATAGCAGATTAAGACTGATGAGTGGGTCATAATTACGAAAACTAAAATATTTAAAAAAAATATTTTTCATAAATTAAAGTTTCAAAATTCTTCTAAGTGATAAAAATTTAAGTTTGATCTGTAGTTTATGGCTACACAAAAAGTAATAAAAACGTGTCCATCTAATTGTGTATAGTCATAAAATCTAGATTAATCTTAAATTTTTTGACTATACCTACACAATTTTGAAATATTAATTTATGAAAAATATTGAAAAAAAAATTTTTCTTTTTTCGAAGTTCAGTCCCACTTATCATACCTAATCTGCTATTAAAATATAATTGACTAATAAAAGCGGACCCTGTATATTCATTTGGGCTTAAATTATAATCCTCATTATCTCTTTTAACTACGTACTTTGGTAAAAAGCAACCGTTACAAATATTAACTTAATAACAAATATAATTGTCCCTTTTTGCCACCTCTCGAATGTTATTTTTTAAAGTAAATATTAATTATAATTACCCTTTTTAAATAAATAACACGTTTACTTAGTATTATTGAAGTAATAATTATTTTATGCACTTACGCGCTGCAATTAGTTTTTAATGCAATGATCTGTGTTTTTGGGGTTCTGTAGGAAATATTTATGCTGGACTGGGAGCGAAAGAAAAACATCGAATGTACCAGCTGTTTTTCTTCCCGGGCATACTGTAAAAGTCAGTTAAGGGACAGAGGTTTTAGAGGCGATAGGATGACCCCCTGTTACTGCAATAGCCTCTTTCCATCATTATAATCTGATTCTCATTTGTCAAACGTGACATCAGATGGTCTTATAACCTCTAGTGTTCTGCCTACCCCATAAGGGATTCAGGCGTGACGTTATGTATGTATGTATTTATTTTCATACTTCAAATACAAACAAGGCTATGTATGTAACATAGCTTTACGCCTGCTTCCCTTATAGGGTAGGCAGAACACCAGAGGCTATAAAACCATCTGAAGTCACATTTGACAAATTTGGAGGTATTATAATGATGTAGAGAGACTATTGTAGTGACAGGTGGTCAACCTATCGCCCGCAAAAATGCCAATAAAACCTCTGTTCCTTAACTGACTTTTACAGTACGCCCGGGAAGAGTATTTTATTTATTTTATTAATTAAATACTTATTATTATATTATATTTATATACTATTAACTTATATTTATTAACAATAGCTGGTAGTCTACATCGACTTCACGAAGGCTTTTGACGTTTTGAATTACAATACATTGTTTTCCAAACTGGAGGAGGTTGGTATACAGGGCCCAACACTAGACTTGGTCCGCGACTTTCATAAATCGAGAAAAACTATGGTGAGGGTAAATGACTGTTACAGTGATCCTATCCTCACCGAGCAGGGCTCGGCTCAAGGATCCATACTGGCTCCCATAGAATACCTGGCATATGTCAACAATATGTGCAATTTATTCACTGAGGGCACAGTGTATCAATTTGCCGACGATACGTGTATTCTTTCTCATAGTAAGGATATTCAAGAAGCTTCGACAATAATGCAACATAATTTTGATACATTGTGTAAGTGGGCACATGATATGGGGTTGGTCATCAACGCAAGTAAAACAAAACTCATGCATATAAGATCACCCTATATAAAGTTTCCATATACCCCAACTATTACTGCTCACGAACACCAGTGCATGCACGACCATCGTGATACTTGCACCTGTGCACATTTAGAATTAGTTGACCAACATACCTACCTAGGACTTACAATTGATAAGCATTTAAATTGGAGGCCTCACATTGAACAAATATGGAATAAATTAAGATCGATACGTGCTAAGTTCGCAATATTAAAATTTAAAATCCCATATAATATCCTTAAACTATTATATATGTCACTAGGGGAATCAATAATAAGCTATGGATTGTCGTGTTATGGTCGGACCCATAAAACTAATACGAACCTTATATATAATTTACAAATTAGCATATTAAAAAATATAGTACCTACAAACATAAGAGAAAAATATAAAGGAGACGAAAGTGGTTTATTAAAATACTGTAAAATTATATCTGTGTTTAATAAAATAAATTATAATTTAATCCTCGACGAATATCATAATATACACAATCTCAAAAAGAAAAATAGACCTCAAAACTTACGTAAACTTAATTATACACCAACATATATACTACCTAAATATAATAACGAATATGGTAAACGGACGTGGAGATACATGCTTCCTAATATATTAAATACAATCCCCGAGGAACTAATTTTAAAGTTAACAAAAAATCATAAAACATGTAAACGTTTGCTCAATCATTATTATAAAATAGATATGTACAGTACTTAATGCGACTTACTCGCACTTAAATAAACCTTAATAGGTTTCAAGTGTGTAGATTTAAGAAAAAAAATGTAAATCTTATTATATATTGAATAAAGAAACTGAAAAAAAAAAAACCGAGTATTACAAAGACTGTCCAGCTCAAACAGTAATTAATTAATTTCTCATCTGGCTCAGAAATAAGTTTTATAATTTATATATTAATATTATAATATAGTATGAACATAATTTATTTACCTATTTTTATTATTATATAGTATTATTGTCAAGTGGTGTATTTAAGTATTATTTTATTTTATTAATTACACAATATATTTACTGTAAATAAAACAAATGATATATTTAAAATATGATATTTGTAGTACCTACCTAGTACCTTTTAATTACTTAGTTAATATTTGTTTGTGTTCGATCCATTACTTTAATTAAGTAAGTAGAGCGATTGCTATCTGCATAAATTGTATAAAAGTTTTTAGTTAGTCAGTGAAATGTTTTGTTTGTCTGTTTTGTTCGACTTTATGCAAACTACTCTAGGATATCCTGTTAATGGCGAAGATATTTTGTTACTCTAGATTCAAAATTATTTGTTCTGTACCTATAATGCTGTTGGATATCTTGTAAATAAATAAATAAAGAGAAGCAGCTGGCACTTTCTTCTTTCGTTTCCAGTCCAGCGTGGATATTCCAAATGTTTTTCTTTCGTTTCCAAATGTAGAGTAGATTTAGAATGAGAATAGGCCTAAGTAAGCGTGTCGTAAAGACGACTAAACCGAGTGGCCCCCGCTTGGTGGTAGGATCACCTTCAGAGGTCGACGGGCCAGCGACCACACTTCATAAGAAAATTGCCGTAAAATATCACCGCTGCTGTAGCGGTGATGTGTTCCGGAAATATTTTATGAAGAGTCAGTTCTTTCCTAGACCCCTGTGCTGTCATCTTCGACCTCATATTCACTTACCATCAGGTGAAATGGAAGTTAAAATCGTGTTCAGTCTAATTAAACAAAAATTGTTGCAATTTATCTGGATCTCCCTTTAAAGTATTTTCTACCAAATGAAATAAGAATGATCAAAATCTATTAATCATTGACTAATGGTGGGTTTCTATATTATATTTTTATCCAAAATCTTTCTTTGTAAGCACTTAAAAGTAGGGCGTTGTTATGACAAACAAAATCCTGATGCGTTTTTACATACATACATACATAACTTCACGCCTGTATCCCTTATGGGGTAGGCAGAACACCAGAGGTTACAAGACCATCTTATGTCACGTTTAACAAATGAGGTATTATAATGATGGAGAGAGGCTATTGCAGTGACAGGTGGTCATCCTATCGCCCACAAAAACGCCACTAAAACCTCTGTCCCTTAACTGACTTTTACAGTATGCCCAGGAAGAGAAGCAGCTAGTACATTCTATGTTTTTCTTTCGCTCCCAGTCCAGCATGGAAGCAATTCGTTTTTGTATGAATTTTTATTGAGAGGAGTTTAGATTGAGACCCTTAATAATCTATATACCTACCTAATAAACCCACTGTTAATAATCGCGTAACAAACTTACAAAAAAAAGGAAATCAAAAAAACAGACGTGTTGAGGACCTACTTTTGAAACTCATTTGTAAATGAGATAACTTTCACTAAGGCCAAAACAGGAGCCTATATCTCGTTAATAACCATCTAGAGAACGTTATTAACGTCCTTATTTCATCTATAAACGTTATTCGTTATTATTATTAACAATAACGCGAACAATAGCAGCTGACAACTTAATCTCTAATTATTATAACTTAGGTTTAATTTAAACGTTTTGGTTTAATAGGCAGAAAGCGGAATGCGCTATGCGGTATGGATTTAGTCATAAGTTGAGCGGTTAAAGTATCATTCTGTTTTTGTCCTTGTGGCCCTCGCTCGGATAAGTTTGCCGTAAAATGTGACGAATCCGAGTGACCTCGCTTGGTGGAACTATCTCGTCAAGGTTCGACTCACTAGCAACCATCTTTCAAATCAAATCTGTCGCAAAATGTCACTACTCCGGCGGTGATTTACTCCATCAATATTTTATGAAGAGTTCGTCTGTGCTTTCATCTTCATTTATTATCAGGTGAAATTGAGGTTAAAGGCAGGCTCGGCCTGTTATAAAAAATACTTCTTAATAAATATTCATCATCATCACCACCCTTTGTAACTCTCCCACTGCCGGGCTATGTGTCTCTCCCCTGGGTGACGAAGAGGTCAAGGCTGTAAACCACCACGCTAGCTAGAATTTGGACCATTCCGGCTTATAAAAGCCCTACTGCCGCTGAATTACCGTGTCTTACGACTTTTCAGAGCCTAATCGACTTGCTTTTTTTATGTAAAATCTGCCGCGAAATATCACCGCTCCGCTGTTTATGTCCTCTGTAAATATTTTAACAACACTAAATTCCTTCCTTAATCCCGTTTGTTCTCATTTTCGACTCCAAACACACCTGCCATAGGTGAGATTGAAGTCTACTTGTAAACGTCGATTGAATTCGTTTCTCGTGGATGGACGCGTAGATACAGTCAAGGACTGCATACCGGTATGAATTTCTTTATAATTTTTTTCTGTATGACGTCATACCGTTAAATTAGGTGTATTGAAAAATAACAGTACAGGAATTTATACTGAAATAATTCTTGTACCTTTTTTATTATTGTAGCATAACTGATTTTTTTTCAGTCAACTGAACTTTTCTGGTATTAATATTAATATTAAAAATTTATTTTTAAATAATGTAGCGGACACTGTAGAATGTTCGATACTTTAGTTGAAGCGTAGGGACATATGCTGACCTATACATTTCGGTACAGAAACTAAATAGGTTAAAATATTTCTGTACTAAAAACATCTACAGAAATTAATTCGGTATACATTATTTGGGTACTGATATAATTAAGTCAGATTTTAATAATTTGTATAGGTATTGTGTTTGATGAAGCAGTACACTAATAAGGGTACCTACTGAAATTTTACTGGTACTATTTAAAAAAGTTGTACCGATATGCAGTCCCTGTCAGTCGACCAAGCAGATAGTTGCCCCTTAAACAATTCACACAAAAACAGAGATTTTAAAATGTAATTCACAGATTTGGGTGCAACGCCATCTATCACTATTCAAAAACCACCTTTGCTCATGTCATGGAAAACAAAAGCTTCAAAATAAATCATCACTGCCCGCTCCGCTTATGACCAACATACCTCCCTACCTCTAGGCCTTATAATATGAATTCTACTCATTCCGCGCACAAACTACATTAAAACACATAAACTAAATATTGTGACATTACTTGTGCTATGAGCTGCTTTGGAACAATGCAATATTGTTCATGTCGGTTAAATATTTTGTTATTTATCGTTTTAATACGCTAGCTGTATAATTGTACTATAAATTAATGAAGTTACTTAATGTTTCCTTGACTGTGTAATAGATTTAGTTGACGTGTAAATAATAGGGTGGTTTATTTAATTATTTGGTGCAAAAATTTATTTCATCATCATCATCACAACTCTTTGTAACTCTCCCACTGCAGGGCATGAGTCTCTCCTCTAGGTGACGAGGAGGTATAGGCCATAATCCATCAAGCTGGCCCAGTGCTGGGTGGTGGATGCTAGAATTTTCAGGGCGCTAAGATGGCTTCTGACAAACCCTAACGACTACTGTATACAATTATACAGCACCGGGACCGACTGCTTAACATGCCCTCCGAAGCACGGAAATGGATGGTCGGCAGCAAAAATTTATTTACTTACTCAAAAATTATAGGTAAATACTTGACATTACATAAGACTCTTGAAAACATATAGGTGCATCTTTAACTCTCTAAATCCCTAAACCTTCGAAAACTGGCTAGCGATCATCCTTCATGTAAATTATTAAAATACTAGCTATGTCGCGCGGTTTTATTCGCTATTCCAGACTGTAAACTACCACTATGCCAAATTTCATCCAAATCCATTAAGACGTTTTGCCGTGACAGAGGAACAAACATCCAGACATTTGTAATATTCAAAATTTTAGTTTCCTTTTATTCGATAGATGTCGCTGTACGTCGATTCACAATTATAATATTAGTAGGTTTACTGCTCCGGCGTTGTATAAAGCAATACCTAAGTATTTATTGAAGAGCCATCAGCCAGTTCTTTCCTAAGCCGTGTGCTTTCATGTTCCACCTCTTCTTTACTTACCCATTATGTGAGATTGAGATCAAATGCGGGCTTAGTCTAAAGTTAAAAAAAGGTTTCAGTTTCGTGAAGTTTCATATAACCGCGTCTCATCACTTTCGGGATACATGAATTCGTTATTTTCAACCGACTTCCAAAAAAGGAGGAGGTTCTCAATTCGTCTGTATGTTTTTTTTGTGTCTTTTCTACACGATATTTCGGACAATTATGAATTGATTTTTTAAAATTGGTATTTTCATATGATAGAGGATACCTCATAGTTGGTCCCATTTAAATTTCATCGAAATCGGTTGGGTACTTCATTGAAAATTTCAAACTTTTGAAATAATATGTATAATTTCGGAGACTGTTTACTTTGATGACATTCTCAACTCAGCCAAAGATTAGACGTGAAGTCGTTTTTTTAATGCTCTGCATTCGTTGATTATATCATATTTTAAAACTCGGAATAGTTAAAAATCTTTAAAAATAAATGGTACTAACAATTACTGCTATTTCGGGAATTTCGAATCCCGAGGGAATATTGGGGTAGAAAGTTACCTATGTGCTATTCCAGACTGTAAAATATCACTATACCAACTTCATCCAAATCCGTTGAACCGTTCTGCATTGAAACATCGATACATCCATACAACCATCCATCCAAACTTTCACATCTATACTATATAAAGCTGAGTTTGTTTTTTAGTTTGTTTGAACGCGCTAATCTCAGAAACTACAAGTGGTATTTGAAAAATTCTTTTTGCATTTGATAGCCCAACTCTTGAGGAAGGTTATAGGCTATACTTTATCCCGAAATTCCCACGGGATCAAAAGTTACGCGGGTAAAACCGCGCGCGGTGGCTAGTTTATAATATACGTACGAAGTAAGATAAAATAAGATTAGTTAGAAGTGTGCGTTTTTGACCAAATTGAACCCACTCCTTTTTCCCACCAGACTACCAGACGCAGACAGAACTTCCATCCCTATATAGTGGATTTACCAAGAAGTCGAACAAAACGCTTCGATAGTTCCTTTTTGGTACGGATTGCCAAGGAGTGGAACAATCTGCCTGCGTCTGTTTTCCCTGACACTACAGTCCTGGAACTTTTAAGTGTCGAAAGAAACCTATTCTTCTTGTGGATGGACGTATAACACTATAGTCTTCATTACGCACTTTCCATCAGGTGGCATGGAAGACAAACGTCCTATCCTTACAATATAAAAAAAAAAGTAAGATGTGCTCATTTCCAATCACTTGATCCAAACAAATATCTGCGCAGATACACCTAACTCAATAATTAAATGTCGATTTCGCTTAACTCAATCATCTGTTTATTTAACAACGAAGGACGTCTTAATTAAACACAAATAATAAAACCCATCTGCTTTTATAGACATCCGGTTAAAATCCTTAAACTTTACGACCAATTATCGGATGCAAACTAGAAGCAGCGCACAATCGCCCTAAACGAAAATCTAGTAATTGTTATAGGTAACTTGGTCGTAAATTCTATCTCAATAGATGCCGTACTGGTCGAGATTGCTATTGTTGATAAAACCCGTTGTGCGATAAAATATGCGTAGCAGTAACATCTTAGATGCGTATCGTTAGGGTTGTGTTTAGAGTTAGCTGTAATATGCAGAGATATATTTAGAGTCTTAAAATAACTGAGCAGGAAGACAGGTAAATTTAGGAATAGGTAAGGTGTTAGTGTAGGATTCAAAAGAAGGCAATGAACTACAAAATTAAATATTATTTAACACTGATAACTTTCGAATTTGATCTATCAAACTTGACTATTGTTAAAGCTATCAATCAATAGTCAGGAACCTTTTATCAGAAACGCGTGGATGTATCAAGCTAAAGCCGATCTATGTATATTCAAACTTGCTAATCCGTTAGAGCAAAGAAAAAATACTAATTGTAAGTCAACGCAATCAGTAGATACGGCCGTTGATGTTTATGTCATATATTTAAACGTCTATGTCATATTATCAAAACCTACGGAGTTCTTCCCGGTGATCTAGAATAAAAAAAAAACAATGTTAAGGTACAAATAAAGGGTAGGGATCAAAAATGGCTTTACACCAACAACCAAAAAAAATCTCCAGACAGTCCTACGCAGCCCCAAACTAAGCAAAGCTTGTGATATGTGATACCACGTAGTGAGCTAGGGAACCTTTATAGATAAACACCGAGAACGGGTGTCTTTTTGTTTCTTACTCCGTGTGGGAACGCACCCGCCACCTCAAGATTTGCGTACTAGCCTCTCAGACCACTCTGCCAAGGAGAACAAAAAAATCGTATTAAAGCCAGACATTGCTAAAGTTTTAGTATAGTATCTTACTTAGCTCAGTTAAGTCGTGAGGCGCGATCCTATTCCGCAATCCAGTGCTGTAACAAAGACTACCGAATATATAAATCTGGATGTTATTGTAGCAAGTAAAGTGTGAGAATCTGTTTTAACTGGTGCCTCAATTCATAAGCTTATACTTAGCTAAAATAATTAAGGATTTGTCCACGCCGAAGTCACCGTGACACAGTGGCTTCTGTGTGACGCATCGGTCTACTAAAACGCGACAACGCAACGCGATGATCGGTATAGCGCGCGATTTCAGTCGTACGAATTCTTGATCAAACATAGCAACAAATAACAAATACTCTTTATTGTCAACAGAAATTAAATACATAACAAATATTATTAATTAATTTAATTTACATACTGATTAGTGTCACACGATGATCGCATTGCTTAATCGCGGAATAATCGCGTATTATGACGAGTAAGTTTAGTCCATACACTATCATGATAGCGAGGTGCTGGTTATGATATTTTAGAATTTTCAGGGACTGACTTACTAACTAGATTAACTAATTTACAAATTTTACAAATTGTACTGGTTGTTCTAGCATAGCAGCACTGGCATTTGAACTAGGCCGAGCCTGTATCTCAGACACCAGTTTTTTCCTTCCTTATGACAAGAATAGTTTAAGTTTCTTTACAAAATCATTCTAACACGGTACAAAAAAAAAAAAAAAACAAAAAAGAAAGCATCTTGCATCAAACAATTACAATTTAACAATTAACCGTACCTTATTTCATACTTATATAACACGAAATTCATTCAACAATATTTAAGTAATGCATACATACATAACTTCACGCCTGTATCCCTTATGGGGTAGGCAGAACACCAGAGGTTATAAAACCATCCGATGTCACGTTTGACAAATTTGGAGGCATTATAATCGTGGAGAGAGACTATTGCAGTGACAGGGGGTCAGCCTATCGCCCACAAAACACCTCGGTCCCTTAACTGACTTTTACGAACTTTAACGAGAAGCAGCTGGCACATTCTATGTTTTTCTTTCGCTCCCAGTCCAGTATAGAAGCCATTTTAGCCGAAATGGTTTTCGATAAAATGGAATGACTACTCCATACAGCATGCAGGACCGACTGCTTTACGTGGACTATGAACCACGGAAGTAGTCGTAATAAATTGATGGTCGGTAATCACGCGTCGCTGAGCCCACAGGATCGAAAGTTGCTTTATCAACTATATCGATTTAAAATAAATAAATAAAATCCCCAGACAATCACACCAACTACATGGCCCTAAACTAAGCAGAGCTTGTGATATGGGATTCCATGTAACGAACTAGGGGGATACCTAGAATATAAATCTAATATATAAAATTCTCGTGTCACAGTTTTCGTTGCCATACTCCTCCGAAACGGCTTGACCGATTTTGATGAATTTTTTGTGCTTATCCGGTATCTATGAGAATCGGCCAACATCCATTTTTTTTTTATATGGCAAAACAACGTTTGCCGGGTCAGCTAGTAAATATACAGATAAACGCCCAGACCCGAAACATTTTTTTTTCTTATCCCGTGCTGGCGTCGTCAAGTGTTTTGAAAGGAGCTACGCCTCGAAGAGTTATCCTAACAAAAATGTTTATTGAATCGCCGCCGCTTAAGAACTTGTGCCACTTTAACCGTCCAATCAACAGAACAAATCACTATAGTTTAAACGACTACCTGATTCAGAGTTTCCTTGCCCATGTTTATGGCCACGAGTGTAGCGTTTAGTGAAGACAAAAGTGCTTTGCAATATATTGAATTTCAATCATACATACATAACGTCACGCCTGTATCCCTTATGGGGTAGGCAAAACACCAGAGGTTACAAGTCCATCTGATGTCACGTTTGACAAATTTGGAGGTATTATAAAGATGGAGAGAGACTATTGTAATGACAGGGGGTCAGCCTATCGCCCACAAAAACGCCTTTAAAACCTCTGTCCCTTAACTTAATTAACTGACTTTTACAGTATGCCCGGGAAGAGAAACAGCTGGCACATTCTACGTTTTTCTTTCGCTCCCAGTCCAGCATGGAAGACAATTTCAATCAATTTAGAACAAAGTGATGCCACAACATTTTGCTGCCAGTATATCTTCATGAATAAAACTACACTTTATTTTACATCTACCATAATATAGTAAATAATTTCACAAAGCGGTATCAAATGAAATTTTTTTTTTTTTTTTATTCATCATTAAGACCATCGAATGGCCGCTTCATGACGTCACAATTTTGTACTTCGGCTTTAACAAGGTGTTGATAGTTATTGAATAAGATATTACAGTAGACCAAGAGACAAAAAGCCGGCGGAAAATAACTCTTGGCATTCTTTTTCAGTCAGGATTATACATTAATACAAATAGGTACATACAGTACAAATTGATCATGACATGAAAAATAAAACAAGCACAAGACAGCTAATTGTGAGAGACAATGTCATGCTACAACCAAATTGCTTACATAGTAGGTGCATTACATACGGGCTAAGGTTGAAGCTCTAATTAATAAGAAATGATAAATATATAATTCTTGAAGTTTATTCAATAGTTACCGACAATATTAAATACAACGTTTTTTTATGTGAATTTTACATTTTGATTCGACGTTTCAGTGTCTTCACTGATCCCGGGGTTGCAAACGAATGAATGATTTATTTAAGATGACAACTTCATTACGATCATCATCACAACACAGCCCACTGCTGGGCTATGAGTCTTTCCCCTGGGTGTCGAGGAGATTTAGGTCCTAATTCACCAAGCTGACCCAGAGCTGGTTGGTGGATATCAGAACTTTCAGGGTGGGAAAACTTACGAGAACACTATTATTTGTGTTCTCCACGACCACTTGGACGACCACACGATGGGGTAAACCTGTCTGCCTCAGACGCATGTGGTTGCGGGTTCGATTCCCGCACGGAACAAGAAAAAAAATTATCCGTGTCTGGGTGTTTATCTATTTATATTCTAGGTTCCCCCCTAGTTCGCTACATGGTATCCCATAACACAAGCTACGCTTACTTTCGGGCCATGTAGTTGGTGTGATTGTCTGGGGATTTTATTATTTATTTTATTATTGAAAACAGTTAAAAAGCTTAAACTTAAAAGTTAGTTCCCTGGCCGCAACACTGACCATAAAACCATTGACTCTCGCAATTAAGATTTGGATCAACTGTTGCGCACAAACTGGTTGCTATCTTCCAAAATGTAACCAGTAATAGACGACATCCACTACGCCTACTTCTCCAAATACTGAACGAGCTCTAAGTCTTTTTAGAGAAGATGGAATCTATACTCTATACTAATATATAAAGCTGAAGAGTTTGATTTTTTGTTTGTTTGTTTGAACGCGCTAATCTCAGAAACTACAAGTGGGATTTGAAAAATTATTTTTGCATTTGATAGCCCAACTCTTGAGGAAGGTTATAGGCTATATTTTATCCCGAAATTCCCACGGGATCAAAAGTTACGCGGGTAAAACCGCGCGCGGTGGATAGTAGATCATAAAGTTCATTTTTTTTGGAAAATTTCAAGATTAGGCGGACTTAAGTTTTTAGAATGCCTACTGTTTCTAAACCCGCGTTTGCCCTCAAGCTCACCAGGTATAGGTAGTCGAAGAAGACCGTTTTTATTTTTAATCGCCAGAAAATGACACCGACTACATGGCCCCAAAATAAATAGAGCGTGTGATATGGGATACCATGTAGCGAACTAGGGGGGAACCTATACTATAAACACCCAGACTCGGATTTTTTTTTCTTGTTCCGTGCGGGAATCGAACCCGCAACCACTGGCGTCTGAGGCAGATAAGTTTACCCCATCACCAAAGTGGTCGTCGAAAGTGGCCAATCAGGTTTATTAAGGCCTGGCCGTTAATAAAACATCACCGGACAGAATACATCACCGCCGAAGCGGTTATACTTAGCGACACTAGAGATGTTATATTATGATCGAATTTCCATATGCCTGTTAACTAATATAACGCTTTATCAATAACATGATGTCATAACTGTTACTGGGTAACAGTCAAGTAACAGAGAGAGTTTCTTATCCAGTTCGTAAAATGAACCAAATTCATTCTAATATATTATAACATAATGAATATCGCGCGCTTTGATGTGCATATCATACCTATTGCATTTTTTCACAATTTTTATTTAATCGATATCGATTGCTTGCTGTCGTTCTGTTTATCCACGAACCTTCCATACAAAACACGAAGTGTATACATTATCGCCAAGCGCCGCGCGTCACAAGGATCTCGGAATGATTGGTAAGTATGGCAACGTCGCATTTTGCCAAAACGCGAGACGCGTGGACGGGGCCGCTCGTCATAAGAACACGATGACTGCATGCAACGTCGCTCACTGTTACTTGACTGCTATTGAGTAACATGATAAAGAAATGTTCGTATTAACGAATATAACATTTCTGCCGTGTAACTGCTACGTATAACTGATATGAATATATAAGTCACACCTCTATGCTCCACAGACATACATCTAAATAGACAACGGAAGTGTCACGATTTGTATTGAAACCAAGCATGCCGACTTTTTAATACCTTTTGTGACGTTGACAGCTGTTATTTATTGCTGGAAAATACAAATCGATTCAACGACACCGAAAGCGCCGATTGAAATCGATTTTCTAACATACTATGCGGGGACTGAATCTAGCGGTGACCAACCTTGACGCTTGGTCAGGGTTCGGACACGCGAAATACATGCATTTGCGTTGCCTATGTAGATCGGTTCGATTCCTGGGTGAAGGAAGCAAATTTTCGAAAAATCTTTGAATGCAGTTTTATTTCTCTTCCAAAAACTTGCTATCTCTATTATTTAGAGTACTTTCCCTCCAGGGGGCATTCAAAAATTCCACCCTGTATATCTTTATATCTAAGTCAATGTTAAATCAAAATACAACCGTACAAACTACGTGGGAGTTCGATTTATACCAATACCTCCGTTATAATCGGAAACGGACTAACTCTAATTGAATAAATTTTCCCCGGCCCCGCATGTCGTGGCTACTGTATACTTGTTTACAGTGTACTGTATACAGTGATGCGGGAGATGTAATGCCCACAATACAGCCACCCGTCGCCCTTCGATGAGAGATACGAAACTTATGAATGCTCGTTTCATCCCAGTTGGGTTTCAACCCATTGGTTTTTATTTATATTTAAGTGAGCAATAAGCAAACATTGTTTATAATTGTTTGAGAAATCACGAGTGACACACGCCACCAATATAATTAGACGCCATAAAATACAAATAACAATTATAGTAATTAATGTTATGACAATTTTCACTCATATTATAAAAGAGAAAGTTTGCACGGATGAGTCATGAGTTAAACGCTCAGACAGACTGAGCTGAAACTTATTACACAGGTAGAGTAAAGTGTTGAGTTCTGGAGACATATTTGATCCCATGAGATCGGAACGACTTGTATTCTTTACATTCTCACTCGTGCAAAACAATAAGGTTTTATTGACAGTTTTGCGGGCGATAGGCTGACCCCCTGTCACTGCAATAGTCTCTCTCCATCATTATAATACCTCTAAATTTGTCAAACGAGACCTCAGATGGTTTCATAGCCTCTGGTGTTCTGCCTACCCCGTACAGGCGTGAAGTTATGTATGTATGTAAAGCTGATAGCTCCATTCAATAGTGCTTATATTATCTAATAAATAAATAAAATAAAAACGACTTCCATGCTGGACTGGGAGGAAAGGAAAAACATAGAATGTGTCAGTTGCTTCTCTTCCCGGACATATTATTTATTTAGTATTAGTATTTTATCGGCTACAGTTTGGTGAGTGTAAGAGTGCTCTTTTTGACCAAATTGAACCCACTCCTTTTTACCACCGGACTACCAGACACAGACAGAACTTCCATCCCTATATAGTGGATTTACCAAGAAGTGGAACAAAACGCTTCGATAGTTCCTTTTTGGTACGGATTGCTAAGGTGTGGAACAATCTGCCTGCGTCTGTTTTTCCTGACCACCACAGTCCTGGAACTTTTAAGTGTCGAGTGAATAGGTTTCTCGTGGATGGACGTGTAACACCATAGTCTTCATGCGCACTTTCCATCAGGTGGTATGAAAGACAAACGTCCTATCCTTACAATATAAAAAAAAACTGTAAAAGTCAGTTAGTGGCAGAGGTTTTACTGGAGGATTTTTTGTGGGCGATAGCCTGACCCCCTGTCTCTGCAATAGCCCCTCTCCACCATTGGAATGCTTCCGAATTTGTCAAACGTGACATCAGATGGTTTTATAACCTCTGGTGTTCTGCCTACCCCGTAAGGGATACATTCATGAAGTTATGTATGTATGTATGCAATAAAACTAATAAACCCGCTTCAACCCAAAAGTCACCTCAATAAGTTTTATGGGTAGAAAACCTATCTATCCAAATGGCTCTGTACCTAATCAAACTAGATGATAATTTGAATATTGCCGGTGAATGTATGCAGTGATCTGTTACACGACAATCGTTGTGTTCCTTCACTTTGTCTCAACTTGATTTGTAGACTTGCATATGATTAGCATAATTCTGTTGTATGGCAATTATTGTGTTGAGTTTAGATACTGTATACTGGGTGAAACGTTGTGTGTGCCAGCTGCTTCTCTTCCCGGGCATATTGTAAAAGTCAGTTAAGGGACAGTTTTTTTAGCGTTTATACGGGCAATAGCTCAATCAAATATTAATAATGCCCACAGCATTTATACCAAGATACCTTATCAATTGGTGTTTTCAATGTTTTAATTAGTATAATAAAGTTTAATTGTTTGCAACTAGAATAAGAATTTGCCTTATAATACTAGTAATCAAAAAACCATTTGCCTGTATTCCTAATGGGGTAGGCGGAACACCAGAGGCTATAAACCATCTGAAGTCACGTTTGCCACATTTGGAGGTATTATTATGATGGAGAGAGACTATTGCAGTGACAGGGGTCACTGCAATTGTCTCTCTCCAGCAAAAACCGGAGGTTTATCGCCAGCAAAAACGCCAATAAAACCTCCGTCCCTTAACTGGCTTTTACAGTTTGCGCGGGAAGAGAAGCAGCTGGCACATTCTATGTTTTTTTTTCGCTCCCAGTCCAGCATAGAAGAAATATACTAAACAACATTTGCATATTTTTGGGTGTTAGCACTGGGCCAGCGTGGTGGATTAAACCTACATTTCTTCGTCACTCCAGGGAGAGACCCAGAGCTTTGCAGCAAGCTTATTTCAAAGAGTTGTGATGATTATACCTTTTTTTTATGACGACCACTTTGGCGATGGGGTAAACCTGTCTGCTTCAGACGCCAGTGATTGTAGGTTCGATTCCCGCACGGAACAAGAAAAAAAAAACAAATGTTCCGTGTCTGGGTGTTGATCTATTTATGTAAGTATTTATATTTTAGGTTCCCCCCTAGTTCACTACATGGTATCCCATAACACAAGCTATGCTTACTTTGGGGCCATGTAGTTGGTGTGATTGAGGATTTTATTTTTTATTTTTTTTAATATTTTTTTTCTCTCTCTGTTACAGGCACGAGTTCTTCAGCGACACCTCGGCAGATCAAAACTGAACAAAGCAGTTCCTCGCAGCTTATCTACGGGTAAGTATCAAACATTATCCTTTTTTTATAAAGTAAGGATGGGACGATTGTCTTCCATGATACCTGATGTTAAGTGAACATGAAGAATAAGATGGCACACGTCCATTCACGGGAAACATTCACAACTAGAAGCGCTGGACTCCGTTGACCGAAGAGCCCGTAAATTAATTAACGACGTCGACTTTACAACCAAAAAACTGCAGACCTTAGAGCATCGTCGTAAGGTTGCTTGTTTAACCGTGTACTACCGGATACATGTTGATGAGTGCGCGAGTGCTCTGTTTGAACAAATTGAACCCTCACCCTTTTACCATCGGACTACCAGACGCAGACAGAACTTCCATCCGTACGTGGTAGATATTCCGAAAAGTCGAACTAAGCTTGACAGTTCCTTTTTGATACGGGTCGCCAAGGTTTGGAATGAACTGTTTGCGTCTATTTTCCCTGACCAGTATAGTCCTAGTACTTTTAAGTGTAGAGTGAATAGGTTTCTCGTGGATGGACGTGTACCACCTTAGTCTTCATGTTCACTTAACATCAGGTGTCATGGAAGACAAACGTCCCATCCATACTTAAAAAAAAGCATGTGTGACTACTATAAGATATCCGGATGCACGAAGACAGGATTCCCTGGCTGTAAACTGTTATTGTGTATTTATAAAAAATATTACTGTTGATTTTCTTCCTACTTCTTCTCAACAGATCGAATTTCCGATGTTGCGGTAGATTTAGTTATTTAATATGGCAAACACATAGATTACAATCAAATAAAATAAAGAAGAAAGTAATTTAACAGTTTTGAGCAAGATTGCAATCCTAGAAGTGCTTACACGGCAGCACAAGCAGTTATAGAACAAAGATGTAGTGATATACAGCTTAAAGATCAAACATCATACCTAACATCTCGGGTCTGTGTTTTACTAATGTATTTTTAATTTGCGTATCAAAAAAATTTTAATTTGCTACTAATTCCCAGACATACTGTATACAAACATGAAATTTTGACACCAGACATTTAACTACAGGAATACTCTAATTTTCTAAATATTCTTTCTTTAAATTAATTTAATTGATTGAAAATATCATTACAGGATAAGTCACAAAGGGCCTAAATTCAAAGTGGGTCCAGATCTTCGCACTGCGAGAAAACCAAAGCAAATCAATAGCAAGTTAGTATATTCAATCATTATCATCATCCCACACTTCTTTAAAAGAACCCACTGCTGGGCTATGAGTCTCTCCTCTGGGTGACGAGGAGGTTTAGGCCGTAATCCACCAAGCTGGCCCAGTGCGGGTTGATAGTGGCTTCTGACCATGGTTCAAGACTTCTCCATACAAGTATTAAGGGTAGAAATCCCGCGGTTCACCTCAATTACACTTGATGGAAAGTGATGGTGAAGTTTAAGATCTAAGACCTTAGTCAGCAACGAGGTTATCAACGAACTGGCTAGTCATAAACCATTGCCGGAACCAATGACTAAAGAAACAAGAGGACATGACATAACTACGAAAAAACGTGCCTGTTTAGTCAGAAACAAAGATGGCGGCTTGCTGTAGTGCTCATAGTTTTCCTTGGGGCAGCCTAACACACTGCATCTAACCATGATAATGGCAGTATTATGCAAATTTCTGCACTATATACAACAACGATGACACATAAAAACACTTCAATTCTCTTCAAAATTTTTAAAAAGCAAGTCTTTATGACAACTGACGTACTTGTTGTTGCTGTCATAGACGTTACAGACACAGACATAGACGATACATGGCGACTGGCCATAGACGATACATGGCGACTGGCCGCATTGTTGTCATTTAACGCAATGATAACTAATAGAGAGTGTAATCGTACTTTTGAGTTAAAAAGAGACGCCCGTATATTTAAAAGTAACGACTTTAATGCCGAGTCCTTTGTTTCTTTAGTCCATTGGCCGGAACACATAACCGCCTAAGCTGTCATTTTTGGCGGCAGATTTAAAATTATGAGTGGTTTTTAGCCAGGTGGACCCTTCGGCCACGAAGCTGGCGTCACTAGGATTATTCTGAAACGACGTTATAATCTCAAAACGATACTAAATTGGCTCGGGTCTGAGTGTATACTAGAATACCCCAATACATAATTTGTAAATACATACATACATAACTTCACGCCTGTATCCCTTATGGGGCAGGCAGAACACCAGAGGCTATAAAGCCATCTGATGTCAAGTTTGACAAATTTCGAGCAATTTAATGATGGAGAGAGACTATTGCAGTGACAGGGGCAACCTATCACCTATAAAAATATCTCCCACAAAACCTCTATCCCTGAACTGACTTTAACAGTATGCCCGGGATGAGAATCAGCTGGCACATTCTATGTTTTTACTGAGCTCCCAGTCCAGCATGGAATAGCATAATTTGGGTTATTTATTATTTCAAAAACCCTACTTATAATATCCATTTTTTTTTTCAGATCAAAACCCCAACCACCATCGCAACAATACGAAACTACAACCCCTAACCTACCACCATTCCTACCCCCACTCTTACACTACCCCTCCACCCAAATAAAACAGGGAACCGAACTTAAAACCTTCCTTCTCAACACAGCATTACACAACGCTCTAACTACATCACTCAATCAATTAACAAGTCAAGGTTTTACGAAGGAAGCTAGCACGGACGACAGGAATAACAATGAAGAGGTGCAAACTCGAAGGAGACTCCATAAATGCGATGTGACTGGCTGTCATAAGGTTTATACAAAGAGTTCGCATTTGAAAGCTCATAAAAGGACGCATACTGGTGAGTATTTTGGCTTTATAAAAAAAGTAAGGGAAAAGCTTTTGTTTTAGATGCATTCTCAAACTTATGAA
Source organism: Stenoptilia bipunctidactyla (assembly GCA_944452665.1). NCBI lineage: Eukaryota > Metazoa > Arthropoda > Insecta > Lepidoptera > Pterophoridae > Stenoptilia > Stenoptilia bipunctidactyla. Next base: position 13,751,663 of record OX101750.1, read on the forward strand.
GTTAAGATGGTTCTCCTGGTTTTCCCTATTAGAAAAAATACTAATTTGCTCATGGGATAAGAATAAAGGGTGGCCAAGTACTACTAATATAATAAATTATATAGAAAAAAATACTGAATTTTATTGGCGTTATACGTTTTAACTCGGCCATTCGGTGTCTTTATAGACATCCTGACTTTTACTATGTATAGTCGAGACATTTAGGTAGGTATTCTAAAAGTGCCAATAATCATAAAACATTAATTGTTTTAGACAAAGTTGATTATTTTCATAATGAAAATTAAAAAATTGACGAATTTTATAACGTGATACGATATTTCATTTCACACTTTGCCTTATAAAACTGGAGAGAAATTAAAACTTACGTCGTAGAAATCGAAACTAAAATAAATGTAATCCTTTAAATTTATTTTTTATTTACATACATACATAATATACATAACGTCACGCCTGTATCCCTTATGGGGTAGACAGAACACCAGAGGTCACAAGACCATCTGATGTAACGTTTGACGAATTTGGAGGTATTATAAAGATGGAGAGAGACTATTGTAGTGACAGGGGGTCAGCCTATCGCCCACAAAAACGCCTTTAAAACCTCTGTCCCTTAACTGACTTTTACAGTATGCCCGGGAGGGAAAGCAGCTGGCCCATTCTACGTTTTTCTTTCACTCCGAGTCAATCATGAGAAATTAGTATTTTGCTATTATTAATATTTTTTTTATCTAACAATTCTATTACGTCCACCTATTCTTACATTGTGTATTTTGTTTTTCTTTCTTTTTAAATAAATAAAATAAATAATTGTCTATTCCAGGCGAGAAGCCGTATTCCTGCGCCTGGGCAGGTTGCGAATGGCGTTTCGCGCGTTCAGACGAGCTCACACGACACACGCGAAAGCACACAGGACTACGGCCCTTTACCTGCCCACTGTGCAGGCGGTCCTTTGCGAGGTCTGACCACTTAGGGCTACATATGAGGAGGCATTAGCTGGGGTTGTCTTAAGGGCCGTATTTATAGGTCGCGCTCAACATTGAGATTGAACTTAAGTGTCTGACACTTGCGTTATACATACTTCACTTAAGAGCGATCTCAGAGTTGAAAGTGGTTTTTTGATAAATGGGCTCAATTTAAAAGAAAAAAGTATTTATTTATTGGATCTGAGAAGTTGAATTAATTTGATGAGTATGATTGGGGAATTTAAAGGAAAATATTAGAATGATGGTGTTTTTATAAAGTTCTACAGTGAAATATTCAAAATGTTAAGACTTTATTTTTGTACGAATCTGATAAGTTGAATTGAAATCTAGTTACTAAAATATTGTATAAAAGTGTTTTTTTAGAATTATTTACATTATATGGGCCCAAAGTAAAAGTATTATCAAAACTATTTATATTCATTGTGTCAAGGATCGGATGATAAATTTAAACTTACTTGTTTTTTTTTTTACAAAATTCATAAAAAATATACCAATTGATGTATGAAATATACAATTGTGATTTTTGAGAGACATTGTGTGATTTATACAAAACTGTGAAAGCGGAAAAACAATTTACGTAATCAATTTTTTTTTGTATAAATATTATACAAAGCGACATTTTAACTAATTTGTATAACGTAATAACTAAAAGATATGACGAATATCAAATATTTACATAAACTACGACAATATTCAAACGTCAAATGTTTGACAAATGTTTGTCAAAATGGGTCCTTTTTAGGACTCTCTGCTCAAATATAATAAGTACTTAGAAAAATACTAAGGTTTATATAACATAAAAATCATGTTAATATAAGGCCCGTGTTCTGAGAGCTATAGCTCAGAATAAAGAGAGAGTGGCTTTGCTGTCATTTCTTTATACAACGTGTAACAAAATGGGAGATAAAACTTAAGGGTTAGCTTCTAGACCAAACGAAGAATATACAGTAAAAGAATTAGCATGATCAGTGCTGGTATAGACTTTCATACAAATTTATTTCATTATTTTACAACAAAATATTTTGACAACCCTAGCCCACCTAATAAGCTAAAACAAGACTTGTGCCGCAGTCAGTGACCTTATGACCTTTCCCGCACCGGCTGAACTTTAAAGCATCCGTCTTAGTTACCCATCACTTTATTTTTACGACATCTCTTATCGAATAGATATTTTGATCGAAACTTTGAACTTGTTTTTCGGCCGAACCGTAAGGATAACAAATTTATGTTACTGTTACTTATAAAGGACATCACGAAACATACAATCCCCTTAAGTATTATCTCTTCATTATGTTACACATTGTAGAGAACAGTAAAAAAATCTACTCATACCTCGGCAAATAATACAATGCAGTAAACTAACAATTCGAAATGTAAAAAAGAAAAATAATGGTACCAGTTAAAATTTTCGTAGTGTAATAAGCGAATGGGAATGATTGAAATTGTTTGGTACTTCATCATTCTTTTAGCGTAAAAAATTTAAAGCATTGTATACGTGAATTTGAGTCGTGTACTTTATCTTTACGGTAACTTGAATGAAAATAATTGATTACCTAGTGCTTCAAAATGGTTACAATAGAAGATAAATTAGTATTTTGCTATTTTTTAAAGTTAACAAAATAGTGAGTGACATAAAGCATCCGCTTTAGAAAGTATAAAATATTTTTTGTCCCAACTTGACGATATTGTTTTAAAGAAATTCATTCGTTTCCTTAAATCGAGTCACTTTTTTTTCTTCCCTAAAGTTGTCACACTGGAACTTTCATTTTACTGCATATTTTGCCAGAGTATAGGCAGAGCTCAAATATCAGCGGACTTTCATGTCTCGATGAAAACCTATTGTGAACTGTCAAATTCAGTCAAATTGTGTAAAAATTTAATTTGAAGTCTTTATGAAAATGATACGAATTTGGATAGACCCCAGTCTATCTAAAAGTTATAGGAATAAGCATATAAGTTAATGTTTAGTATTAAAAAGCGGCATTATCATAGAGTAATTAAGGCCAGTAACACAACATTTATTTTTATATGAATTTTACAGTTATATTTAGAAATAAGATATTTTTGCGTATTTTTACACTTTTTTCAGTTTAAGAGGATTTTATGATTTCCGTCCATTTTTTTTGTTATATTACGCAAGTAGGTTATATTTTTAGGTTAGGTGAATCTTTTTATAGATTTTGTCATTATAAGTTTTTCTTTTTAGAAGAAAAGCTAGACTTAATGTGATTTGTTAAATATAGTCCAGCTATTTTAACTTATATGTTACTTGTTTTCGACATGTTTTGATATATTCGTTGTTATTGTAGTTAAAACATGAATTCCTAATGAATTTAAAAGATACGAATTTTTCCTCAAAACATTGATATTTAAGGAAAATGAAATGTTAAACCACAATGGCTAGAATAACAAGTGAACCATGGAATAAGAACCAAAAAATAAAAATTTACGGGCAGTACATATATATGTTTGTTCATACACTTTTCGTTCTCAAGATTTTTAAATCTAAAAGTCCACAGATAAAAAAAGCCATTGAAAAAACTGTATACTTTTTTATCAAAAGAACTGATTAATCAAGTTAATATATTACTACTTAACTTGAACATCAAAAAGACAAAAAACATTCTTCGAAATATCTGCAAACTCCTCTGAAATATGTCTCTTTTACTGATAACTAAATTAACTAACTATAACTTTTACTTCTAGCGTATTATTTTAATAACATAATTTCGTCGTCGTGTTAAAATAATTAGTTTTCCTATATAAGTTTTATGCTCAAAAGGTTCCACTAATAATTAAATTACAGGGCTTCTGTGGCAATATTAGATAAGTTTTAGTTAGTAATTTATAGATAAAAGACAATATTTTTTTTACTTAAATGAAAAATTTTTAGTAAGTAACATCTTTTTATCCGGATTGAAAATGGAGTTCATTTGTCGCAATTAATATCTAGCGTAACTAAATCATTAAGGCCGTTTTTAACTTCACATATTTGAGGGAAGATAGAGAATATTAAAATAACCCGTTATCTGACTTAAGTTTTGGGAAGATAGACAAGGGTGTGTTAATTTAAAAAATGCTTAATTAATTGTTCTATGTTGAGTCTTTGCTATTTCTCGCGCTTTTACTTAAAATTTAAAACCTTAAAAGATATATCTTTGATCCTATAAACAACATTAGTATACAACATTTTGAAGATGAAAACATTTACTGAATACAGAATTCGTACAGTATCTAAAATGTCCTAAGTACGCGATAGGCCTTACAAGTTTGACAGTTTCAAACGAAGTATCAGCAAAATGGGTCATGATTCAGTTGGTTCGATAGTTCAAACCAATGGTCTACTACTACATGTAACGGACATTGTAATCAGCGCCTTATGAAAAAGAAAATGCTTGGTTTACGTTTTAAAAGTTCCCTCAGCAAAATGTATATTTCCCACAACACTTCGAAATTGTCCTTTATTTTTTTTTACTATTGCTCAAGAAATTATATCCCATAGATTTTCTATAGTTATAACTGTGGTATGGACCCCTTATTTTTTTAATTTATAGTTTTAATAACTGCGATAGTTTAAAACTAATGCATGTTCTTTAAATTAAAGCGGCCAAGTCCAAGTTTATATTTAAGAAAACGATTTATTTGCTCAACATTTCTAAAATTTGAACTTGGCCGCTAACCTAAAGGTGCTAAATGTAATAAATACACATTTTTATTATATTTAAGAAGCCGATGTGTTTTGTTTTGTTTTAAATGTTTATTATGTATTTTTTTAGTTTTAGCCTTTTACTAGTTTAAGTACCTACTTTAGTGGAATAAAATAAAGATTGTAAGTTAGAAGCATTGCGAGCCGGAATCCTTCATCCTACAAATATATTTAAATAAAGAATTTTTGTGAGGATTATAAGTTTTTTTAAACTTTTTCAAGGCGATATCTAACTACTATTCAGTGAAAAATATTCAGTGAAAAATTAGTGTATTATAAAAATATACCGTTCGTGTAATAAACAATCTTTATTTTTATTGCAGGTTTACGTTACACGTTAATTATAAACGATATACAATTAAGGGCCAGTATTTTGAAATTATATTTAATTTTTTGATTGATATAAGTTTACTTTAAGTTTTTTTTTTTTTATTAAGGCACTACAGACTTTTAAAGTTAAGAAATACATTTTGCAGTTCGCAATTCTCCTTAAAAAATGAAAACTTGTTTCCAAAATGTGATATTTTCCTAACTTTTTTTACATAAATACAACACTTTTTAACCGGATTTTAACTCGACGTTTCGGTGTCTTTGCAGACCCCGTGGGCACGAGCGACTGTGAGATCAACCCGGTTAAAAACAGTTTTATTTAAATAGTATGAATTGCGAAAACTTAAGACAATTTTTTTACATAAATTTCTCACGGGTGGACATGTAATGAAGTGCATTACACGTCCATTCCATCCTTTAGAAAAAAAACAAAATCTTTGTTAATATGACAGCTGTCAAAATGTATTTCGTAGATTTTTTGCACTAGGTATAGGGTTTGCTGTACTATCTTTGTCAAAAGTTTAATTTGTCAGTCTGACTGAGCTGATCTCAATTCGGAATTAATTTTGATCTCATCTTGAAAAAATGTGTTTACGCGCCTAATATTTCTGTGTTTTGTGATTTTATTTTGTTGCATTTTATCATTTATGTGTCTTCGCAAAGACAAAAATGAATTGAATTCCCTGTTTAGATACTTATTTACTAATTTTGTTCAAATAAAATTCGAATATCTTTGTTATTTGGTGTTTGCGCATAAATCACGCATAAATCAACTTTTTTACTTATTTTTTACTTATAGAAAAATTAAGTATAAAAAATATATTTCACTCTGAATCGAAATTTTAGGTGGGTAAACAAATAAAATGCTAAAAATAAAAAATGTGTGTATAAATTTAATTATTCAAAACTTATTTCTTTACCGTCAAAGCCAATTTTATGTTTTCTTGAAAATTCAATTAAAAAAATCGTGTTAAGGAATTTTCTTATTTAAAACAAGAATTACAAAAAAAATAATAAGCAATTGATTGGTAAATTCAATTTACTGTTATTACAATACAAATACACATATGGGCCCGTATTCATAGATTGCTCTCAACTTCAAGAACGGTCTTAAATACTTATCGTATAAATCACCATCTTGAGATCGCCGTCAACGTTGAGAGCGTACTATTAATACGCGCCGTAGACTATTTTTCAAAAGAGAAAGAAATATACAGACATGATTAAACAACTTTTAATTACAAAAATCTTTTCTCTTTATAATATTTGTAGATATTATTGAAATTGGCTAAGACACATTTTTTCTCTATTTTGTCTTATTTGTTAGAACTTACACACGATTATAATTTAAGCTGTCCATGACTATTAGTTATATACTTGTCTCGTTCGGTCACAAATGTACCTTGAAGTTTTAGCAATAAATATGTTTTATTTTACGATATTTGTTTTTTATTTACAACTGGATGTTATAACACCCCAAAAGTCCCTAAGTTTAGCAATGCATTCCTGTAACAACTGGAAACATATTTGTTGAACGTTTCATATCATTTTTAATTATGATTATCTCGATCTACTCTGATGTTAAGTGACGGTGAAATTAAGATTACAGAATAGAATAACATTTATTTTCCACATCAACATTATTAATACTTAAATCTAAAAAACAAACATATTGTCCTGGTTGAGGTGTAGAAAAAGGGCATCCCTCTCAGCATAAAGCTGAAGTCCATTTAGCAATGCACTTTAGCGCTGATATTCTGAAGGAACCCATAGTAAAACCCTAGTGCCACAGCAATAAGACTCACATACCAATAATTCAAATTAGAGCAGCAAAAACAAAAGAGAACTAAAATAAAAAGAATGAAAACACATAATATCTACCTACTCACTACAAAAAAAAAACATAGGTACTAGACCACGAATTAAATTTAAAAAAAAGATTCTGCCCTTGTTTTGAGCGTACGGTCGAATTCGCCACAGAAAATATATACAGGGTGTTTTTTAAAGACTTCGCATCGTTCCAGGGTTGTTATAATTTGATGAAAACTGGTTAGCCCTAGGTTCATAATCAATTCGATACAACCACTTATATTTCTAAAATCAAAAGGTCACTAATATCGAGTGAGACTGTAGCGAGTGTCACATTTGAGTCATTGCAGAATGAGACATCAAATCGTCCACTCAGACTACCATGATGGAATGCTCTCGTAAAGCAGCAAATCGAAAAAAAATGGAGAGACATTGCTAGTAAAACTGTTCAAGCCGAAATAATTGACTAAACATGTACGCGTACCGTTATTTTTGATTTTACTTGTTATTGTTATTTAATATTAGTGATCTTGAACAGTAACACAAAAGCAGATCCCTCGGCCAATAATATGTCCCCTTCCACCTCAGTGCGACGTAGGCGCTGCCTGAAAATCAGCGACATAATGCTGAGGCGGTTTGCCGTTTTCACATTCACAGTTTTATTATTAAGTCTTTTTTACTTTTATTTATTATTTATACGTTCTATATTTTGTTTTAATTTAAGTTTTTTTGTCTATTTCAACTTTGTAAACAGTTTCTATGTTTGTGAAATAAATACTTTTTTTTTCTTTCTTTCTACCCTTATACGCCATCAGAGCAACCACGACCACTCTGACAAGATTGTACGACTGAGACACCTACGAAGTCATCATCATCACAACTATTTGTAATGAGCCCGACCACAGGGCTATGAGTCTCTCCCCTGGGTGACGAGAAGGTAAAGGCCATAATCCACCAAGCTGGCCCAGTGCTGGGTGGTGAATGTCATTAAATGACTTCTGACAAACCCTAACGACTACTGTATACAAGTAGATATACGGCACCGGGACCGACGTGCCCTCCGAAGCACGGTCGCGATAGTGTAGTAGACGAATGGGCCTATTATGGAGTGAGTATTTTAGAACCTTTGTAGTAGTGAGTTAAGGACGGAACTTTCAGGTGCAATTAAATCGTGAAGAGTTTTAAGTTCCTATACAGATTGGTGTTGCAGACGAAATAGTGTGCTTTGGAAACTCTCTCACTGAAGTTGTTCTGAAAGACCTGAATAGAACAGAATAATACTAAAAAAGATAGGTAAACGAAGATCTGTTCTTATTTATCATGTCAAGGATTTTAATAACAGGAAACACTGCATTCACACATTTAATAAAAACTTGTACTCAGCTTGGAAAGAAGCCGGAACTTGAAAAATAAAACTATAAATATAAGTATTCCTATTTAGATAGGTAGGTACTGATTGTGTAGGCTAAGCAGTAAAATTTTATATGAAACATAAAATATCTATCAGCATCAAAATTTGAGAGCTGCGTTACCCCTAGCTTCGCCTATTACACCAAACGACTTTAAAAAATGGCCGGTTATAATCGTTTTACGAGATTATTACCGGCCATTTTTTCAATGTCAGGTTCAACTTTAATAAGTTGTTTGCAATTTAATCGTGGCAGTACTAATATAGGCCATTAGCTGCTAACTTAAAATGTGTTTCACAGTTGAGTCAAAATATTATTACTAGATTGGGTGAGGATCTTTTTAACAGTTTATAAATACTTTCCGTCACGTAGAAAATACAAAAGTTATGGCTTTGTTTGTTTGTACTACTGGGTGGCGCAAAAGTAAAGACCCTATTTGGTTCAGCTATAAAAAAAAATTCTAAATTAGAAACTAGATTTAGGTTTTTTAAATCTATATTTGTGCCATTAAATTTCGTACCATAGGATTTAAAGATGATGTCTTTTAAATGGTGACCTCCAAAGTTGATGCACATTTGAGCCCTATTTATGACATTTTGCATACCTTGCCGCAACACTTCCTGCGATTTGTTCCTAATTTCTTGATGAATGTTTTCTTTTAGAGCTGAGAGAGTCTGTGACTTGTTGACATACCCGAGATTTCAAAAAACCCCAAAGAAAGAAGTCTGGACTGGTCAGATCGGGTGATCTTGCAGGTCAAGGCAAATCGCCAAAACGAGAGATAACTCGGCCTCGAAAAGGGTTCCTCACTAAGTCCATAGTGTCGCGCGCTGTGTGTGCGGTAGCGCCGTCTTGTTGAAAACAGATGTGCTCCAGCCCCAATTCGTCCAAACTGGGTAACAAAAACTCACGTAACATGGTTTCCAGAGCGTTCTCTAGAAAAACAATTTTCAAAAACAGAATAACAGGAAATGTCATATAAAAAACAGTATTTTCTTTAGTGCCAGTACTTTTGCGCCACCCAGTATCTATGTTATAATTAATTTGACGACCACTTTGGCGATAGGGTTAACCTGTCTGCCTCAGACGCCAGTGGTTGAGGGCTCGATCCCGCACGGAACAAGAAAAAAAAATGTTCCGTGTCTGGGTGTTTATCTATTTATGTATTTATTCTAGGTTCCCCGCTAGTTCGCTACATGGTATCCCATAACACAAGCTATGCTTACTTTGGGGACATGTAGTTGGTGTGACTGTCTGGGGATTTATTATTATTATATTGTTATAACTAAAATAACAGCGATGTGTTCGACGACTCGAAGAGCTCGTTGACAAGATGGCAAATATTTCATCGTCGAGCACAGATGTTGCATTTAGCAGAATACCAAAACCTAAAACAGAATACCAAAACTGCATTTACATGTCGTTTACCCAGTTTCACTCATCCATTTGTATACAATCGCATGCTTCAACTGTGCCACATAAGTGAATGCAGAATAAGAGAGGCTAAAACTTTAGTAGTCAATCTGTTGCTCCATCTTTCTTACCTGTCAACAGAAAGTTTGGTCACAGATTCGGAATTGAACATTCACCATTTCATATTTAACATAAAATTCCCTACAGCTACTACATAATGCCCTTCACGCACACAAAAACATACCTGCGCAAACACTGGGAACTTTCAACACACACACTCACAGATACACACACACAAACACACACTCACACAATAATTTAAATAAAAAAGGTTTTTAAAACTTTATTAGCTCCTCAGTTGAAAATTTTAAATTAATTTTGTAAGTTATCATAATTATAGACTCCCGAGATACAGGACAAGTTCCTAGTTTGGGGTGTGTTGTATAAAAAAAAATAATTATATATAATCTATACATATAATAAAATGGTAGGAAAGTCAAAACTGTACATTGAATATTTTTTTAAAAGAATACTTGGGGTATGATCTACAATCGAAACAGAAACAAAAAATATAGTTTTTAGAATTTTTGTCTGTTTGTCTGTTTGTCTTTCCGGGATAAACTCAAAAAGTACTGCATGGATTTACTTCAAATTTGGCATGAAGATAGTTAAGAAGTCGGGTCAACATATAGGCTACATATTATCACGCTAGCAGTGTTATAATCGTAGGTGCGTTTGGTGCTGCATAGCGTTCACGCAGACGACGTCGCGGGCAGCAGCTAGTAATGTACATAATCTTAATTCCTATTACCATGTCAAACCTGTTCAACTTTGTAACTACTTTTGGAAAATAAACTTTATAAGAAAATTGACAAACAGTTCTTACTCACGCCATCATCAGCAACGAGCGCTGGTGTCGTGTTGCAATATAATTGAATATCAATTAAGGTGAGTAGGGGGAAGATGGAAAACGGGGTAAGACAGAAAGTCAACAATAACGCAACATCTAGCAGATTTTTTGAAGTGTTTGTAGCACTGTTTAAGCCGCCATTTAATTTTCTCCTATGTCATCGTCAATGTTTGAAGGTTATTGCACAGAAACATGATTTTTTTTACAAAATTATACAATCTGACTTTTTGCGTGATTCTTCGAGTATTTTTATCTTACCCCGCATCCTGTAACTATCATTAAAAGCTACAACTGATTCTTTTGGATACTTAATAATTACTTTTTATTTACCTTTGAGTTATTAAATAGATTTTTTGCCATTACTCGTATTTTAGAAATTGAAACAATTTTCTATCTTTACCCCTTACATTTTGATGGAGTAAGATATTTGGAATAATATTATGCTACCAAATCTGACAAATGTAACATAATTAGATTTTTTGTTTGTTTCTGATTTTGCCTTTAACTTTTATTATCAATTTTACTTTAAACAATCGCTCAGCAATGTTTGAGAACATCCACTTCGATCTTTCGCCGGTGGGGTAAGATTGAAATACAAAAATCAAAATATTTGTCTTGTCTTTGTTTCCTTAGGCGTTTTGATGCTTGAGTCTGTTATTTTGTTTTCAGGGCATTAAATTCCATAGACTAGTATTGACCAAGAATGTATGTCATTTTCGTAAACGATTTTAGAAAATAGTTTGATCTTTCCATAGATGAATATAAGTACTAAAGTATAGATGACCAACTCGCGGTTTTTGCACTTTAGCGCCATACAGTAGCCACTCTAGGAACCTTTTTGACCAAAACAACCATAGAATGCAGCCCGCCCGTACCGCTACTTTCAAATTTTCAGAAATTCGTAGTGCCCGTTATTACTATTGCGCAATTATAATTTGATTCGAGTAACGAGTCAAATTTAAACTGTACAATACTAATAAGTTGAAATAAACTGCAAACATGATGCTATGCGAGTTGGGAGTAGTAAAAAAAATATGCATCTCAGACAATTATTTATTTTTTCTTAATTATTTGTGTTTGATACAATAATTATAGGCCATAGGTTTTTTCGAGTCGTTTTCGTCAAACTCAATGCTTTTGCCACACAAATTGTACACCTCCTTGCACCAGTCATTCAAAATCAATGCTATCCCTTTTTTAACTCACTATCTCACTAGAAAGTCAGCATCCTATGTAAAAATATCACTTCACAAAAGTAAAATCTTCGATTTGAGATCGTAAAAACGCGAGGAATTAACACTCTACTCTACGTACTTTGTAGAAAACACTAAAAAAAGAATTCAGCTACAAAAAATACACAGAAAAATAAGCAAATGCAACGAGCGCAAAAAGATTGGTTGACTATACTATAGATACGCTGCCTGGTACTATAGATATATCGATATCGAACGCAGCAAAAAATACGAAAAGTTCCAGTAGTGCCCGGCACGTGGCGCTAGTAGTAATAGAATTTTGGTATTTGTATGGAAGACAAACTAGCATGGATCTTTCCCCGTCACCTTTCCGTCTTTCCCATGTTTTATTTTTGTCCATTGCAAATGATGCTTGGTGTGGCACTCATTTCTTTATAGATTTAGATGAAATTTAACAAACTAGTTTGAAAATATACTCTCTCGTCGTCATCCACAATACATCAAGTTTAAATTTTGATCAATATGTAGTGTTTCACAAGGATTCAAAAACAACACTACTCATCTCATTGAAAACCCGTTCGATCTTGCCCCCACTCACCTTATGTCACTCGTCGCTGACGCGTCGATGAAATCGACGCTGTTGTTAGCTCTGCAGGAAATAAATGGGTACCTATTCATTCAACAAGAATGATCTGGAAACAGGGTAGACGCTGCTGGCTGATGATTCCTTGGCGATCCATACTGAAAAGGAACATTCGAAGCATTTCGCGTTTTTTCCAGTGACTAAACCAGCGTTTTATCTCAATCTGGATAAGTAACTAGGTAAGTAAAGGTACCTCACAAGATGAAACTTTGAAAAAAGAACTGTCTTTTCATAAAACATTTCCAACACACATCACTGTCAGACTTATTCAAGGGCTTGGAATAGCCGGTGGAGATCATCCATTGATAAAACTCTTTGTGGTGCCGAGAGTTTTTTTCCGCCGGTTTTTTCCTCTCGGTCTACCTAGGGTCCTAATTTCATTTCGTTTCTTAAAGCCGAAGAAGTAGGTAGCTATATTGAAGGATAATGGGCGATAATCATCTTCGTGAGACGCACACTGCTGGACAGAGGCCTCCCCCAAGATTATCCACGTCGCACAGCCCTCATCTACCGTTTGACTTTCATTAAGAGTTTTTTATACACTTTTTGAATTGTGAGTTGCCAGCCAGGCGGACCCAGAAGGGTTCCTACCACTAACAGGTATTTGCTCGGATTAATAACCGTTTAAGACACTCTTATTATAGCCGGTGGAGATTATCAGAATATCCTCTCTGTGGAAATGAAGACGTAAGATCAAATAATGTGGTTATTATTACAAATAATTATTCATCACCAAAACTCTTTGTTATAAGTCCACTGCATGACTACCAGTCTCTGCTCTGGGCGAAGAAGAGGTTTAAGCCGTTAACCACCCAGTGCTGATTGGTGGATGTCAAAATTTTCAGGGCGCCGAAATGACTTCTGGCAAACCCTACTGTACAAAAGTATACAGCTCCCGGGACGGACTACTTGACGTGCTCTCCAGAAGTTGCCGAAAGTGTTGCTAGGTCGTGTTGCTGACGATAATATGACTATTTTTGGTTGATGGTTGAACTAAGCAATTTAAAGAATAGTACTGATAATGCCAAACAAAACAAACCATTAGAGAAAAGAAGGGTTATAATAATAGCTGATCAACAAGGAAGATTAGTACAACCTATACTGCAGAATCTGTTAGGCTCCAAATACTTTGTTTCATGCTTCTGGAAACCTGGTGCTAAAATGAAAGATGTGCTAGATACAGAAAAGGATTACATAAAAACATTAAACAAAAATGATTGTATATTAGTGCTAGGAGGAACAAATGATGCAAATCCATTTGATTTCCAATTAAGAGTAAATGTTTGGCTAACTAATGTAACACATACTAATGTTATATTTTCGGAAATACCCTATAATAAATTTTTAAATGAAAAGAAACTTAACGGTGATTTAAGATTTTTATGTAAACAAAACAAAAATGCAACCTTTGTAAATATGTACTACTCCGAACAAAGACCATACAAAAGAAACTTTCCGTTGTTTGTTTCTAGGGCTTTTTTAAAAGAGATTTTGCATATTGAATACAAAACAAATTTTTATAACTTTGAACTTCAACGTAAAAAAACGATTGTAACAGTATCTAAAATAAAAAAAAATGACAAGTGCACACAAACCGAAACAAATCATGACGGGAAAAATGATCAATCGTCTCAAACTATTTCTGATCTCTCAAATAAAAGTAATTTTCGTCACTAAAACGATCAATATCCTACACCAAAACATAAATGGATTGATAGAAAAGTCAGATTTACTCACAGTGCACCTGCAGGAACTAGAAGATAAAAAGAAACCTATAGATGTTATATGTATTACAGAACATAATATGCTGAAATCAGATGCAACCCTCTTGCGAATACCTAACTTTACCCTAGTTGCAAATTTTTCCCGAAAAGATAGGCATGGAGGATCTTGTATTTTAGTACACAACAAACATAAATATAAAATCATTAATGAAATACAAGACCTCAGTATGAGTAACATTATTGAATGCTCAGCAATTGAATTGACAATCCAAAATATTTTAATAATTTGTGTGTACAGACCACCAAAATCTAAACGGGAATACTATGACATTTTTTTAAATAATTTAACTGACATCTTAGGGAAATGTAGCTATAAAAAAAGAAAAATTGTATTATGTGGGGATTTCAACATTGACATATTAATAAATAACAAACAATCGAATGAATTTGAACAATTATTGACTAGCTTTAACTTAAATATATCTATAAGGCAACCTACAAGGTTATCCAGTGGTACATGTCTTGACAATTTTGCCCATAACCTACGCGGGTGTGAGGCTACTGTTCTAGATCTAGCACTATCTGACCACACAGCACAGCTACTGAAGTGCCCAGTGAAGGCAACTTTTACATTGCCTTATTACTATAAAACCAAGCGTGACTATAGCAAGGATAACATAAATAAGTTCAAGGAATGCATTAAAGCCTTAAAATTTACGGACTCGTTATGTAATGAAGATCCCAACGAAGCTTATAATATTTTTTTTGATTTATTTAAACTTTTTTACGACTTATGTTTTCCTGTGATCAGATTAAAAATTCAAACTTACAGACGGCCAAAATGGATATCCAAAGGCATCCTCAAATGCACCAAACGGAAAAGAGAACTACTTTGGAATTACAGGAAACATCCCAACTGTGCAAATAAAAACTACCTCCAAACGTACTCCAAACGACTTAAAAATATAATTAAATTAACACAACGAGCCCAAAATAACTATCTTATTAATACTTCAAAAAATAAAATGAAAGCTACATGGCAATTGATTAATCAAAGTAAACAAAGCCAACCCAAAGAATATATAACAGAGATAAAAAATGACGAAGGAATATTAACGGATGCAATAGATATAGCGGAATCTTTTAATAATTTCTATATAGACGAGGTAAAAAGCCAAAACGCAGAAAACTCCAACACTTCAATCAAATATAACAATTTACATTCATTATTTATAAGGCCTACTAATTGTGATGAAATATTGTCTATTATAAAAAGCCTTAAAGATACTTATAGTACTGGTTATGATGAAATAAATACAAATATTATAAAAGGAGTAGCTGTGTATATTACACCAGTACTAGCCCACATTATTAATTTATGCATACAAAATGGCACGTATCCTGATAAATTAAAGATTACTATTATTAAACCCATGTACAAAAAATCTGACCGGGACAACATGTCGTCATACAGACCATTGGCTTTCATTCCAGTTTTCTCTAAAATATTCGAGAAGGTTATTTTCAAAACGATCTATAGTTTCTTTGAAAGTCAAAATTTACTAGCAGAAGAGCAAGTTGGTTTTAGACAAAATAGGGGAATAAATCTAGCATTCTATAATTTTCTAAAAGTGGTCATAAAAAATGTAGATGAGAGAACACCTGTTTGTGCTCTAATGATGGATCTCTCTAAGGCTTTTGATTACGTTGACCACAAGATTTTAATAAACAAACTTTGTGCATATGGTGTACGAGGTGTGCCTCTTAACCTCATCAAATCTTACCTGACTGACAGAATTCAAGCAACGCAAACCACAAAAATTTGCACTGACTCTAAAACGGAAATAAACTATCTTTCGAGCTTTAGAACAGTTAAGTATGGGGTTCCACAAGGCAGTATATTAGGTCCCTTACTTTTCTTGATATATATCAATGACTTCCCACAAATAACTTCTAACTCTATGGTATTATTTGCTGACGATAGTACACTAATATGTCATGATAAAGACATCAATAAACTTCAAACGGACATTAAAAATACAATGGACATTATTCTAGACTGGTTGAAAACTAATAACCTTAAAATTAATTTGAATAAGACGTATATTATAAATTTTTCTAATAGATCTCAAAACCTAACATCTTTTAATATTAATTATTGGGGAAATCAAATAATCGATGTAAAGAAAACTAAATTCTTAGGCTTGACGATAGACAGTAATCTCAACTGGAAAGACCACATAGATGACACATGCAGCAAACTAAACAAATGCTCTTACGCTTTGCGCATGTTATCCAAAACGGTCAACCAATCAGCAGTTTTATCTGCATACTATGCATACGCGGAATCAATATTAAGATACGGGATTATATTCTGGGGAAATTCCAAGGACAGAACAAAAATTTTTAAAGCTCAAAAAAGATGCATTAGGTCAATGTTCAGTTTAAAAAGCAGGGATTCGTGTAAACCATACTTTAAAAATTTAAAAATTCTCACTTTCCCAAGTCTCTATATTTTAGAGACGGTTATTTTTGTAAAAAAGAACTTTGCCCTATTTGAAAAAATGAAAGGTAGAAGGCACATTAATTATATTTGCGCCCAGTCCCGCAGTACGACGTTATACACTGAAAGTTTCTTCGGTATGGCTCCTAGACTATACAATAAATTACCCAAAACAATTAAAGATGTAAATAACCTATATAGTTTTAAAACTAAATGCAAGGAATATTTAATTGACAAATGCTTTTATACAGTTTATGATTATTTAAATGACCGGTAGATTAAGGAAAATGATAAATGACATTTGTATTTTTACTTTAATATTATATTGTGCATGCCTTTTGGTAGAATATGGCCCGAACTATGTTTACAAAATTGACAACTCTATATGTACCTATATTCATGCAAATAAATGATTTGATTTGATTTGATTTGATATTTTTTTCCATTCTTGTTTAAATACTCTAGTCCCAGTTTGTCATGTTCGTGTTGTGCATCCATAGCTCAATGCACCTACTATGTAAGTAACTTGGTTGTGGCATGACATTGGCTCTCACAATTAGCTGTCTTGTGTTTGTTTTTTTTTTCATGTCATGATCAATATGTACTGTACCTATTTGTATTAATTCGTATAATCCTGACTGAAAAAGAGTGCCAAGAGTTTTTTCCGCCGGCTTTTTTTGTCTCTTGGTCTACTTTAATATCTTATTCAATAACTATCAACACCTTGTTAAAGCTGAAGTACAAACGTCATTAAGCTGCCGTTCGATGGTCTTATGATGAATAAAAAAAAATCATTTCATTTCAAAGAAATTAATGGTCGGCGGTCACTAATTCTTGTACCGACCGCAGCTGGTGTTGCTTACCCTGCAATATAGCTACGACGACTTCAAAAATGATTATTGGATTTATTCTACATGAGCTAAAAATGCTAAGGTCAAAGATTTTGGCTAAGGTTCTGAAAGAGAACTCCTTGTCATTCCTATTCTATTCTTCAAATGTCAGATGATGTTTTTTTGTTTTCAGTTTTGTCTTCTGCAGTTTATATTAAATAAAAATGTTTCTACAAATTTTCTGCTTCTGCATCACATTTTGTATGTTTAGTTTTGTGTTTGCTATCCATTTTTACATTGACGTTTGTTATTACTTCAACTTTAATTTCTGTGGGTCAGAATGTGTACTTTCAAATTATGTTTGCCTGGCAACAGGCGCCTGTTCAATGTTATTGTTATGTTTGAAAGCCCGGTAAGATTTTTATTCCCGGTCTAGTTTTAATTGTAGAATTAGTTTTTACAATAAATTAGTGTATATCAAAAAAAATCATAAGTATTAATAATTGAGGTATTTAATCCTGCGACGAAACCTAAGGGGATTAAGATGTAAAATGATCATTGTCACAACTCTTTCTTATGCCTCTGCTAGGTCACGAGTATCTGTCGTGAATGACGAGGAGGTTTCGTCTAAGACCGACCAAGTTAGCCCATTGCCAATTTTCAAGCCGCCAAAATGGCTTCTGTCTGACAAACCCTAACGACTACTGTTTACAAGTATACAGCACCTGGAACTTACTAACCGTAACAAGGTCGAAGCATGGAAGTCACCGTGAGCATATTATCTAATGATTGGCGGTCGCCCATTCTTGTACAGAAGGCTGCATATTAAGCGTTCCAAACCTGTCAACAATTGTAATGGGGAGTTTTCTGACAGCTCATAAAAATTAGTTCAAAAAAACCTCTATAGATGGCACTTTTAAAAAGCCGAAGGCGTTAAGTCTGTAAACTATAATGTAGGTAAGTGGTATCTACCATCTATGGTTATTTATACGTTCAATTTTTGATACAGACGTCAATTAATTTATTTTACTTTTAAAAACGCAATGTGGAATACATTCTTCGCCTTCACCTTTTGTAAAGCGCCATCTATCGAAGCCTTTTGTACCAATTTTGTATAGTTTTGTTTTTTTAATGAGCTGTCAGAAAACCTCTCTTAGAATCTGAACTCTATGCCCTCGACATTAAGTTAAAAATTGGTTGGGATTTAACATGTTTGTAACGCTTGACCTGCTGCCTTCTGTACCTACCGTACGGTACGTTGCTTCACCTGTTATATCAAATCATATCATCGTCACAACTCCGTGTAATGAGCCCACTGCATGGCTATGAGTCACTCCCCTGGGTGACAAGCCTGGCTTCTGACAAACCCTAACGACTACCCTAAGTATACAGCACCCGGGACCACCTGCTTAACTTGCCCTCGGAAGCACGGAAGTCGTCGTGAGAAATGAATGGTCGGCGGTCACCCATCCTAATACCGGCCGCACCGAGCGCGCTTAACCTGCGATATCGTTTGATATGCACAGTAACCACGGCGCCACAAGGACTTTGACAGGCGACTTTGACTTTGACATTGGTTTGACAGATTTGTAACGCTTGACCTGCTGACTTCTGTACCTACCGTGCCGAACGTTGCTTCACCTGTTATATCAAATTATATGCAAAGGTGCCAACGCCCGTCATTTCATTATCACTGCCTCTGCAAGGCTATTAGTCTCTCATAATATTGTCTTAAGTTTTCGCGATTCATACTTTTTTGTTATATTGTAAGGATAGGACGTTTGTCTTCCATGCCACCTGATGGAAAGTGCGCATGAAGACTATGGTGGTACACGTCCATCCACGAAAAACCTATTCACTCGACACTTAAAAGTTCCAGGACTGTAGTGGTCAGGAAAAACAGACGCAGGCAGATTGTTCCACACCTTGGCAAATACAATACACCTTCCAATCCTTCATACTATTAAATAAAACACTTTTTAACCGGATTTATCGCGTTTAATTTATATTTTACATTTTAACTCGTGGTCACGAGCGACGCATAAGTGTTTTATTTAATAATAGTCTCTCTCCGGGATGACGAGGAGGTTCACTCAGTTCATAATGTTACTCGCTGTTTATTTATTTTATAGGTTCACACAGTTGATAAGGCGGTTAGTATTCAAAATAAACTTTCAACTGTTGAAATTGCTAGTTTTGAGCAACGGTAGTTTTTGCACAAACTTTTCGAAATTTTCTATTGTATATTTATACAGTAAATCCGAAACGGTCGGTTTTTTTCAGCATGTTTGTAATACATTTCACATTAAACTAAATTGAATATGGTATACTCTAGAGGAGACGAAGTGCCCTATTCTCAATTGACTTCCAAAAAAGGAGGAGGTTCTCAATTCGTCTGTATGTATTTTTTGTGTCTTTGTTCCACGATATTTCGGACAGTTATGAATCGATTTTAAAAACTCTTCCTTCATATGGTAGAGGGTACTTCATAGTTGGTCCCATATAAATTTCATCGAAATCGGTTAAGTACTACACTGAAAATTTTAATTTTTTGAAACAATATGTATGATTTCGGAGAATGTTTACGTGAATGATTATTAGTCGGCCAAAGTGTTGACGTGAAGTCGGTTTTTTTAATGATTATTTGATTATTCGTTAAAAGTATCTTTTAGAATAAAAATGTGTACATACCTACTAGAAAAAAAAAACTATAGGTAGAGACTCGCATTGCGACTGATCCTACTATTTTATTGCTAGAAGGACAGCGTATAAGCGCCTAAAAAATGACACAATCTTTCCATTCTGTCATATTGGCAGTCACATTATTTGGGTCAAAATTGCAGAAATGTAAAAAATATTAATAAAAATATTAATTTTTATCGGGTAAAAAATATGAAAACTATACAAAAATAGGGTTTCTCGCCGAAAATGACGTAAGAATATTTATCCACATTTACTATTCCAGCGGTGCGAGCACAGAACTTTATCGAATCGTATGTTAACGAATTTTCGTATAGTACGGAGACGGTTTTTAAGAAAAAAATGAAATCTATCCATTGCCGCACGGCCAGTTTAAATAAATGTGTGCCTTGTTAATTTCGAATGTTTGTAAACATGTACTCATAAATATCTGTAAAATAAAAAATTACAATGTAGCTCAAAACTTGCAACCGACTCCATACTATACGAGCATTCGTAAACATTCGTTAATATACGATTCGATAAAGTTCTATGCTCGCACTGCAGAGTAGTTAACTACACCATCATCAAACGTCCACAAATACGTGAAAGTCACTGTAGGGAGATTTTACCCCATAAAAACCCTGAAAACACCATAGTTCCATAGTATCTAGAACCCATGGTTTCTATGGGACCACGAAATTAGTCTTCAATTTGGCCGATTTCTTCTTCTTTTAGCGTTTATCTTGGCGGGGTTCGATTTCCTGAACTTCTCCCTCTCATGTTTACTATTAATTTAAACAATTTATTAATATGTATGTTTACATATTTCTTAAGTATATCAGTTAACTAGTATCCATAACACAAGTTCTAGAAACTTAATTTGGGCTAGATAATGTCGTGTGAGTGTCAGAAATATTTACTTATTGATTTATTTAATCAAAAATTTGTACAAAGGCGACATTGTCGTTGTTCTCTGCCAGGGAACTCAAAACAGGACATAAGTAGAGGGACTAAGGGTGGACGTGGGTACAGATTTTATTAAATAGACTACGAGATAGTTCATAGCCATGACTTACACATAGCCCCACAGAGTTGAGAATTACGGCTTTAGACTCCAGTATCACCTGATGGTAGGTGAAGATAAGGTCGAAAATGACATCACACGGGTTTAAGAATGACGTGGCTCTTCATATAATTTTGCCGGGACCACGGGACCAGTACCGCTGTGCTGCTATTTCATGGGTGTTCGCAAACCAAGCGTACTTTGAATCGAAACTACCACCAAGCGGGAACCCTACGCGGGCAAATTATAATTGAAGACAGTTGCTGAAGTCCATAACGTAAATAACAGTGTGCATTTCAGTTGCGGGGTATGTCATCACTGCATGGCGACGGTGGAGCCGCAAGACTCAATCACATTACATAATTTTAGCTACCACAAGTCCTGTAAGAAATGCTGTAAGTATCTTATTAGTAGACAGATTCGTCGTGGAGACTGAAGTCGTCGTGGCGCCGTGGTTTCTATGTGTATCATACGATATCATAGTTAAGCAACGTTCGGCGCGGTCGGTACTTGGATGGGTGATCGCTGACCATTAATTTCTCACGACGATTTCCGTGCTTCGGTGAGCACGTTAAGCAGTCGATCCCGGGTGCTGTGTCCTTGTATACAGTAGTCGTTAGGGTTTGTAAGAAGCCATTTCGGCACCCTGAAAATTCTGACATCCACCACCCAGCACTGGGCCAGCTTGGTGAATAATGGCCTATACCTTCTCGTCACCCAGGGGAGAGACTTATTGCAAAGAGTCTGTTGTGATGATGACAGATTCATCTACAGATGTTATCGGTGGACGCTACATAAGTACCTACTCGATGTCCCAGTAACGGTGGTCGAGTCAGTTGGCCACTTTAGCGGCCATAGCTTGTCACTTTTCTAGACTCCTCATGTTATAGGTAAACTTTCTAAGTGGTTGGGCACACAGAGCCTATACATATTTTTTACACCACAGGTGCTCAAACTTTCAAGTTCAATAAAGTTTAAAAATAAAAAAGCTTTTTAACAAAAAAAAAAACCGACTTCAAAACTCTTTTAGCACTAAAAAGATTAAAATAATACTAAATCTAATCAATCAAAACTGTAGCCTATATAACCTAACCTATAACAATTTTTTTCAACTTTTGGAGTCGGTGCCAAGTATTCAACTTTCTAAGTAAGCCTTGGGCTCCATGGATCATAATCGTCCTTGCGTCGTGTGATATCTAAAATTCTCTTACTTTAGTTTCACCTTCCGACACTAGATGGTGTTAGTTGTATATTAAATCGCGCAAGCACTGTTTTTAATTAGTTGTATAAGTGATTAATGAAGAATTTGGTCGTTCAATGGTGTCTTAGGTTCGTAAGGTTTCGTAATTGGTAAATGGTCGAAGTTCGTAATTGGTCGTTGTTGTTCTGACTTTTTTTTATTCTCTTTACATTATAATCGAAATTAATACCTTATAATAAATAATCGTTAGCTTGACGCAGTTAGTTAGATTTAATTTATGTAATATATTGTTTGTGTGTGTTAATTTATAGTAGTTAAGTCGTTCAAATTCGATTGTTATTGGGCAAAGTTAGCTGATAACTCCATTTGGTTCTTTATTATTTATTTTTTTTCTCTTACTTAATTTTTTACCTAGTACCTTATAATCATTATATTTCATTTTGATTGCATTAAGTTTCATGTTATATTTTGTGTATGTATAGTAGTTCGTATTAGTAATATTGTGATCTATTGCGTAGGGCTTGGCAGTTGGCACCGACTCCAAAAATTTGTTATAGGTTAGGTTATATAGGCTACAGTTTTGATTGATTGGATTTAGTATTATTTTAATCTTTTTAGTGCTAAAAGAGTTTTGAAGTCGGTTTTTTTTTTTGTTAAAAAGCTTTTTATTTTTAAATTTTTAGTGCTTTAATTTTTATACGTAGGTATTACAAAATATGGGTAGACCTAGTAAAGATGCTACTCGTATGAGAAAACTGCGTCAAACTGAAACCGGAACCGCAAAAGGAAAACGGTTAAAAGCTAATAGGGAAAGAAAATCTCTAAGCATTTCAAAAGAGAGGCCTGACCAGCGCGAAATTAGATTGTCAAAATTTTTAATGCTTTAATATGACCTATAATCGTTTGACAGGACAGAGACTCGAACAAGAGAGACGCAAGTGGCGTAACATAAACTGGCTTATTATAGACGAAATCTCAATGGTTTCTTATGAAAACTTAAGGATCATTCATTTACGTCTATCCATAACTTCTTACCGTTGTGGAGACGTAGTTACCCTCCATCATCAGCTGAGCAACGTGAGCTGATGTCTCTGATATTTTTTTTAAGAACTACATACAATCTAATAATACCACAAATATAAATTCATCAATATAAGTATAGAAAAAACAACTAATGTTGTTTACTAATAATTGAATATATTTTTTTGGTTTTTGTCGTTTTTTTCAAAAAGTTGTGAACCGAATGCCATAAAAATTATATGGGACCATTTCGGAATAATCCCCTTTCGAACAAAAAAATAATTTTGCAAATCCGTCTATATTTGACAGAGTTATGGACGAACATACATAAAAAAAAAAATATATAAACATCCGAATTGAGAACCTCCTCCTTTTTTTTGAAGTCGGTTAAAAATTATGTTCAGTTATGGTTTGTTAATTACCAGTCATAGTATAGTTGAGTTTTTTGAAATGTAGTTTATTAGAACCATTATCACGGAACTCATTATACAAAAACATATTAGTCCAGGGCTTAAACTGCGGGCATGATGTCTATGAATGTAAAAAAAGTTGGAATTATCGAATTTTTACAAAACATGGCGTAGCGCGCAAACTAATCGGGCTTAAAAAAGCAAATCAAGTGAAGCGAGTCCTCCTACTCTCCCACGCACACGTACCTACTGGCTTGACCACCATTACTGGAACACCATGTATACATATAGACATCATCCATCACCTTCTTCTCTTCTTGTCCATTTTTTATTTAACAATTCATATACACAAGTTATGATATAGTTAATAAGAAAATTACAATAAAAAGTAAAAGGTACTGCTTATTCCTAAAGAAATTTCTTCCAGCAGACCTGAGACAGCAGAGTTTGATAAAAATGCAATTTTTGTAATAACTCTAGTGCAATGATGTAGTGTCAAGGTGCAAACTCAAACTCTTTCTTGAAATAAATCTATCCCATAGAAACTATTTTTTTTTTCGGGATAAAATGCAGTCTGTATGCTACTCCAGGCAAATATCACTATGCGTTGCGTAATGAACACTTTAACTTTCGGAGAGGTTTTCTCAGTAAATAATTAATACCTTTATTGTTTTAAATTTATTTTTCTCTTCATGTATGATCTTAAACTATCACGCCCTGGAATTAAAAAAGTGACCCACCAGTCACCCTGTATATTAATGAGCTTTAAATAAAAAATAAAATAAAAATTGTTTATTTCAGATTTACATCCATAATGTTGTTAGTAACTTATAACTAAATTTAATTTAAAACTTAACAGCTAGGGTTAGTACTTATATTTAAAAATAACAAATAGGAAAACTTTAATTCATTTCGCGTATCTTCGCAAACCCGGAGCACTAGGTATACGTATATGCACATGCTCCCAGTGACTAAGAATCTTACCCTCATGCTTTTCAGCGATTACTCTCAGGATGTTGTTGTCGCTGCCTCGGACCCTGTGCATCAGCGAAGCTATTCTTTTTCTTATTAACGTAGGAAAGTCATCCGTGTGAGCGTCCGCAAACATTCCCGATGCACTGCAGTACCTCGGCAGCCCCAACAACATCCTGAAAGCATTGTTGTACTGAACTCGGAGAGCACTGAATGTCCGCCTCCTATAACTAGCCCATAGTGCACATGTGTACAGCGACTGGCAGAAAGATTTAAATAGCGTAATCTTTACGTCTGCCGTACATCGCGCAAATCTACGGGCCAGCATATTACAGCGGACAGCCAACGCTCTCCGCTCTCTCTCAATGTCCATGTCATCACATAAATCCTCGGTCACCACATGGCCTAGGTACTTGAACTGTGTCACTTTCTTAAGCGACACTCCTCCCAGCTTTACAGGTGGAACGTAAGCCGGCTTCCTGTTTCCAACCTTAAAAACAAGCAGCTCACTCTTGGCTACGTTGTATTGAAGGCCATGTGTCTCCGCATAACGCTCACATATGGACAACAGCCGTCTAAGCGCACTGACTGACGGGCTGAGCAGTACCATGTCGTCTGCATAGCTAATGCTGTTCACGGTCAGACCATCAATCGAACAGCCGACGCCCGCACTGCTCAGTCCGACAATCAGTTGGTTCATATATAGGTTGAAAAGCGAGGGTGAGGTCAACCCTCCCTGTCTCACCCCGCATTCCAGCCTATACTCCTCCGAGCACGCGTTACCCCATCTAACCACATTGGTCTGGTGACCATACCAATACCTAAATATATTGACAATGTGGTCCTCTACACCTGCTTCGTGTAACTTCTTCCAGAGCAGATCGTACCTCACCAAATCAAAAGCCCTGGAAAGGTCCAGGAAGGCCGCATAAACAGGCGTGTTCCTGTCCGTGTAGTACTTCACAACGTGCTTGAGCGACATTATTGCACACTCTGTAGATAATTTTGGTCTAAAGCCAAACTGCGCGTGCTCTAAATTAAGATGTTTTTTCAAATGTCGCTCAAGCACGCCATCAAGCACCTTCGCAGAAATAGTCGCTAATGAGATCGGTCGATAGTTACATTTATCGGAAACGTCCCCAGTCTTATTTTTCAAAATCGGAACAACGGTGGATCTCATCAGCTCCTGCGGTAGGTATGCGTGCCTTATACAAAATGTAAATAACATCGCCAACAGCCTTGCCAAATGCGGACCCGCATGCTGAAAGTGCTCAATGCTGAGACTGTCATAGCCCGGTGACTTTCCTCGCTTCATGTTTTTAATTATGTGCATAATTAGCTTAGCGGAAATTCTTTCAGGTGTTTGAGTAGGTACACCGGACCCCACAGTCACAGCACCAACCCCAACAACATTTTTCAACGTCGGTTGAATCCTAAAACTATTCATAAATACGTTGGCAATCCTGGTTGGTTCACTCACTCCGTCAACGCTCACCGGCATGCCAGCTTTAGGACTAAGATTCTTTGTCTTTTCCCAAAAACCACGGAAGTCTTTCTTTCTATGTCGCGACGCCAATATATCCATCTTAATTTGATCCTGGTTGTTTTGACATATTTTCAGTTTTGATTTAAATATTTTTCTCGACTTGACCATTTCCTCATAAATTGAACCCTCGCGAGGTCTCCCATGCCAAATCCAACAATGAAACTTTTCGCGGGCATCCCGGTGCGCCCCGCGAACGTGCTTGTTCCAACCTAGGATGTGCCTACCGTTCCTACCGGTTCTCACGGAACCACACATTCTCTTGGTTCTAAAATCATAACTGTACTCAGAGGCTAAACTTAAAGTATTAATTATCACATTATAAAGCTTATCTATCACAGCATGATGTGCGTTCTCATTACATAGGCTATCACAGCAGTAACTTAACTCTAACGGTATATCAATATGTTTTAAGGTGTTATTACAGTACTCGTTATATTTTTCAATTTGATAACTGTCCCGCTCTCCCCACTTGATTTTATTTATTTTACAATAAGGAACCGGCTGCGCCCTTCGCCTGATCACGCCTATATCACACTGTACTTCCAGGGGGAAATGATCCGACCAATATACGTCATTATGTATTTTTACTGACACTACAGATTTCCACGCCGCCTCAGTAGTTAGGCAATGATCAAGCCAAGAACAACTGCCGTTTATATCACTCATATACGTGTAAGAGCCCGAGTCTATACCTAATTTCAAAACATCTGCACAAGACCAGGTTAGCTCTGAACAAAAGTTATTTAATTCTCTAAAAAAGAGTCTCCCCGGATGTGCATTGAAGTCACCTAAGACATAAACATTCTCGATATTTTCATTATCAACTATCGCAGATATCTCGCTCATACACTGCACAAATTCAATTAGATTGTCCTGCTCGTCATTAGGCATATACACATTAAAAAATAACAAAGACCTGTCTGCCACACACACTTTGATTCCAGCGATACGGTCACTCACACAATGAACAACAGTTACCGAGTCAAACAAATGTTTACGCCACAATAGGCCTACACCTCCGTACGGCCGGCCGCGTAGTAGCCCGGCACCCGCGTCCACTGCGGACTTTCCGTGAAAACCAAAGTCTTTATTTACTAGGCCTAAGTTAGGAATCTCATCCGGAAGCAACCAGGTCTCCTGCAGTGCGATTATATCAGTGTCAAAACTCATTATCCTTACAAAGTCTAGAGATCGCTTAAAAGATTTACAATTAAAGCTAATCATCTTAAAAGGTAATTGTTTACAATACTCAGTATCCATTCTTAATTATTATTTTTTTACAGATCTATTCACCGTATTTTCATTTTTATCTAAACTGTACTGATTATTAAATCTAATAAACCTACGAAAAGATACCCCACTAGGCCATAGATGCGAATCCATAAAAACAGATTCCTTCTCAGTCGGTATCAAAAATTTGAATCCACAATAATCTTTTTCAAATTTCATTTTTATTTTCTGAGGATCGATTTGTAACCCAGTCTTTAATTTCACATAATGTTTAATATCCTCGCTTTCACAATTAACGTCGACATTATATATATAAAAAGGTATTTTTATATTCGCAGCCCTAAACTTACAGTCAGCCTGAGGGCTTGCCATACCTTTTAGTCCTACGAATTTATTTTTCAGACGCTTCCTTTGAACTAACGTCCAGTCGTCTAGTTTCCGCTGCGTACTCGATTGAAGTGATGATTCATTCCTGCTGCTAGGGGCGTGTCCATTCGAAACTCCACCTCCGCTCGGAGCAGCGCGCGCGCATTGTGCGTACGAGCCGGGGGCGGGGCTATCCTTGTCCTGCTCAGTTCTGTGTTCTGACGTCACCTCGTAGGAGCTGGCAACGTTGCCGCTCGCTCTCTTCTGTGACATCTGCATTCTGTATGCAGGAGCGGGATGAAGGCATTCTGCTTCTGTTTCACACAGCTTGGGTTGAGTTTGAAGCGAGAGGGAAATAGGCGCGCGCTCGCACGTGTCAACAGCCGTTAGCGTACCGTTAGATGGATCCTCCGTTGTACAAGTGTCATTGACCTCCTCGGTATAGTTACTGGGTGACACTTGGACTAATCCGATAGGTCCACTGTCATATTCATAATTATTACACATTACATGTTTCGATCCTCTCGTCGAATTCACAAAATTATATTCCGGTAAGGAGGGAACGCACTTTGCTTCTACTTTTCGCAGTTCCTCGACAGTTGCATAAGTCTCCTTTATGATCGTTAATTCATTTTTGACCGTAATTATATCCTTTAACAACCTACTCGCGTCAACGTGGTCAAAGGTCACTGGAGGTAATCGCTGGAGTTCTTTCGCGACGAATATAGGTATCGTCTCCGGATCAGTGCACTTCAATTGGTCGATGATGTCTTGAAGCTCCCTTTGTACTTTTCCTTTCTTGTCTTCTTTCCTGCCTTCCTTTAGTGACATATTTTATACCATAATTTGTACCCAAAACAATTTAAAACAACCTCGCGTCTCGCACTCCTCATAAGATTAATTTCAAACCATATCCAAATGTTTTCTAAGTATCTTAAAATCTTAATATAGGTTTTAAATAACTATCTTTTTCTTCGATTGAAAACAGCGCCACCTATACGATCATGGACGAAACATACGATCTATTCACCCAAAGCAGATTTTAAATATCGTTATTTTCAAATCACTCATATCTTCATAAATTATAAAATCATATGTTAGCCTCATGTATGAGTTATATTATTGTAAAGTTTCATAAATATCTATTCGGTGGTTTTTGCGAAGAAGAGGAACACAGTATGCATGTCTGTATGTAATTATGTTTGATTGTTCCTAACGCTCAAACGGCTTAGTCAAAGCCCAGCTAGACTGTTGGAAACAAAACATCAAACCAAGGTGACCCTGCTAGTTTACAACGTGTTTCCAACAGTGAAGACGGCTGTTGACAACCAAATTACATGACCTTGGCGGATTGGAAACGGCGGTGTTTAGAATCACAGACATACATCTACATAGACAACGCAAGTGCCACGATTTGTATTCGAACCAAGCGTGCTGACTTTTTAAGACCTATTGTGACGTCACAGCTGATATTTATTACTGGAAAATACAAAAAGATTCAGAGACACCGATACCACCGATGAAATCGATTATTATGAAATATATTGATATTGTGGACTCGATTTTCTAACATACATACCTACATACACGCATATTACAATACATATTAAATCTAGAGGCGACAAACCTTGACGCTTGGTCGGGGTTCGGACACGCAAAGGATATGCATTTGCGTTATCTATGTAGATGTAAGTCTGTGTTTAGGACACTGTGTACGCTTGTTATTGTATATTTTACTATGTAACTATAACTATAAATGACTCGAGTTTTGTAGCTTTTTAGCCTGCGTTTCAACCTTTCCTTCTTTGTATCCTCAATTGCATACAAAACTGCCATCGCGAAGATGTTGCCAACGCGAGAGATCAGAGCACACTGACGATTAAGGGGCGTGGCCTGGCGTGACCTTGGGTTGTGTTCTTGTTTGTCTCCTTGTTGGCAACCACCGTTTGTAACAGTGTGGATGATTCGGAATTGGTTGTCAACAACTTAACCTTCCTTAACCTTGGTTGGAAGCTTTGGTTTTCAACAGTCTGGCGGCCTCTTCAGAAACGATATTTGGTTCCAAAATTTTAGTTTGCCTTTTATTCGATAGATGTCGCTGTATTTCGATTAAAGCGCTCAAGAAGAGTTTTAAATGATTTAGCCATATTAACTTTGTAGACTTCCATTATTCATCCTCACTTTCACAATTATAATATCAGTAGGATATTTTTCCTTGAGTGATACTTAGCATAAAAGTTCTTCAGTGAGTGACTGGCTGTGTTAAAAATAAATAATGTTTATGTGCGTACGAAGTCGCGGGCAAAAGCTAGTTAATAATATTGGTACGATTGCCGTGTTTATCCGAGGCAACTTACAGCCTATATTTCATCCAGAAAATCTTCCTAGGGCTATTCTCCTCAACAACAGCGTCGAGTTCAGCGATGTGTCAGCGACGGGTGACAGTGCTGTTATTATAATTACGCGAATAGTCCTTTCTGATGATATGCTTTGGATCATTCATCATCATCATCATCATCACAACTCTTTGTAATGAGCCCACTGCAGGGTATGAGTCTCTCCCCTGGGTGATGAGGAGGTTTAGGTCATAATCCACCAAACTGGCCCAGTGCTGGATGGTGGATGTCAGAATTTTCAGGGTGCCGATACGGCTTCTGACAAACCCTAACGATTGTATACAAGTATACAGCACCCGGGACGCGTATTTACAAAAGCTATACCATTAGAGTGAAAGTGCAAACTGAACTGGCTTAGCTTTTGTATGACAAAAACTTGCCCAAACCCTAATCCATTCTAGTACAGAAATTGACCGAAGTCGTGTAGACTTTGTGAGATAACTTCAATGTAACATTGCCGCTACAAAAGCTATCCCATTTGATATCGATATTTACCGATCGTTGGCTTCAATTTGATACTTAAATGGCAATTGTTCTGATTTTCAAAGATAGAAATAAAATGTGCATGCCTTATGACCATCGTTATTTTGATGACTTAACGTTTGACTTTTGACCATGTCGGGATTGTCCAGGGTTGACTATAATAGCTGACCAGGTTTATGGCGCTTCGCCGGCCGCTGCCGCGGCACCGCTCGCTTCGCTCGCTCGGCTCGCGCACGTATATAACTATATGCAACCTAACATGCTCCTCCTCGCTGCGCTCGTCGTCGCACCTAACCGTACTGATTCCGCCTTCAGGTGCGGGAACGCTTCTCGTAGCTTATCTCTTTCATCGCAATGTATATCAAACAAAGATATACCTACTTTTCATCTTGACAAAAGCTTATCTATTTGAGTGAATATGTATTATACAGTACTAGGTTTTGTCATTGCATTTCTTTGAAAATTACAAGAGCAAAAGCTAATCCATTTCAGTCAATTTTTTTACTGAGTTCGATTAGGTATTGTCAAGTAATATGCATAAACAAAAGCTCCTCTATTAGAGTCTGACTCGTGACTCAAATAGTATAGCCTTTGTATATTCGCACCCGGGACCTACTGCTTAACGTGCCCTCCGAAGCACGGAAGTCGCCGTAAAAAATGAATGGTCAGCTGTCACCCATCCAAGTACCGACCACGGCGAGCATTGCTTAACCTGTGATATCGTATGATACACACAGTAACCACGGCGCCACGACGGCTTCTTTGGATCATTATTCTTAAAATGTGTTTATCCTTTGCAGTCGTCTGCAGTGAAACCGACCTCCACAAGGCGGAAATCTTCAACGGAGTGATATTCTGCGCGGGCTGCTCAAAGCGCATCTTCCAGGGCTGCTACTCGGCCCGCCGCTCCCGGAATAGCCGAACTGTCGACAATAGATCCAGGTTCGGAACTTCTCTTTATAAGTTTACTGTAGAAGAAGGAATAAGTGTTTACTCTGGGAATAACTTTCACGGATAATACGGTTTAAATTATGTTATAAGTGCTTTGTTTCTCCTTATTTTATCAGTAAATGTGCCTGCGTCAAGTTAATACGAAATGTTTTCTGTGTATGTGTGCTAGTGTTTAAGCTACAAGAACTTTTGCACCATTATATTTGTAGGTATATTTAATTTATTTATTTATGTACCGTCCACATGTAGGTTTTTAAATATATTTATTTCGACGGTCTCTGTGGTGCAATGGCGTTTATCTATATTTTATGTATTTATAATTCTAGGTTCCCTCCCTCCTAGTTCGCTACATGGTATCTTATAAACTTACTTTGAGGCCATGTCGTTGGTGTGATAATCTGAGCATATTTTTTTATTTGCTTCTGGGGCTATTATTTTTACATATTGATGGATAGGTTTATTTAGGAACTGGAAGATATTACTATAGGGACAATGTCAACGTTATCCTTATTAAAGTTAAGTATTATCAGTAGCCTCCGTGGCACAATGTTCGAGTGATCGGCTGCAGCCTGAGAAAACTTGGGTTCCGGAATCCGGGACAGTTCAGGAATCGAACTTTTCTAAGCTGGTGCCGGTCCGGGATATTCTCGTTCTACTTCTTGTTCTCCATAACAGAAGCTTAAAGGCTTTCTTTATTATATTTATATTCATATGCTTTATGCTTGGTGCTTCTGTTTGTGTAATGTTTTGTGACTTCATACGTGTATAAAATAAAAAGTCCTTTAGGTCCCGTCCCCGTTGGAATTTTGGAAATTCCTTCCACCCATTGAAGAACCTTTGTACTAAGTTTCACATCGGTGGTGCACTCAAGGAATCAGATTTTTCATACAATCTAAAAAGTCCTATATTTCCTGTTCCCGTGAGAATTTCGGGAATGTATTCCTTAGTGCACCCCTATACTCCCTAAGGAATGTGTGTTCCATATTTCAGCTCTCTACAGTAGCTATGGCTGTACGATGTGTGTCAATCACTGAATCACTAATGGAGACAGTGTGATATACTTACAACGTTTATTTTTGTTTATGTGAAACCTAGTACACGGGTCAAATATTTTCATTCAAAAAATCGGTATACAAAAACTTATAATATTATCTTAAAAACTCGGCAAGTTTTAAGCCTCGTGTCGTCTCTTGGTTTAGCCGCGCGAGTGAGGACACCCAGCGCGCGGCGCTCGCTCGCGACGACTTCACGCGTCGTAGGGACCTACTTGTATCCTGGAATCGCGTACGATACGAGCGCAAGTGAGTGTGTACATTATTTCAGGATCTGTAGAGATTGTTGAGTTGAAATGTAACATAGTATAAAAACTGTTGCAATCGATTGTGTTACCGATTTCCAACAAGTTTCAGTTTTGGGCCACGCGTAGACACACGTGACGCAATTTCGCTAGTAAAATGTCATAAGAGTGCTTGAATAATGTGTCAATGCAATACTCCTCTTATTATTTGGCTAAAATTCGATTCAAATCGAAAAACGATGTTCGGGCGTGTAGTGAACAAGAAAGCTAGCCACGTCCTATATCCTAAGCAAGAAATAACGTTGTATATTAATTAATTATTACAGCAGGCTATGCTCAAGAACGCCTTCTAGATGTCGCTTCGGGGCTCGCAGGCCTAGGCCGTGCGGGTTGACGGGCCAGCACGGCATCATTGAGATGGCGCTGCGAGCAGCAAGGGAGAGCCAGATGCTGGAGTATTCGAGAAGCATGCGACGAAATAGGTGAGGCATGGATAGTTTAGGAAATGGTGACTTATTTGAGTGACGTCCACTTGGTGGAAGGAACCGTTCAAGGTTTACCTGGAAAGGGACCAGCCAAAGGTTTACACCAATCGATCGACGTTGATCGGTTTTTTTCTCATAGTAAAAACTATCGTCGATCGACGCCTGGGTTTGGTAACAGCCTAAGGCTGCTGCTAAATATCACCGCTCCGACGGTGACATGTTCCGGCAGTGTTTCATGTAGACCCAACACCTTCCGAAACCCGTGTACTATCGAACCGACTGAATCAATGACCCATTTTGCTGATAAATCGATTGAAATTGTCAAACTTGTAAGGTCTATCGCGTATAATGCACTTGGAACATTTTAGATACTGTACGAATACTGACTCAGTAAATGTCAGTGTCGAATAAAATGCTAACAAGGTTGTCACCAAGTAAACCTGACTTCAAACGAACTTGAAGCTACTAGCATTTAAATGGTTTTCCAAAATGAGTTTATGAATCATGATTCAGTTGCTTCTATAGTAGACCCGTCTTCGAACTCATCAGCTCTGAAAATGGTGATAGAGAGGGATGTCAAATGCTGGTAATTGGGTATCTGCCAGCTAACGACGCATAAAGCAGAACCGAGTGACGTGACGGTCCATACTAAGAACTTCGTAGGGTAGAAGGCGTCTACTGCCTTTGTGCGGAAGTGGACGCCGCCTTGCTGATGGTGGTAATGAATTTAAGAGGCGACTACGTAATTCAAGGGTGCGAGGGTTCGAACACCCGACGGCGGCAGGACCTTGACGACCACTTTGGCGATGGGGTAAACCTCCGATTCCCGCCCGGAACAAGAAAAAAAATGTTCCGGGTCTGGGTATTTATCTATTTATGTACATATTTACATTCTAGGTCCCCCCCTAGTTCGCTACATGGTATCTCATATAAATTTTGCTTAGTTTGGGGCCATGTTCTTTGTTGGTGTGATTGTCTGGGGATTTTTACTTAAGTTGTATTATGCACTTGCATTTTCAGTAAAGTCGTGATGTCAACCGCGGTCTCCGTGAACGTGAACGAAGATGTCATAAAGCAAAAAGTAAGTTCTTACTTCTACACATTTCAATGCAAAATAAGACAAAAACCAGTGGTCAAAGTTGGCTTTTTAAAGTGGCACCATTGATCCATTGCACGTAAAACAATCATTAATTCAATAAAATTAATAAAACAACTTTATATAAATCATTGGTAAGTATGTGTAAACTATAGAAGAAAGACTTAAAAAAACGTACAATGACCTTCAAAGGAATGATGGCTCATTCATATAACTTACGAGATATTTCAATGTTCAGAAAGGGATCGAACGAAATCGGGTATACAAACTGTATTTCATAAGATTTTGTATCAAATCTTAGTCCCAATTCAGCTAAGTACTGTAAATAAGTTAACTGCAGATATTTTTTTTGAACTTTTACAGAGTTTGAAAGAAATTATTGACGAGAACATGGGAAAAGATGTAAACACAGGTAAAGTATGTTTTGATGTATGTACGTACTGATACTGCTTTAGAATTTCAGCACTAATAGTATATTACGTAACAATTGAGCTAAGTTGCTAATTACAGTCGAGGCTGTAATAAGCAACTTAATAATGAGCCGAGACTGTAATTAGCAACGCTCACGAGTTACATACGACGTTTTTCAACACACTTGTGAGTAAAAGACAGACATACGTGGTCATAAAATCTCTTTGTTGTTTCTGAAAATATTTTATAGTTGTCTTTGTTAATTCCACTTAACGCACTAGATGGCGTTGATTGTCTTTTAAATCGCGCATAAACTGACATAAATAAAATTATGTATACCTACTTGTTTCAAGGTTGTTGAATTGTTCTTAAATAAAAAAACTTTCCCATAATATACATACGTATGAGTGGTTTCATTAGTGGTGTAATATATAGTATATAATGTATAACCCGGATCAATAAAATATGCTCTGTTTACTCGCATGTAATTTGCACTAAGGTAATTCAACTTTGTAGGGTTAATTATATTATGCACTAGGGTATAAATTATAATATACAGGGTTGTTTTGTAGGCACCTACCAAATTTAAATATTACGTACTTTGATATAATACGAATAATCTGCATTTTTACTTTAGTATCGCTCAGTAG
The DNA here is from genome assembly GCA_944452665.1 of Stenoptilia bipunctidactyla. Taxonomy (NCBI): domain Eukaryota; kingdom Metazoa; phylum Arthropoda; class Insecta; order Lepidoptera; family Pterophoridae; genus Stenoptilia; species Stenoptilia bipunctidactyla. The sequence goes on from OX101750.1 coordinate 13,787,372, forward strand.
AAAAAAGTAAAAATATGGCACCTCAATTTGTTTCACGAATAGTCGTCGTTGATGAAGGCACTATGATTACGTTTAATAATATTACGAGGACGTAGTACAGTAGAATCTTGATAACTCGAATGTCAAGGGAAACCAAAAAAAAATCGAGATAGCAAGTTTTCGACTTAACAAGAATTTCGACATAAAAAGGCACAATTTCATAGAACATTTATTACGATTAATTACATTAGGTAATATAAAATGAGAGAGAGAAACATAACATCAGCTGTGTTTCTTAGAAATTCGAAAGTTTATTGAATGTATTCATTCCTTGCACGTGTGCAAAACAAAAACAATAGATAAGAGGCCCCGAGCCCCGAACATTCCTTTTTGATTTTATTGCCACGAGTTTTGAGCTCCGGGAATCCCGAGTAAGAAATCATCATATTTTATGTACTTCGACTTACTGAGGTAGGTATTATTATTATTTATTGTACTACAAGACGTTTTGTCGCGCGACAAAACATGTTAACGATATTAGATTGCAAGGTCACACTTTGAGTTCAGTAGTTATGCATACCTACAGGCAATAAAAAAGTTACCTACATAAGTTACGTACAATCTTTTCCTTCATACTTTTACGGGCTTAGGACCGGCAAATTGCAAAAGGTTTTAGCGATTTAATGAGAAAAATTTAACATAATGCTTTTAAGTGAATGCAAAAAAGATACAAAGAACAAGCATTTTGCAATTCAGCGTATTTAAAAAGATTGAATCAACTTATGTACATTAATTAAAGCTCTAATAAACATTATTTACAGAATTATTACGATTGAGTTTCAAATTCAATACTTAAGTAAGTGTTCAAAATGATTACCATGTTTCTCCAGGCAGAGTCTAGCACGTTTTAATACAGTTTCTTTAATTTTGTTAATGAAAATGAAAATGAAAATGAAAACTTTTTTATTCGTAGTAGGTAATTTTATACACTTTACGAACGTCAAATGCTGGATGAGGGCGGCGCGGGTCCGGACGACATGAAGAATCCAGGGGAAGGCCTCCGTCGAGAAGTGTGCGTCTCTCAGCTTATAAAGATAATGATCGCCCATTATCCACCAATGTCTTGGTGATGTCTACTACTACTTCTTCTTCGGCTTTAAAAAACGAAATGAAAGTAGAACCCTAGGTAGACCGAGAGGAAAAAAGCCGGCGGAAAAAAAACTCTCGGCACTCTTTTGTAAAAAGTGCTTATTATAGGTACAATTTGGCAGAAATACAGCTCTGCTATGACATGAACAAACAAACAGAAGACAGCTATTCGTGCTTGCCAATATCATGTCGCAGCCAAGCTGCTTACATAGTGATTAATGTTTAATATTTGGAAATAACCTGTGGAGACATCAATCCCACGCTCTTTTGTCATCTAAATAATCTTTGAGTTTATAGTAGCCTTTTTTGCATAATGTTTCTTTGATAGTTCTTTTAAATTTATTAAACGTTAGAGATTGAATTGACTGTGGTATTTTATTATAAATACGTATTGACATTCCCATAAATGATTTGGTGCTTTTAGCCAGCCTTAATTTGGGAAACGCTAATTTATGGTCGTTCCTTGTCATTACAGAATAATTTTTATCATGCTTATCTTTCATGGTTTTAAATTTACTACTATTCTTATAAATATACATAATGTTTTCATATATATATTGTGATGCAAAGGTCAAGATACCAATCTCTTTAAACTTTTCTCTTAGAGATTCTCTACTTCCAAGTTAAGCACTGCAGTGTCACTTTTCACTTTTTCAAATGCACTCACTATTTGGGTTTTTAACTCAGAGAGGCTTTGAGCTTCGTTCTGATAAACAAGTCAAGGGTTTTGCGGGCTCTCGCGAACGCAACTGCGATACGTAGACTGCGCGTGCACTTCCGTCGAGGATGCGCGAGCGACTGAAGGTCTTGGCAACAGACAAGTGTTTCCGGATTTGCGACGGCGCCGCCGGCCGGTTTCGTTCACGTCCGGTCATGTCGGTACCATACCTACTCGATGTAATGGCACTTATTTTCAAGAAGATACGATTGTTTTTTGAGAATTTGGACGTCTGTGATGTAATTCATTCGTCCAAACACGTTGCACATCTGCGCGTAGTCTTTATAGTTCATAGTATTGATTCATAAAATAGTATGACCACGTTGTGCTTAACATTATAGTGAATAATATGAACTTCGGTGAAAAAAAATTACTACTTATTTTTGGCAGAAATGGTTTCTATTAATGATACTTATTACTTACGTAAAAAAAATTTGGTAGAAGTTGTCAAATGAACCCTGTATTATGCACACGTGACTTATAGCCCAGTTTATAGTTCAAAATTCAGTAGAATAAGGCTCACTTTACGAGCAAGTGTGTTGAAAATTGATTTTATTACTAATATTTAGTAATTTGCTAAGAGGGATAACCTTTTATGGAAATACGTCGAGTTTTGCATAGGCGACTGAAGTAAAGCTATTTTGAAAATAAATTTAATTCTCATAGATATGTAGAAACTGCTTATTCCCACTCGCTGAAAACTGATGCCTATTGACAGCAAGTTCTTCAAGTAAGTGAATAGCTGCGATATAATGAGGAGTTTTCTGACAGCTCATAAAGTTTAGTTCAAAAAACTTCTATAGATGGCACTTTTAAAAAGCCTGTTTGGGCAACTTATAAGTAATTAAATATAATTATTCAAATTTTAAATAACGTCACCGCTGGCAGTTGTATATATTAATCTTCAGGCTTTTACGCATTTTTGATTATGGCAATACTGTCGGTGGTGCTTTCCTACGGCTGCGATGGCAGGAGCCGAACCCCCGCTCGGCGACCTCCGGGCCTGTTCGTCAAAAGCAGTCAGTACTGTGTCGCTAGCGTACCGTAACACGCCGCTGCTCGTGAATCATTCGCTGCTTCCTGGTGATATATATTGAGTGCCGCTGCCACCTTCAAACTTAAACTACGGGGCTTCCATCTGCTAACCAACGTGCCAACAGGTCAGTACTACTGATTTTATTGTTGTATCAATTGTGTAAAGCCTCGCTCCGAAGATAGGATTTCGGTAAAACCGCATTGCCCACATGATGTGACTATTTACACGCCACATCATTATTTTGGTCCATTCGAGCCTGGATATTTCCAGTCTAATCATAATTATTCACTCCCGCATTAATTTTTATTACTCGCATCACTAATTTGTAGTTTATTTGGCGAATTAATGCAATTTCTAACAACGCGACAGCATCGCACCGCCATATTGATATTTTAATATTTTGTTCATTCATTTTAATTTAAGAAATTTTTCGCAATAATTCCATTATAGTCCCTTATAATGACTAATATGAAGCCAGATATTAAATTAATGCAACTTATTGCAAAGAGAGAAGCACTTTTCGAACGTATTAATCGAATTTATAATTCGAGTAAAAATATATCTAGTTTCGATTCTCGTTCAAATGAGAATTTCATAGCAGAGTCGGAAACTATCAGAGAATCATATGTTCAGTTTGAAAGATTAATAGATCAAATTAATGAGTTAGAATTAGAATTACATAAAAAACAGCCAGATTACTCGTCTCTAAGCTCCGTCGAGGACTTATACTCGCGTATTTTATACGCACGTAATAGTATTATCAGTTCAAATAAGTCTGAGATTTCTAGTGATAACGTTAAAAACAACATCAAGCTGCCGCCGATCAACATACCTACGTTCGACGGTAGGACCGAGAACTGGCCGATATTTTACGAGGTATTTCGCAATACCGTACATTTAAACTCGAATTTGACGGACTCGCAGCGTGTGCAGTACTTAATAAGTAAATTGTCACACAGTGCACTTACGTTGACTGCAGGTATTGTACCTACTGGAGAAACCTATCACATTATATGGGACAGTCTTGTCAAAAAATATCAAAATAAACGTACTTTAGGTTTGCATTATCTTAATAATATTTTGGATATTAAAAATTGTACTGGTACCGCATCTACTTTAAATACATTTATTGAAAAGTTCTGTGCTTCGGTTGCGGCCTTGAATCAGTTAGACATTCCAGATCTGTCAGATTTCATAATTTTACATTGTGGTTTGAGAAGAGTTGATTCTCAAACCTTACAACTATTTGAGAGTTCTGTTAGAGGTATAGAAATACCTACTTGCTCGGACTTCACTTCATTCGTTCAGGATCACGTAAAAGTACTGGATAGGTCTCGTACAAATAATTCTCAAGCCGAACCGCGCGCATCAACTAGCTCGGCAGTTAGGCGGGATTCGAACGGACGTCCACATAATACCTACAAGACTTTTGTGTCGAGAACTGAACCGCGCGATATACCTACGTTTACGCAGACAGGTAGTTGTCCTATGTGTAAAAGTAACGAACATAAATTATTTAATTGCTTGCAGTTTAAGAATATGGTCTCGCCACAAGCTCGCTTTGATTTTGTAAAGTTGAGACGGGGCTGTGTTAATTGTCTTAGCTTTTCGCATTTTCTATCAAATTGTAAATCGACTAATGTTTGTAAAGTTTGTCAAAAACGTCATAACACCTTATTGCACTTTTCAAATGAAAATAAAAATAATATATCGTCACGGCGCTCGCCGGTCCGTGAAACTTTGCGTGCCGCCGCCGGCGTCGAACCTGCGTCCTCGAGCACTACTGAGGTCGGTCCGGAGCGCCCGAGCCACAGTCTAACTACAATCGCAGCGCCACAGCCTAACGAAGACGCGCAATATAAATTATCTTTTAGTTCAGAATTAAAACCGAGTTCGACTATCCTTTTGTCAACCGCACAAGTTTATGCTACGCCGAATAATAGTAATGATAAAGTTTTAGTTAGATGTTTGATAGATAGTGGTTCACAAAATAATTTAATTACTTTGGAATGTTGTAAACGTTTGAACATACCTATATGTAAGTTACAAAACTCATTTTTGCAAGGTGTTGGTATGACCTCCCGGCCAGTGCATGGCTACATTTATTTTACAATAGAATCTAGGTTTAATCCGAGAAACAATTATTATATTCACGCATTAGTAGTAGATTGTATTACTGATCGACTTCCCGCTAATTATATACAAAATGATAATGATTTTACATACTTAAAAGATTTACCGCTTGCCGATTTAACTTGGAACTTACCGGGTCAAATCGATGTAATTTTAGGAGTTCAGCTTTTCCCATACATATACATAGGGAATAGGGTCGAGTCCGGGACTCGCGCTCCCCCCGCATTACTTACTAGCCTCGGATACGTGCTTATGGGCGACGTCGCCAGCAGCTGCCATTCATCACCTAAGTCGTCACTTGCACTCTTTACCAACCTAGATCTTCAAAAGGGTTTACAGAGGTTTTTTGAGATTGAGGAGGTTCCATCCGACCGCTTTTATAGTCCTGACGATCTTGACTGCGAGAATTGTTTTTTATCTTCGGTTTCGTTTAAAGACGGCAGGTACTCCGTAGACTTGCCTTTCGCACGAAATCCTTCGGAACTGGGTAGCTCCCGTGTAGTCGCTCAACGACGTTTTCTCGCGCTAGAACGTAAATTCACGCAAGTGCCGCTGTTGCGCGAAAATTATAATAAAACTATCATGGAATACTTACAACTCGGTTACCTATCTTTAGTTCCTGAACCCGAATTAACGGAGGAGGGTTATTATATACCTCATCACGCCGTAATTAGACCAGATAAAAATAGTTTACGTATCGTTTTAGACGCCAGCTCAAAAACTCATACGGGTATGTCTCTTAACGATATTTTGCATGTCGGGCCCAAGCTACAGGCCGATTTATTTTTATTACTAATTGATTTTCGCATTTTTCCTATTGCTTTAAAGGCAGATATTAGACATATGTTTTTAAGAATTGGTTTAAATGAGCATCATCGCAAATACGTTAGAATTTTATTTCGGTTTGATAAAAACGAACCAATCCGCACTTATAACTTTAACCGCATCCCCTTTGGTTTAAAACCTAGCCCATACTTGGCTATGCGCACTTTGCGCCAGCTAGCAAGCGACAATAGTGAAAGTTTTCCAGAGTCCTCTAAATTAATAGAGACTCATTATTATTGTGATGATTTCGTGTATTCCGCGCCTGATAACTCAACCGCTGAGAAAATTTCTATTGAATTAATCAGTTTAATGAAAATAGCCTCTTTTGATCTTGTTAAATGGGTTAGCAACTCTCCCGAACTACTAAAAATATTACCTGAGTCTCATTGTATGCCAATAAGTTTTTCTAGTTCAGAAAGTGACCTGAAGGTCTTAGGATTGTCCTGGAATCCTGCTGATGACCAGTTTGCTTTGACTACGGTAGCAATTGACGATAAATGTACCAAGCGTAATATTTTGTCTCTTGTTGCTCGTTTGTTCGACGTGCTTGGCCTAGTGGCCCCCGTCGTACTTTACGAAAAAATTCTAATTAAGGAACTTTGGCTGGCTAAAGTTGGTTGGGATGATGTCCCTCCGGAAGCCATACTGCAGCGCTATTATGCTTTAGTTAAAGATTTTCCTGTTCTCACTTCTTTGAATATTCCAAGACACGTTGGAGTGTTTACAAGCAGTATAGTTAACATAGCCGCCTTCTGCGACGCTAGCTTTAGCGGCTATGGCTGTTGTATATACTTGCACATAACCGATTCTGAAGGCAATATTTCAGTTCGGCTTTTATGTGCAAAATCTAAAGTCTCCCCCGCAAAAGTAATAACACTCGCACGTTTAGAACTTGTTGCAGCCTTGCTCCTATCTAAGCTAGTTCGAATAGTAAAGGCTAAACTTTCTGCCCGCATAAATATTGCAGGTACATATGCCTTTTCCGACTCCACCATAGCTTTATCGTGGATACGGTCTTCTCCACACAGGTGGTCAATTTTTGTTAGCAACCGCATTGCTAAAATACATGAAAATCTACGCGCTTCCAGCTTTCATCATGTAGCCGGTAAAGAAAATCCTAGTGATTGCCTTTCGCGTGGCATGTTACCTTCCCAACTAGCACAACATTCATTATGGTGGGATGGTCCAGCCTGGCTTCACAAGCCTGTTTCTGAATGGCCTCTAAATTTTACACCAAGTCAATGTGACACTCTGCCAGAACTAAAGACAAACACTTTTGCTGCTACTCTTGTAGTCGAACCAGAATTTATCAAAAATATTATTAACCGCTTTTCTTCTTACCATAAATTATTAGTAACTTTTGTGTACATACTGAAATTTGCTAAGAGGTTAGCTAACTCATCTGTTAAAAATATTTTAGCCGCAGAAAACTTCATAATAAGACTAATTCAGAATGTTCATTTTTCAAACGACATTAACTTAATAAAGGGTGGAGAACCTTCTTCAAAGAAATTACGCAATTTATCTGTTTTTATAGATGAATATGGAATCCTTCGCGTCGGTGGTAGACTTTCTAAATCAGATCTGCCTTATGAAGCTCAACATCCTGCACTTTTACCGAAGCACAGCCGCTTTGTAGATTTGTTGATCGATCACTATCATAAAACGTACTGTCACACCGGCCCGGGGCTGCTGATGTCCATCATTCGTCAAAGGTTCTGGATATTGGACGCTAGAACTGTTATACGCGCTCGCTGTCGTAAATGTAATATATGTTTTCATTCAAGTCCTAATCACCCGGTACCCAAAATGGCTGATCTACCCGATTTTCGCGTTCGTAATGCCAAGGCTTTCGTACATACCGGAGTTGATTTTGCTGGACCCATTCGGTATATACCTATTCGTCGCAGAGGTCAGCATTCGCAAAAAGTTTATATATGCCTTTTTGTATGCCTCGTTACGAAAGCAATCCATATTGAGTTGGTCTCAGACCTTTCAACGGATTCTTTCCTTTCCGCTTTTAAAAGGTTCATTTCGCGTCGTGGTCCGGTATCTATAATATACTCGGACAATGGTACCAACTTCATTGGCGCAAAGGCACAACTTAATGAAATTTACACATTTTTACTTAACTCGACTGTACAAAACGACATCAAACAAGAGCTTCTTAAAAACCGCATAGAGTGGAAATTGATTCCCCCGCGCGCCCCGCACTTCGGTGGAATATGGGAGGCTAATATTAAAAGCGTTAAGACTCACCTATTTAGAGTGATAGGTAATCAGCTTCTCACGTACGAAGAGATGTTAACAGTATTAGTTCAAATAGAATGTATTTTGAACTCTCGCCCACTTTGTGTTATATCTACTGATCCCTACCCGGATGTACTCACACCTGCACATTTTTTAATGTCAACTCCACTTAAATACTTGCCTTCCTCTGAATTGACAGAGGAACGCTTGTCATTAGCTGCCCGTAAAACCTTATTGGATCAGCTTGTAGCTTCGTATTGGAAAAAATGGCATATTGAGTACTTGCACACGCTGCAAGTTCGACAAAAATGGTGTACGCCAGATCGGCCAGTAGTAATTGGTACTGTTGTTCTTATGGGTCAAGATAATTTACCACCTTTAAGTTGGCCGCTTGGCGTTATTACGGAAGTTTTCCCTGGATCGGATGGTATAATTCGGGTGGCTGTAGTAAAAACCGCGTCAGGTACGTACAAACGACCTGTCACTAAGTTATACCCGTTGCCAAGTCAATAATTTAAATTAACTTTAATTTACAAATCCGCACAAATTATTATTGTTATTTACACCGCATAATATTTTCTCCGCATATTATTTACTCCGCATATGATTTGAACCGCATATTATTCTCTGATATGGTCTTCAGACCGCTATTTTCTTTATTTAATTTCGAATCAGGTTAGTTGCACCAATGTTTGATCCTTGGTTGAATATCGATTACTTATTTGACCGCTTCTTTAAAATGATTATTTTGCTCATCATTTCACTATGCCCATTCCTACTTTCATTTCATTGTTGTTGAAAGTTCTCATGAACTTCCAAGGCGGGGAGCATGTTTGGGCAACTTATAAGTAATTAAATATAATTATTCAAATTTTAAATAACGTCACCGCTGGCAGTTGTATATATTAATCTTCAGGCTTTTACGCATTTTTGATTATGGCAATACTGTCGGTGGTGCTTTCCTACGGCTGCGATGGCAGGAGCCGAACCCCCGCTCGGCGACCTCCGGGCCTGTTCGTCAAAAGCAGTCAGTACTGTGTCGCTAGCGTACCGTAACACGCCGCTGCTCGTGAATCATTCGCTGCTTCCTGGTGATATATATTGAGTGCCGCTGCCACCTTCAAACTTAAACTACGGGGCTTCCATCTGCTAACCAACGTGCCAACAGGTCAGTACTACTGATTTTATTGTTGTATCAATTGTGTAAAGCCTCGCTCCGAAGATAGGATTTCGGTAAAACCGCATTGCCCACATGATGTGACTATTTACACGCCACATCAAAGCCGAAGGCGTTAATTCTGTATCCTATAATGTAGGTAAGTGGTATCTACCATCTATGGTTATTTATAAGTTCAATTTCTGATACAGACGTCAATTAATTTATTTTACTTGTAAAAACGCAGTGTGAAATAAATGGCTATATGAAAGACAAGACTTCGCCTTTTGTAAAGCGCCATCTATCGAAGCCTTTTAGTGGTAGCAAAGACTCGAGCCTTTTAGTCACAAATTTAAAGCTTACAAGTCTTTTCTAAAGGCGGACTCATAAAATAGGACTACTACAAGCTGCTTATTAAAAAAGGCCTTGCGCCTTTTTTAGGCTCGAGCTTTTTTTACTCAAGCCTTTTTTGAAGACTAGCGTTGAACGAAAAAAAAGTTTTAAGTCTCTTTTCAGGATCGGGTTAATGGGAAGGCATTATTGATTAAAGTTCAATGTTATGTTATTATCATTTATAATAAGTAGGTTTACTTACTCGTACATGAATGAAATCTAATAAAGCAAAGGTTCTAAATTTTTGAAAACGTTTAACCAGGATAAGAGGCACATTGATGATTGTATGCGTTTATTGCTCAAACGATTCCTTTTTTCTTTTATTGATTATTAATTAATAAAAAAAAACCTTAAAATAAAAGCTAAAAGCATTATTAGAAGGCACACAAATTTTTAGGCTTCACACTTCTCGAGCCAAAAGCCATAATTAGGACTAGCCTCGAGAGTTTGCGGGCTATTAAGCTTTTTAGCCACCGAGCCATCGCAATAAAGCGGCGAGTTTTAAAAAAGGGCTAAAAGGCTCGAGTTTTTGCTATCACTAAAGCCTTTTGTATCATTGTTGTTCCGTTTTGTTTTTTTTAATGAGCTGTCAGAAAACCTCTCATTCGTGACAGCGCGATGCAGGGAAGTAAGCGAGACTTTATTATAGTAACAACAAACTGACTGAACTCTAGAATAGTCTCCTTGCGGGGCTAGCATGCGACCATCGGCAACATTTTTTTTTTTATTATTATGGCACTTAGAATATGTATTTTTTTTAGAATATGGCAGCTTTGGTTCTGTGGGCTTAATCATGGTATTGCAACAAGTAAATCTATCTATTATGGTACGCGTGTTAGCTAACATGATAGGATAAAACAATAAAAAAAGATTTATATTGTCGATTCGAGTCTTTGTCGACGGTCGCATGCTAGCCCGGCTGTATATATACAGGGTGACAAATTTTAGATATCGAAGGAGAGCACTCTGTACTCGATTCTGATCATAATTAAGTAATAAAAGTAGATACTTAATTTTTAACCACTATTCCCTATAAATAAATAAAGAGACATTACTACACTTCTCCCGACGCGCCGCGTAGTGTTCCCGCCACATGCACACCACCACCTATTAAGTATCTAATGTATTACGCTAATGTAACCATGCGTTGCGTAATGAATTCTTTAACTTTCGGTAAAGTTTACTCAGTAAATAGTTAATATTTATTTTTTATTTCATTTTTTCTCTTCATGTATGATCGTCCGATGCGACCGTTTTGGTGGCCTTTACCTATGTCTAACTCACTCTGATTAAACTTTAAATATTGCCTAACCACGCAAGAATATCTGAACTCTCACAGAGACGGCGATGGCGACTGACGTCACACAGGAACTGCTCAAGCAGATCAACTACCCTCTGGAGTTAATGTGAGTTACTTCCCCCATTTCTATCTGTGTTATCTATATATGTATTTATATTCTAGGTTCCCCCCTAGTTCGCTTCATGGTATCTCATAACACAAGCTTCGCTTACTTTGAGGCCATGTAGTTGGTGTGATTGTCTGGGGATTTTATTTATTATTTATTTATTTCACAAATACATTTTAATGCAAAAACTGAAGTATGACGTAATGATGCAGTTCCGGCTTGGCGCCTACATTTTGAGCCAAATCGCTCACTGATTTTAAAAGACTTGAAGGTTGTAAATAAACGATATTTGCGATAAAAAGAAAATAACCTTATACTTACTATACTAATGTTGACGACCACTATGGCGTTGGGGTAAACCTATCTGCCTCAGACGCCAGTGGTTGCGGGTTCGATCCCCGCACGGAACCAGAAAAAAATAAATGTTCCGTGTCTGGGTGTTTATCATCATATATATAAAACTGTTCCGTTACTGACTGAGTGACTGAGGTACTGAGGTACTGAGTGACTGAGTGACTGACAGACAACGTACAGCCGTAACTACTGGGCGTAGAGAGCTGAAATTTGGAACATACATTCTTTAGGGGATGTAGGGTTGCACTAAGGAATGAATTCCTGAAATTCCCACGGGTACGGGAAATATAGGACTTTTTAGTTTGTATGAAAAATCTTATTCCTTGAGTGCACCGATGTGAAACTTAGTGTAAAGGTTTTACAATGTGTGTCTGGTTGTGTTATGAAAGGAATTCCCGAAATTCCCACGGGAACGGGAAATATATGATGTTTTAGTTTGTATGAAAAAATCCCATCCCTTGAGTGCACGGATGTGATACTTGATATAAAGGTTCCTCAACAAGTGTGTGTTTGTATTATGGAAGGAATTCCTGAAATTCCCACGGGAAGGGGTTGGACTTTTTAGTTTGTATGAAAAATCTTATTCCTTCAGTGCACGGATATGATACTTGGCATAAAGGTTCTCCAAAAAATGACTGGTTGTGTTATGAAAGCAATTCCCGAAATTCCCACGGGAACGGGAAATATATGATGTTTTAAGTTTGTATGAAAAAATCTTATTCCTTGAGTGCGCGGATGTGATACTTGGTATAAAAGTTCCTCAATAAGTGTCTGTTTGAATTATGTAAGGAATTCCCGAAATTCCCACGGGAAGGGGTTGGACTTTTTAGTTTGTATGAAAAATCTTATTCCTTGAGTGCATGGTTGTGATTCAATATATATAAAACTGTTACTGACTGAGTGACTGACAGACAACGTACAGCCGTAACTACTGGGCGTAGAGAGCTGAAATTTGGAACATACATTCTTTAGGGGATGTAGGGTTGCACTAAGGAATGAATTCCCGAAATTCCCACGGGTACGGGAAATATAGGACTTTTTAGTTTGTATGAAAAATCTTATTCCTTGAGTGCACCGATGTGAAACTTAGTGTAAAGGTTTTACAATGTGTGTCTGGTTGTGTTATGAAAGGAATTCCCGAAATTCCCACGGGAACGGGAAATATATGATGTTTTAGTTTGTATGAAAAAATCCCATCCCTTGAGTGCACGGATGTGATACTTGATATAAAGGTTCCTCAACAAGTGTGTGTTTGTATTATGGAAGGAATTCCTGAAATTCCCACGGGAAGGGGTTGGACTTTTTAGTTTGTATGAAAAATCTTATTCCTTCAGTGCACGGATATGATACTTGGCATAAAGGTTCTCCAAAAAATGACTGGTTGTGTTATGAAAGCAATTCCCGAAATTCCCACGGGAACGGGAAATATATGATGTTTTAGTTTGTATGAAAAAATCTTATTCCTTGAGTGCGCGGATGTGATACTTGGTATAAAAGTTCCTCAATAAGTGTCTGTTTGAATTATGTAAGGAATTCCCGAAATTCCCACGGGAAGGGGTTGGACTTTTTAGTTTGTATGAAAAATCTTATTCCTTGAGTGCATGGTTGTGATTCAATATATATAAAACTGTTCCGTTACTGACTGAGTGACTGAGTGACTGACAGAAAACGTACAGCCGTAACTACTGGGCTAGAGAGCTGAAATTTGGAACATACATTCTTTAGGGATGTAGGGGTGCACTAAGGAATGAATTCCCGAAATTCCCACGGGTACGGGAAATATAGGACTTTTTAGTTTGTATGAAAAATCTTATTCCTTGAGTGCACCGATGTGAAACTTAGTGTAAAGGTTTCACAATGTGTGTCTGGTTCTGTTATGAAAGCAATTCCCGAAATTCCCACGGGAACGGGAAATATATGATGTTTTAGTTTGTATGAAAAAATCCCATCCCTTGAGTGCACGGATGTGATGCCTTCGTCCATGTTCGTAACTAATCTTTGGTAACCAGTTACCAAAAAAGATTTTTTTTTCGCCTTTTGGTAACTGGTTGCGAAAAAAGAATAATTTTTCCACATTCGTAGATTTGTTTTTTGCCATTTTGGTAACCCGACACATGATTGATTTATGCAATACATAGATATAACCCTTCTGGAATATAATGTTGATCAGACCTCAATCCCATAAACGCCTATAAATATCTAATTAAGTACCAGGGAAGCAGAAAGATGTGAGAACCACTCCATGGGATCCAAGTGGAAAATTAAATTATATTTCGATCTCATGCAAGTTGCTGGATCGAAATTATTAACTTAACGTTTTTTTTTTATTCTTACGCCGTATAGGTACGGCTTAGAATAGCCATACCACCCCTGAATAAACATGTAGTAAAAGGCGACTAATCCGAATAGCCCTAGCTTGATGGTAGGGCGGGACTCCTTGTCTACGGCGCGGCGCCGTTTGCCGTGTCAAGGTATGGCACTGGCCCGGCACCGTGTCATGAACCGCCGCCGGCAGAATGCACGGCGTCGTGTCGTGCTACGGCACCGCCTATGGCGTGCTGCGCAGGTTGCATCGCTCATATTATTGTAATGACAGCAAAGAACTTTGATTTTGATTTTTCACCGGCGGAATGCGCGGCACGGCGACGGCCACCAAATATTACCGCTCCAGCGGTGATGTGTTCGGGTAATATTTTATGAAGAGAGGTTCTTTCCTAAGCCCGTGTGCTTTCATCTTCCCTTATCAGGTCAAAGGCGGACTTAGTCTATAATAAAAAAAACAGTTTCACATAGGTTTCATCTTATTTTTTGCATATTTTGTAATAAAATGCATGAAACGCTACTAGGAGAGCATGGGTGTGTGATTTGTATTTTCAAATATTTTTTTTTTTCATAACTTCGCATTTGGTTATAATTTGGTGAGAGCCATCATTGTGAGAGAACTGTTAGATTATTGTATTTGCAGGGTTGGAACTCGAAGACGCTTCGATAGAAGGCGAGGAAGAAGAAGTTATATTCCCTTAAATCTTCATTATTTTTTTTATTATATCTGGCCAGCAACTTACAAAGAGTTTCCACATTCGTAACTAAGAACAAGTTACGAAAGTGGAAAAATCCTTCTTCTTTCGCAACCAGTTACGAAAAAGCGAAAAAAAAATCTTTTTTGGTAACTGGTTACCAAAGATTAGTTACGAACATGGACGAAGGCGATGTGATACCTGATATAAAGGTTCCTCAACAAGTGTGTGTTTGTATTATGGAAGGAATTCCCGAAATTCCCACGGGAAGGGGTTGGACTTTTTAGTTTGTATGAAAAATCTTATTCCTTCGGTGCACGGATATGATACTTGGCATAAAGGTTCTCCAAAAATGACTGGTTGTGTTATGAAAGCAATTCCCGAAATTCCCACGGGAACGGGAAATATATGATGTTTTAGTTTGTATGAAAAAATCTTATTCTTTGAGTGCGCGGATGTGATACTTGGTATAAAAGTTCCTCAATAAGTGTCTGTTTGAATTATGTAAGGAATTCCCGAAATTCCCACGGGAAGGGGTTGGACTTTTTAGTTTGTATGAAAAATCTTATTCCTTGAGTGCATGGTTGTGATACTTGGCATGAAGGTTCTTCAAAGAGTGACTGGTTGTGCTATGAAAGGAATTCCCAAAATTCCCACGGGAACGGGAAATATACGATTTATAGTTTGTATGAAAAAATAAATTCCATGAGTGCACAGTTGTGATACTTAGTATAAAGGTTCCGCAGTGAGTAACTGTTAGTGTTGTGAAAGAAGTTCCCGCCACTCCGACGGGAACACGAAATATTGGACTTTTTAGTTTGTATGAACAATTATTTCTTCAGTGCATAGATGTAATACTTGATATAAAGGTTCTTCAATGACTGGTTGTGTTAAATATAAACAATATTTATGCGCGTACGAAGTTGCGGGCAAAAGCTAGTCTATTTATATTCTAGGTTCCCCCCTAGTTCGCTAAATGGTATCCCATAACACAAGGTATGTTTACTTTGGGGCCATGTAGTTGGTGTGATTGTCTGGGATTTTATTTTATTTATTTATTTTAATGTTGGCTTTCGTAGTGCTTCAGTCGCGTAAGCCTGTGAGACATGAGTTCGAGTCCCAGCCGTAATAGTCTGGGAAAGGAAATTTTCTAATCTGTCTCGAGTATGGGTTTATACTGGGTTTTGATAGGTTCCTGGACAGTAGGTTCAAATTGGTTTGATAGATGAAATATGACATTAGTAACGATATATTTCATAAAGGTAATCAAATAAACTTTTTGTGAAAAAGATGTCAAAGTGCTCAAATTGCTCAGGCCATCCACCGTCCTCAAATATACCGAAGCACACAAACGCTAAAGAGTTCGTTACGTGCAAATCGCCGCTAAGTATGGCAACCAAAGCACCGAAAAGTATGGAAATAAAAGAGTAACTTCGTTAATACCTCACACATAGCCTGTTTTATTCCACCTTGCAATTGACCCGTCCTTAGTGAAAGACCCTATAGTTGTTTAGCCTTGGTGAGCTGTCACATTAAGGTGGGTAACTTAACGGTGCTACGTACCATGTCATTTGCACCAAAAATTTAACGTCATGCCATGTTCTTGAATTTGTATCGTAGTGCACGCTTTACACATATTTCCCCGTACTGACTGCACAACTGCTTCCATGCTGGACTGGGTGGGAGCGAAAGAAAACCATAGAATGTGTCAGCTGCTTCTCTTCCCGGGCATACTGTAAAAGCCAGTTAAGGGACAGAGGTTTTAAAGGCGTTTTTGTGGGCTGACCCCCTGTCACTACAATAGTCTCTCTCCATCTTTATAATACCTACAAATTTGACAAACGTGACATCAGATGGTCTTGTAACCTCTGGTGTTCTGCCTTCCCCATAAGGGATACAGGCGTGACGTTATGTATGTATGTGTGACTGCACAAATACTTGCAGTATAAGGGTGTTACCAGATCAACCGATCGACATCGACTAATCCATTCTACTATCGATCGATAACCTCGATCTAATGGCGAGGTAACACTCTTACACGTTACATTACGACACGTAACACCTGTTAGTACCCAACTTTAGACCCATTTTTACTATCTTTAAATGAGATTCAGGCCAAAAACGGTTTTCTTCACCAATGGAAAAAAATATCTCAAGCATCGAAAATAAAATACTTCCTTTTGTTGAAAATGCATGAAGTCGTCGTGGCGCCGTGGTTACTGTGTGTATCATACGATATCACAGGTTAAGCAACGTTCGGCGCGGTCGGTAACAGGATGGGTGACCGCCGAACATTCATATCTCACGACGACTTCCGTGCTTCGGAGGGCACGTTAAGCAGTCGGTCCCGGGTACTGTATACAGTAGTCGTTAGGGTTTGTCAGAAGCCATCGAGGCGCCCTGAAAATTCTGGCATCCACCACCCAGCACTGGGCCAGCTTGGTGGATTATGGCCTATACCTCCTCATCACCCTGCAGTGGGCTCATTACACGGAGTTGTGATGATAATGATGATGTTGAAAATGCGCACCGAAGTTGAACGCATCAAAACAGGCTATATTTTTTATAAACTTCAGGTATTTAGCGCTAGGTCTTCTTTTAGCAATAGCACAGTACAGATATCTACAGTAATTCAACTCGGCCGCATCTTTGAAATAAATGCCTATAGTCATTTGATAGGGCTGCCCGCCTTCAGCATTTAAATTACATTTGCCTATTTTATGTTTACTTTTGTGACTGCAAATATACTTGCTTTTTTAATTAAAAAAGTAAAATACTTTGTAAATTGAATAGGAAGTGTACAACAAAAATACGTTTTGTGTCAAAAAACCATGTTTACGTTTGAATAACGATTCGGTCTTATAATTTAGCGACCGAAAAATACTCGTGCCTCCACTGAGACGCACGAAAAGATGTATTACTAAATTTTAAAGTATAAACAATCCGCATATTAAAGTAAAGCTCAATCAATAATTGTTTCGGCATGCAGACACTCGCGACTGGCCACATCGCGATACCTACGCGAGATCGAGCCGCGAAGGTATAGCTCGCGTTTCGTCCGTTTGTATGAAGTTGAAATACTGTAGATATCTGTACTGTGGCAACACACTTTGAGTCTCATACTAAAATATCTTTTTCCAGACACAAAAGTCCTCCAAGACCTCCAAGACCAAAAAGAATATACAAAGAGGACGACAACCCGTTTTTCGTGAGTATCATCAATCTCCGGTCTTCTGAAATAAACTTTCAGAGTAGACTTCAAAATTATGTTTTAGAATAATATAAAAAAGCTAAGCGTATACAATGACATACTCATTGGACATAATTGTACATACATGTACGCATTTGGACATAATCACAGACATACATCTAAATAGACAACGCAAGTGCACAATTTGTATTGAAACCAAGCGTGCCGACTTTTTAACACCTTTTGTGACGTCACAGCTGATATTTATTGCTGGGAAATACATGTTAAGAAGGAAGTAAGCTTTCTTGGTGAATAAACAACATGATAGTCTATGCTATTTCGTGACACCATAGTCTGTGGTATTGTGTAAATGACACCTTCATATCTGTCTAACTGTTTTATTATTGTTTTGAGCCTGTTTTATATATCTGTCGGCGCGTTCATAGAGAAAGCCATAGATACGAGTAAGATAAATCATAGAGATAAAAGATAAAATAGATGGTTTTGATTGGTCAGTCGCTCTGGCGGAACGTCGTGTCTATGGGAGCGGGGAGCTATCTTGTTGTTGACGAGAGTGACCAGCGCACCGTAGTTTTCGACGGATCGCTTAAATTAGAAATAATCTTAGTTGTTTCATTATATTTCTGCTTAAATTGATATTGTGAGAAGATCAAGGCCCTCCTGGTGTTACATCAGAAGTGGGATTACCTGGAGCACAAAACGAGAACCAAACCATAAAAACAGACGCCCAAAAATTATTCAGCAATATGGAGAAGCTATTGTCTCGAATCCTTGCGGCACAGCCCACACCGACCGGGAGTATTAGTCATACTACGCAATCGCTACCGTTTGATCCTGAAGATCAAGACGCTGATATAGAGCGTTGGTGCAAAATAACCGAAGCTATCGTAGAGAAGAAATATTTGGATGGAATAGACCTACTCATGGCTCTTACCAGTACTTTAAAAGGTCGAGCTGCTGCGTGTATCACTAAATTAAACTTAAATTAATTCGAGCGTTGTTAAGCAAGCACTACTAGCAAAGTTTTTGAAACCAAAATTATTCCAAGATTGTTTTGATGAAATTTTACGATTTCAACTTGGCAAAGAATCTGCATCGGAAGCTGCCCTTAGATTATGGAATTTAATCAAAAAAAATACCTAAAGATTTTATGCCTGAGGAAGCAGTCGCGAACTCAGTGCTCATAACATCACGACTCGTATCCAATTATTTCAAATACTGGGACGTGTTTCTCTAAAACGCCGGTCAGACAGTGAATCATAAACCTGAATCCAAGCGATTCCGGAATGATGAAAGATTTGGTGGCAGATGTAACTTCTATGGTATCACGGGACGTCGTTTCGCCGAATGCCGGAAGCGTCGAGACGAATCGGGATTTAAAATGCAAGACACTTGGCCGAGTTCATCACGTGCGACGGAGAGTGGATCGTCTGTATCCTGTTGTTCGTGCGGATAAAGGGGGCATGTCGCAATTAGCTGCCCACAGAGAGGGAATGCAGTAGACGGGGCTACGGTCAGGGAGGTTAATCATTGCGAGCACCGCCCTTCCAGGGGCGCTATGGAAACGTCTTCCGGTGAGTCTGTTCCATTTTGTTTGATAGCTGATCGTCTTGCTCGTTGATAAAAGAGAGCTTTTCTAGTAAGTTCCCAGGTACTGTGCACAATGATATTGTGTATCTTACGGGCATTGGCGGTGATGAAATAAAATCTACGTCACAGATTTCGAGTGAGGTTAATCTTGGAAATTTTATAAAACTCTTGACATTTCATGTAGTACCAGGCTCTTGCCTTGCGGACCCTGTTATTATAGGTAGGTGTTATCTGTAAGCATTGTTTGCATGAAGTCTATTTAACTAGGTTGGCACATTGAGTGAGAAGAGTCATCGGGTAATGTCGTGTGTGGAAGGTGGTCGAAAGGACAGTGTCGTCCGGGCCATGCACGTGTGGCTGGTCGAAAGGACTCACCCGTCCGATCCAAATTGATGATGTGTGATCCTAAAGATAGGACACGCCGATAAAGACTGCATTGTTTGTTAAGTGATTAAAAAAGGTGTCGTCCGGTTCATGAGTGGTCGAAAGGACACACGCTTTTTGATTCTGAGACAGTTATAGTTGTACGACAGTAACATTACGTCTACTAGTAATAGCTTGTCAATGATGGTAAGACGAATGATGTCGTCCGAGTCAGAGTCCTTTAAGTTGACTGACTTGTCTGGATGTTTTGCAGATGATGGTAAGACGAATGACGTCGTCCGAGTCAGAGTCCTGTAAGTTGACTGACTTGTTCTAGATGTTTTGCAGATGATGGTAAGACGAATTTTGTCGTCCGAGTCGAACTGAGTTGGCTTGTCAATGTGGTTTACACGTAAGTTGTCGTCCAAGTTAGACCCTTCCGTATAGGGCTTGCTTGTCTATGAGGCATCAGACGTAATGTCGTCCAAGTCAAGGAGTGGCTTGTCTTTGATGTCGATGTCGGTAAGACGAAAATGCGTCGTCCGGGTCACATCCTACTAAGGATTGGCTTGTCTAATAGTCACGTCCCCCAAAGCATCTAAATCAAGAAAAGACCTAAGCCCTCGTGTGCATAAGTGGTGGGGACCACCCTGAACGGGTTGGTAGACTTCAAGGTACGTCAACGCTTAATGTTACTTTTAAATTGCGTTTGATATAGCAAGTTTATCCTAGTGGAGGAGATGACATCCATAGTGTCGGATTCATCAGGCCACACTAGATGGTTTTATGTGGTTTATCCTAGTGGAGGAGATGACATCCATATGTGCGGATTCATCAGGCCTCACTAGATGGTTTTATGTGGTTTATCTTAGTGGAGGAGATGACATCCATATGTGCGGATTCATCGGCCCGCACTAGATGGTTTGAGAAGTCGATCCTAGTTCAGAATGTGACATCCATTTGGTTTGGCTTCACAAGTTCTGACTAGATGCTATCGATATGTCAGGATGAACGAGCGTATAGAGGATTCTGAACTGTTTGTTGCAGCTTACCAACTTTTAGCGCCCGAGGACGGTCGCATGTCAGTCTGGCCGTGTCGGCGCGTTCATAGAGAAAGCCATAGATAAGATAAATCATAGAGATAAAATAGAGTGACTGATGGTTTTGATTGGTCAGTCGCTCTGGCGGAACGTCGTGTCTATGGGAGCGGGGAGCTATCTTGTTGTTGACGAGAGTGACCAGCGCACCGTAGTTTTCGACGGATCGCTTAAATTAGAAATAATCTTAGTTGTTTCATTATATTTCTGCTTAAATTGATATTGTGAGAAGATCAAGGCCCTCCTGGCGTTACATATCTGTAAATTAAACCCGTAAATACTTCCACAATCAGTTTATTATTCGTTAAAAATACAAACCAATTCAAAGACACTGATGCTGCCCATTGAAATCAATTATTAAGAACGATATCCATGTTGTGAAATCGATTTTCTAACAGACACACTACGCGGGGACTGAATCTAGCGGCGACCTACCTTGACGCTTGGTCGGGGTTCAGACACGCAAAGTACATGCACTTGCCTTGTCTATGTAGATGTTTGTCTGTGGACATCATTGTACTAATTTGGATAACTAACCTTTATTTTCTTTGAGTTTTGTTTTTTGTATTGTTTTTTACATTTATGTTACAGAACATGACATTCATTATTTTTTTTGTATAAACTCTAGGTTTGTCACAATTAGCTGTGCACATTTAATTTACCACGCACGCCTTTTTGCACTACTTTTTGAACATACATAAATAATTATGTTTTATAAGAATTGTTTATATGGACATATTATGGATTAAATTCCAGGCCAAACACTACTGACCATGTAATTTTATTTATAAGTATTAATGTAGGACATGCTGGACTGGGAGCGAAAGAAAAACACAGAATGTGCCAGCTGCTTCTCTTCCCGGGCATACTGTAAAAGTCAGTTAAGGGACAGAGGTTTTATTGGCATTTTTGTGGGCGATAAGCTGATCCCCTGTCACTGCAATAGCCTTTCTCCATCATTATAATAGGTACCTCATTTGTCAAACGTGACATCAGATGGTCTCATAACCACTGGTGTTCTGCCTACCCCATAAGGGATACAGGCGTGAAGTTATGTATGTAAGTATGAGTTTATTCTGTTTTGCTCATTGAAATAAATAAATAAATGAGCTTCTGGCTATGGTAGGCATTTGGGTGATTCTAATGTAGTTTTCAAAAAACTCGAAAAAAAATAAGTCTTTTTTAAATACATTTTGTGACATACACCTAAAGTATATACCAAAAGCATGTTTTTGGTACCTATGAAGAAGCTTAATGCCCTCCAGAAAGGTAAAAAATATTGCCTTTAACACGGCCGTGACAGAGTGTGCCTTGGTCGTGACGTTGCGAAGCATGGCTCTTGGTATTGCATCACTCTTAATCACTGATCTAATTAACTATTGTACTTTTTTCGTTTTTTAATTATTCCGCGCTTGTATCATCCTTTTTACTCTTTGACTTTTCATAAGATTATCTTTTTTTAAAACTATACACTGCATGTTTGCGATGACGCCAATTATCTTTCAAAACTCACTGCCTTTTTCTAGCTCCGATCGTTATTTCACAGACCTTCTTAACCATTCTGTTCATTTTGACCTGAAGAGTATGTATTGTTTTCTGTTGAGCCTTTATTTTAGCTTTTACCTTTTTTTCACACAAACATATATATCAATCTACTTACTCGTATGACATAGTATTTCACCACCATGCATCCTATAATCGCGACTTTTTGAGTCCATGGTGGTGACTTTTTTATAACACCATGGTCATGACAATTTCAAAGGTGTTCGATATAATCCAAAACCTATCCGTGAATTTGCAAAACTAAAGCAATCATGAAAATCTGCACTATGAGCGGTACTTGGTGGTAGGATCCCTTCTGGGTCCGCCTGGCTAGCGAACACGCTTTATATAAAGTCTGCCGCCAAATGTTACCGCTCCGGCGGTAATGTGTTCCGGCAATATTGTATAGAGAGCCAGTTCCTTCCTAAACCCGTGTGCTTTCATCTTCGACCTCATCGTCACATACCATCAGGTGAGATTGAGGTCAAACGCGGGTTCAGTCACTTATAAAAAAAAAAAAAAACTTAATATACTAACAATAAGTGTCACAACTAGTAATTACGTTTAAAATTCGTACACGGCGTTGACGTGTTAAGGTGGTCCTTTTTATTAAGCGGTTCGAAAAATAAATTTTTTGATTGCTGCTATTTGAAAAACTAACAAAACTATGGGAACGCTGCTCTAAAATAACTTAGAAAGTGTTCCTATCGTTGAAATTGATTATCTATTCCACACTGCATACGTGGTTGTGACACAAAAACTACTCGCAAACTTATTGATGCTCATAATCACAAAATCGTTATTAATTTTGATATAATTTTATATTTGCCGTATAAAATAAACATTTCTTTAATATAATTGGTGTAGAACTCTGCATATAATTTCGTTATTTTTATTTTCTGTCTTAATCCGGTAATCTCACAGTACACGGTCCGTGACATTTTCGATTTCCATTTTTTTTTTAATATTATTCTACACATTTATGGCATAAAATTCTGTTCATATACAGAGTTGATTTTTCGTCACCAGCCAAATTTAAATGTTGGTTTCTTTAATACGATATAAACGTACCTGCATATTTATTTTAGCGTCGCTCAGTACAGAAAGTAGAAATATGGAACCACAAACTTTAAAAAAAATTGTCGTTGTCGATGAACTTAGCCACTCCGACGTGGCATCTCCTTGATAATACTACGACGTAGTACTACGAAATGTGTGTAGTAGCGCGTATTCATCTTTATTTTAATAGTAATTTAGAGGGACCATGCCTTGGTTAATATGTTAGCAAATAAATTAATTTAAACTTTTTTTCCCAAAAATCGTTTTTATAAATGGTACTTATTGTGTAAAACAAATTTTGCCGGTGACTACAAATCAACCCTCTATTATATAAGAAGTAATTTATAGGGTAAATAAAAATAAAGCTAAGAGATTTTTCCAAAAATAAAATTAATTTCTTACAACTCACACAAAAAGAAATAAGAATAAGAATTACCAATTTGCGCGCAAGTACCAACTATAGACGGAACTCTTCATCATACGATCTAGCTATCTGGTGAACAAATCAAATCGTAAATTACACAATTTTGACATATTCTACAACGGTATCCCAAGTGATAGAGCGTGGCGATACGGCGCCGTATGCCGTGTAACGCCGTTGCCGTGGCACCACGCGGCGCCGTACCGTTCCACGGCGACGTGCACGGCGCACCGCACAGCTTGCTCAGCTTCATACTTGCTCTTAAAATGATCTCCATCATGGTTCATTATAGAAAAGCATTGATTTGCATCATGCGGCACTGCACCGCGCCATCTCACGTGTCGTTATACGGCATACTTTTGACATAGCATAATACATACATTTGACAGTGCACAACGCCGTGGAAAGGTGAGGCACCGCGCCGTTGCCGTGACACGGCGCGGCGCCGTAGAGATGGATACGCGCCCCTAGAGCGGATATAGCTTGAATTTTTTTTAACAGACTTAAAACTATCACTGATCCGAACTTGAAGGAGACATTTATTTTAGTTTTTTTTTTATACTGTAAGGATAGGACGTTTGTCTTCCATGCCACCTGATGGAAAGTGCGCATGAAGACTATGGTGTTACACGTCCATCCACGAGGACTGTAGTGGTCAGGAAAAACAGACGCAGGCAGATTGTTCCACACCTTGGCAATCCGTACCAAAAAGGAACTATCGAAGCGTTTTGTTCGACTTCTTGGTATATCCACTATATAGGGATGGAAGTTCTGTCTGCGTCTGGTAGTTTATTTTATTATTAATAACGTGTAAATAATAATAGGTGTAATTTAAATACGACCTTAGTCCGTGTTTGTTATTAAGACAGTAACAATTAAAACTTAAACCAATGTTACTTTTCCATGCCTTTTGTGACTATTTCTTTGTTATTTAGCTTAATGTCAATTTACTTAAATGTGAAAGCTTTTTTTGGCTATCGCTTATTACAAGCTCGCTGTATAAGCTCGCCTAGCTGTAAGTTTTCCTTGTAAGTCAAAAATAAATAAATATTTTATCAGTGGAAGCTAGTTGTCACATGTAGTATAAATGTTTTGTTTTAATTTAATAGTGTAGAAAAATGTACGTTTCCCTTGAAAATAAATAAATATTCTGAAAATGTGCTCACAATATAATTAACTTACATTCAGCGTTATCTACTTTATCCACGTTATTTACTTTATTTTGGATCTCTCGATCCTTCTTATTAATGCCTAAAAATAAATATTTATAATGAATTCAACCTTTAGCTACAATTAAAATGAACATTTTTAATCGAAAGACATTATTAAGTGCAAAGCAAAATTTTAAAAATAATCTTGTTTTTCTTTAACAGAAGTCCAACAACAGTGACCCGAGAATATTGGGTAAGTAGTTTTTTTTTACTATTAAACTCTCGTTAAATCTCTTATTCATATCAGAGTAACTGGCTAGAATTTAGAATAATATTTCTAACTAATATTGTTCTGGAAAGATTTCGAGCAAGAACCTCAAACTGTTACCTTCTACATCTAAAAAAGATAGGACGCTTGTCTGGTGAAAATTGAAGAACAAGGTTTATCCAAAAGGAACTTATTCACTCAAAGCTTGAAAATACCAGGATTATATCAGGTAAAACAGATGCAGGCAGATCATTCCACACGTTGGCGACCCTATCGTTTTGAAGCGTTTTATCCTACACTAGCCACCGCGCGCGGTTTTACCCGCGTAACTTTTGATCCCGTGGGAATTTCAGGATAAAATATAGCCTATAACCTTCCTCAAGAGTTGGGCTACCAAATGCCAAAAATTTTTTCAAATCCCACTTGTAGTTTCTGAGATTAGCGCGTTCAAACAAACAAACTCTTCAGCTTTATATATTAGTATAGAGTATAGATTTTGGAATTTCCTCTATTTAGTTCTGTCTGTGTCTAGTAGTCCGATCGTAAAAGGGTATGGTTTATTTTAAAACAAATGTTGTTGGAATTGGTGTAGAGAGGCTGCCTGCAAGAGCAGATGTGCAAATTTAAATTAACCCTGAATAACCTACGAACGTACCTAGCTACGCACATACGTATCCTTCCTGTTATACAACATGTAATAAAATGGAGAGATAAAACTTAAGGGTTAGGTTCTATATACGTAGAATATACAGTAAGAGAATTAGCATGATCAGTGCTGGTATGCACTTTCATACAAATTTATTTAATTATTTTACAACAAAATATTTTGACAACCCTAGTCAACCTAATAAGCTAAAACAAGACTTGTGCCGCAGTCAGTGACTTTATGAACTTTCCCGCACCGGCTGAACTTTGTAGTATCTGTCTTAGTTACCCATCACTTTTTTACGCCATCTGTTATCGAATAGATTTCTTCAAAAGCTAACAGCTGTTTTTAGGGTTGACACTTGGATATTTTGATCTAAACTTTGAACTTGTTTTTCGGCCGAACCGTAAGGATAACAAATTTATCTTACTGTTACTTATAAACTACATCACCAAACATACAATCCCCTTAAGTATTATCTCTTCATTATGTTACACGTTGTATAGTAAGACTAAGCACTTGATATTTTCGCGTTGCACATTTATCGTTCCCCTAGGGCAGGGGTTAATTACTTTTAAATATTTACTCCTGTGACTTATAAGGACATCAGATTTTACCCCCAGTGTATAGATAGGGTGTCACAGAAAGACCATCTCAGAGTGACATTGTCGCGAAATTCTTAGTTTTTTGATTTCAGAAAAAAGTAGAGAAGTTTTGTGATCATTTTTTCAACCACCATTATCACACATTTAGTCAAGGTGGAATTTATATGCTTTTGTAAGATTCTCAAGTAGGTACCTAGAATTTTGAGACTACTTTAAAATTAATTCTTTTCGAAATCTGAGGAAAAAAATTACTACTAAACTAAATTACACTAAACTAGCAAATCATTTTAAATGGTTTTAAGGGAAAAACTTGTAAAGAATATTAATTATTATTACGAGTAAAAAAATTTGATCCCCTATTCCTAATCAATTATTTTTCTTTGCATTATTGTGCATTGTTATGGCAAGTTTACAAGACACCCCAAAAAAAAAGTCACCAAGGTGACTACACGATCGGCTCTTGGGGGCCCACGATTTAATTCGCCCAAACGTCCCGATGGCCCCTTCGCTGGCAATTGATGTAAAAATTGCAAACAAGTCTGGCTGAAGGCAGTTTTACTGGTCCTTATTATTGCACCATTGTAGATTCCACACCGTAAGTTTATTTTAAACATGTATTGTGTTGCGACCAATCTTAGAAGATCGGTTGCACGATAGATCGTCTCGTAAGGATTCTGTACCTGCCAGCTGTGAATGTTATAAAAGTTCAGATACCCACCACTTTCTATATTGCGATGCGTCACTCCATTACACTTTATTCAAAAGTCGGGATCTTCTCAGTTTCTTCCCAACATTAGGTTCTTTGGTTAGGTTCTTTGCGGGGGTAATTACCCAGGTTAGGAACCCAGGCCCTAGGGCCAAGGGTTAGATTTAGGGACAACGATCCAGTGTCTGAGTAATATAGAAAGACCGTATATTCCAGAACTCGGCACGTCCACGGAGATCGCAACGATGCCGCTGAGAAACAAGTCCGAGGTTCCAGTGAAACCTAGATCCAAGTAAATATATATAACTCTCTACCTATTTCACCTTATTAATAAGTATTTATAATTATTATTGGCTGCGTAGGACCGCCTTAGAATAGGTCTTTGGGAACAAGGTGTTCGTTCCTGAATCCCAAGACAAGGAATGCCAAACCGCGGCCCACGTCCTGACGGTTGTTGTCGGGAAGTTGTAGATATAGTTGCGGATTAGAAACTTTGATAGCGCGATCTAGGGTCAAACATTGTGTCGTCATGGACGTTGCTATGTAGCGTAGCGAGAAGTCGCTACAGGTCTACCACCCCTGGATAAGCGTAATAAAAGGATACAAATTGAATGTATTGAGATTATTGAAGTTTTAGTGATAGGACT
Source organism: Stenoptilia bipunctidactyla (assembly GCA_944452665.1). NCBI lineage: Eukaryota > Metazoa > Arthropoda > Insecta > Lepidoptera > Pterophoridae > Stenoptilia > Stenoptilia bipunctidactyla. The sequence goes on from OX101750.1 coordinate 13,815,094, forward strand.
AGCGTATAGAAGTCATATAATACCTGCCGCTAAATATGACCGCTCTAATGGTTATTATTGGTAGTTGGAGGCACCACGCTCGAAGTTGTTGACGATTACCTATGCCTAGGACAAAAAATCCAGTTAGGCAGGTCCAATTTTGAGAGAGAGGTCAATCGTCGAATCGAACTCGGCTGGGCAGCGTTCGGGAAGCTCCGTAAAATATCGCAGTGTCTGAAGACACAGGTTTTTGACCAGTGTGTGTTGCCAGTGATAACATACGGCACTGAGACGTGGTCGCTAATTATGGGCCTTATAGACAAGCTCAAAGTCACTCAGCGGGCAATAGAAGGGGCTATGCTCGGAGTTTCCCTGCGGGATCGAATCAGGAATGAGGAGATTCGCAGGCGAACCAAAGTCACCGACACAGCCATAAAAATTGTAGAGCTGAAGTGGCAATGGGCAGGGAACATAGCTCGTAGACCAGATGGCAGTTGGGGCAGAAAGGTTCTTGAGTGGCGGCCACGTACTGGGAGACGCAGCGTAGGCAGGCCCCCCGCAAGATGGATCGACGACCTGGTCAAAGTCGCCGGTAAACGCTGGCGCGGGACCGAGCGACGTGGAAGACCTTGGGGAGGCCTATGTCCAGCAGTGGACGTCTGCAGGCTGTGGATGATGATGGATGATGAACGGTAATTAATTACTGCAATATTATATGTACCAGTTTCATCCTAAACCCGTGTATCTTCGACCTCGTCTTCACTTACCATCAGGTGAGGTTGAGGTTGAACACGACTTTTTGTCTTTCTGTATGAACCTTTATGGTTTTAAAGATTATTAATTAACCAAAATACGCCACATCAATAACTAATGATATTTTTCACAGTCCTCTTGATTTCTTGGATAAGAAGTCTACTACTACGGAATCAAATGAGATTACAGGTGCGTAACTTATTATATTTAGTAACCTTTTACTAAACGCTTCCAAAATACTTTACATGACATACCTTCACATAATGAACGACAGAATTAATTTACTTTCTTCCATGCTGGACTGAAAGCAAAGGAAAAAAATTGAGTGTGCCAGCTGCTTCTCGTCCCGGGCTTACAGTAAAAGTCAGTTAAGGACAGAGATTTTATTGGCGTTTTTGTGCTGAACCCCTGTCACTGCAATAGTCTCTCTACATCATTATAATGCATCCAAATTTGTCAAACGTGACATCAGACTCTGGTGCTCGCCTACCCCATAGGGATACAGGCGTGAAGCTATGTATTTATGGATGTAATTTTTTTAGTACCTTGGGCCTCGGGTTTTTATAGACACTACTGAGGAGAAAAATAAGTTCAAAAACTAAAACCCGACTACTAAAACACGCTTTAAAAAGTAGGAAACAAGTAATAGTCTCCGCTGAAATATTTATGTATTCCATGCTGGACTGGAAGTGAAAGAAAAACATAGAATGTGCCAGCTGCTTCTCTTCCGGGCAAACTGTAAAAGTCAGTTAAGGGACGGAGGTTTTATTGGCGTTCTTGCGGGCGACAGGCTGACGGGGTCACTGCTATAGTCTCTCTCCATCATAGTAATACCTCCAAATTTTTCAAACGTGACATCAGATGGTCTTGTAGCCTCTGGTGGTCTGCCTACCCCATTAGGGATACAGGCGTGAAGTTATGTATGTATGTATGTATGATAAAGATGTGTTTAAAGGGTAGCCGTGATCATGGGTTGCGTGTACTTTCATGACCTTCGACAAATAAAGGCCAAGCCCTGGACACTAATACCGGCTGTTTTGGATGTTGGACTATGAAAATAATTCAAAACAAAGAATTTGGAATTGGAGAACGGCGCGGGCACGGTATTCGAGGGTCAATATCTCGGGAGATAATGGGGCTAGACTAAATTTTCTTTTTTCGAATTTTTCGACAATTGCAACCAAGCCATGAAAAAAAAATAGATTTCTAGACCTTATAGAAGTCTAGATCTCCGTGGCCGCGCCGTTCTCCGCGTTTCAACGGCGAGGCCATATTCAAACTCTTATAAGTTATAACTCCTTTATTTATGCTTCGACAAATGCTAAATTTGACCTTTCGGCTTCGAATAATTTCGGCTAAATAGTGATATAACTTTTTCCTTAAAATTCGTACTTGGCTGCGCGGTCGAAACGGCAACATCTTAGTAATAGAGTTTCGTTTTACCCTCTTGGTACAAACAAACAAGCAGATATGCAACTTGAATTATAGTGGATTTCATGGTGGAGTGAAACATTTTGATGCCTCTCCATGTAAACCAAAATTGTCATTCGTTTTTGTATGAGATTCGATATACACACATCAAAAAAGTCTAAGCAACATGTACTTAAGTGATTTTTTTAATAATATTTCATGTTACAAAGTTTCTATTTTTTATTTATTTAATAATTTATGTACACACAAGGAAACTTAAATAGACAAACAATTAAATTGACAACAAGGTACCAAGGCAAAGCTATTTTTTATTTGAATATACTTTGAGGATCTTTTTGAATTAAAAACAACATCTGTTATTTTTATATTGTTTTTGTACTAACAAAAAATAACATACGCAAAATTTATAATCAAAATTATTTTATTGAAAAATAATTGAACAATTTAATACAAAGTTTGGCCTCCTCTCTTGTTTAAAACTTGTCGGCGCCGATTATTCATGGAATCAATGAGTCTCTTAATCTGGTCCTGCGGTAATCGCTCCCAGTGGAATTTAAGCAAATCCTTCAGCTGCTGGGTTGTTGTTACCTGGTCCAATAAAATACGTCCTCTAAAAACACTTCTTCGGAGCATATCCCACGCGTGCTCTATAGGGTTGAAGTACGGAGACTGTGCAGGCCAGGGCAACACCCGGATATTTTCTGTTGCCAAGTACCGACTAGTCCACAAGGCGGTATGTGAACTTAATGCACGTCGTGCATCAATGTGAAATCTGGGCCAAGTGTTTGTGCAAATGGATGGACATGGGGTTTAAGAACATCCTCACGGTAATTTTCAGCGTTCATGTTTCCATTTACAAAAACGAGCTCAGTTCTCCTATTCTTCATAATCCACGCCCACACCATAACAGTGGATCCGCTGTACGGATGCACTTCTTGAATGCACCTCAGCCTTTCTCTATTTCCGGGACGTCGGTAAAATCTCACTCTTCTGGAATCAGGCGTAAATCCGAATCGCGACTCATCACAAAATAAAATTCACCCATTGTTCCTGGCTCCATGTTAAATGTGCCCTACACCATTCATTCCGACGCACGCGATTGCCGTGACGTAAAGGTGGACACCTAGTTGGGCATCGTGCTTGTAGGCCGTACTCATGGAGTCGATTTCGCACGGTTTGGGGGCTAACATCAACACCACTTGAGTTTCGTAGCCTTAAACCTATCTGGCGGGCAGTCATCATTGGCTGGCGTCTTGCAGTCAGTTGTATGTAGCGGTGTTTCCGAGCGGTGGTACTCCTTCTGCGGCCTGGATGTTGTTCAGCAGGATCTCCTGTGTTGGTGTAACGCTGCCAAAGACGACAAATAACGCTCCTGTTGACACCAAAATGCCGCGAAACTTGGGATTGATTTCTTCCCGTTTGCAACATCCCTACAGCTCTTTGCATTTCATTTGGAGTCAAATGACGTCGCTCCATGGTGTAAAAAATGTATAAAATCACGTAAAATGTAATTATGTCGATGATAACTCTATTTAAATTATTGTTAAAATTTGTAAAATTGAGTAAATTAAAACAAAAAAGTTTGCATACCTATACCTACCTAACTTTTATTTAAAAAAAGAGATTAGTTAAGATTTTTTTAATTTTATGCTTGTTGCTTAGACTTTTTTGGTGTGTGTAGAAATCTAATAAAAGACATGAAAGGACTACACATTAAAGTTATGCTCACATGCTGCTAGATACTGTGATGTGAATGTTTCAAATGTATTTTTTGTTATGTATTTCAGATTCTTCAAGCAGAGAAGATAGCCTGGACTATCGAGGATCATACATTTCGGACGGCGAATATGTCGCAGGGTTAGATAAATAACATTTTTATATTTGTAACCAAAGCTATTATTAGCTAATAGGATTTGGCCAAAGATGGCAAAATCGGTGACTTTGCCCAAATTCGATGACTAAAATAATAAATTACAATATTGCTTACAACTTGCACATAATATATTCATACTATGCGAACATTCACCAACATACGAAGTTCTTTTTTTTTCAATCGACTTCCAAAAACGGAGGAAGTTCTGAATTCGTCTGTATGTTTTTTTTTTGTGTCTTTGTTTCACGATATTTCGGCCAATTATGAATTGATTTTGAAAATTGTTGAGGATACCATATAGTTGGTCCATTTAAATTTCATCGAAATCGGTTGAGTACTTTATTGAAAATTTCAAACTTTGAAAAATATGTGTATGATTTCGGAGAATGTTTACGTTGATGACATTTTCAACTCAGCTTTTGTTTTTGACATGTAGTCGGTTTTTTTAATGCTCTGCATTCGTTGATAATTATAAAATATGGATGAGACGTTTGTCTTTCATGATACCTGATGTTCAGTGGACATGAAGACTATGGCGGTACACGTCCATCCACGAGAAACCTATTCAATTCTGTGATTTTGCTGCCGCTCCGCTCGACCATTCGACCCATAGATCGTGGTCGCACTTGTGCAAATATATTTTTAAATCAAATCTTCAATAATAAACATTATGATATCTATTGGATTCTTATCAACATTTCCATGTAAATTTTAGTAAGATTGAAGGTGTATTATACAGATAATACGATCATCACTTTTAAATATGTCTTATGAAGATACAGAGAAACTGTTAATAGTCTTAAAATAACATTGACTTTAATATGATATATATACAATACATGCAGATTAGAATCTAGTTATAATTTATACCTTCGTTTTAATAGAGGTTTAGTATGTTCTTTCTTAGTAGTACATTTATATTATTGACTATTGTCTGTTGTAATTGTATATCCAGTTATGTGTTTAGTATAGTATTTCTTTAATTGAAAAATAATAATAATAATAAGTTAAAATCCTTACTTAGGTAACTTATAAAAATCTGTTTATGTAGTATTTGCACTGATTGTTATTGTATCCATTTGTTATAGAATTAAAAGTGACTTAGCAAATCATTTTATACCTAAAGAACAAGTAATCATAATTACTTAGTTTAGGTATTATGCCTGTTTTACCCTAGTTCATGATAAACTATTGAAATCACATATTATTGTATTGCATCTATTGTTAAATTTAGTAATCTTAGTACATACATACGGATTATGTTGTTTAACCTAGTATAAATTTCTAAATTAATGTTATTCTTAGATATAAGTTTGTATCAGAAATAAATATCTTATCTTATTTAAATTTTCAGATCGTTCCAAAGCCCAAGTATAATGAACTTGCTTAAAGTGCCGCTACTAAGATGTGAGTAAAATGAGTTTATAATATACCTATCTAACCAGGTATAGCGATAAGGCCACCAATTGCACTCTACTATGTTTATTTATTTGCGTGTAACATAATGAAGAGATAATACTTAGGGGGTCGTATGTTTGGTGATGTAGTTTATAAGTAACAGTAACATAAATTTGTTATCCTTACGGTTCGGCCGCAGAACAAGTTCAAAGTTTAGATCAAAATATCTAAGTGTCAACCCTAAAACAGCTGTTAGCTTTTAATGAAATCTACTCGATAACAGATGGCGTAAAAAATAAAGTGATGGGTAACTGAGCGAAAACTACAAAGTTCAGCCGATGCGGGAAAGGTCATAAGGTGACTGACTGCGCCTCTCGAGTCATGCTTTAGCTTATTAGGTTGACTAGGGTTGTCAATATATTTTGTTGTAAAATAATTGAATAAATTTGTATGAAAGTCTATACCAGCACTAATTATGCTAATTCTTTTACTGTATATGCTACGTATGGTATAGAAGCTAACCCGTAAGTTTTATCTCTCCATTTTGTTACACGTTGTATAGGTTTTATATGTATAGTTGCAACAAAATTTATAATTTACTGCACGACCATTGACTGACTCCCACACACTTTTATTTAAGATTTCGGTTTAAGCGTTTAAAATTCAAGTCGGTAAATCATTATTTAATAGCGAGCTCTGTGTCTAAGACCCTTCGGTCTTGTGTCTCTCCTAATGGTCTCCCAAAGGGAGATATCAGGATTTTTAAGCTCTGGTGCTCCCGTTGCTTGGGGGACACCAGCACTGGGTTTCGAAATATATTTTGAAGTACTCATTGTCTGTTTGCTCTCATGTTTGTACATACTGGCCACTTGCAAATAATAGTAGGTTAGTAGCCAAGGGCTGTAAGGCATCAATTGCAGCCCGAGATATTTAGGCGCACGAGCGCAGCCAGGGCGCCTATAGTTCGAGGGTACAATTGATGCTTACACCCGAGCTAACTATTCTGCTTTACATCTCGATTGTGAGGTAAGTAGAAAAATACCAGCATTACAAAAATAAAACATTTTAATATTATTAGTTGCTGCTTCAGCTTCCATTTTCATTGAATCGGGAGTGCAGCTTATATCTTCATCAATTGAAGAACTCATGTTTTTTTCCTAATTAGCACGTAATTATAAAAAATCCCAAAAAGAAACAATATTTAAAGTAAAAAAATTTATTCCCGCCTTTTTAATTTTTCAAGATCGAAGTTGAGCTTCGCCGTTCGATATTTTAAATTGATGACTATTATACTCACACGAAGACAAGACTGCAGTGCTAGCACGGATCTTTTGTCGATCGTAAGTTTACGAATGCTCGCATAGTATGGAGACGGTTTTGCAAGCAATAATTGAAATCTATCCATTGCCGCACGGTCAGCTTAAATAAATGTGTTCCTTGTTAATTTTGAATGTTTGTTAACAGGTTCTACTCTTAAATAACTGTAAAATAAAAAATTACATTGTTACTAAAAACTTGCAACCGACTCCATACTATACGAGCATTCGTAAACTTACGATCGACAAAAGATCCGTGCTAGCACTGCTGAATAGCAAAGATACCTCTTTGGTCATTGGGCTGAATGCATGATGTCTATTGCCAGTATGATAATTAGATGAACTCTTTGAAAGAAAGAAGTGTTTTTTTTTATTACTTACCGACCTAGGGCTTTTCTAGCTAGATTATTACCTTAGAGCAGGTAATAAGAACCTACTTACCGAACGTGAGAGATGTTAATAAGTATTAATGTAATATCTACTATGAACTTGAAGAACTATGTTATGATTTAATGTATGTATGTATGTTTTTGTAAATCATTGTTTCAGTCAAAGAGAAAATCGTGGACCGCAGATCTTTTATCCACGATGGTGAACAAGGAGATGGTACTCCGTAAGTGACCTAAGACTGCTGACTGTTGTTTTAATTGGGCAATGGGGAGTTTTCTGACAGCTCATAAAAATTTGTTCAAAAAACCTCTATAGATGGCACTTTTAAAAAGCCGAAGGCGTTAAGTCTGTAATCTGTATATTATAATGTAGGTAAGTGGTATCTACCATCTATGGTTATTTATACGTTCAATTTCTGGTACAGACGTCAATTAATTCATTTTACTTTTAAAAATGCAGTGTGGAATAAATTCTTCGCCTTTTGTAAAGCGCCATCTATCGAAGCCTTTTGTACGAATTTTGTACAGTTTTGTTTTTTTAATGAGCTGTCAGAAAACCTATCATTCCAGACTGATCCCCGACATAGTTTATATCCCCTGATAGATGATATGGATTAGATTTCGGGGACCAGTAAAGAATTATCCTTTCATTTATACATTTAAGAATTCATAAACACACTATTCTACATTCAAATAGTAGGTATAAAGTAAACTTTAAATAATATGTAAAAAGAAACTGCTAATTTCTTCTGAGTCTTCTCAGTATTCTTTTAACTTTTTTTTATATTTAACGCTTATTGCTGATGACACTATGACTGTTTTATTCCATTCTTGTTAAAATACTCTGGTGCTAGTTTGTCATGTTCGTGAGGTGCATCCATAGCTCAATGCATTTTTTTTTATGGGATGGGATGGGACGTTTTTCTTCCATGCCACCTGATGTTAAGTGAACATGAAGACTAAGGTGTTACACGTCCATCCACGAGAAACCTATTCACTCGACGCTTAAAAGTACTAGGACTATACTGGTCAGGGAAAATAGACGCAGGCAGTTCATTCCAAACCTTGGCGACCCGTATCAAATAGGAACTGTCAAAGCGCTTAGTTCGACTTTTCGGAATATCTACCACATACGGATGGAAGTTCTGTCTGCGTCTAGTAGTCCGATGGTAAAACAGTGAGGGATCAATTTGTTCAAACAGAGCACTGGCGCACTCACCAAAATGTATCCTGTAGTACACGGTTAAACACGCAACCTTACGAAGATGCTCTAAGGTCTGCAATTTTTTTGGTTGTAAGGTCGACGTCGTTAATTAATTTACGGGCTCTTCGGTCAACGGAGTCCATCGCTTCTAGTTGATATTTGGCAGAACCATCCCAAAGATGACTGCAGTACTCCATGCATGATCGCACTTGAGCTGTGTATAAGTTAAGAAGCTGTGCAGGGCCGAAGTACCGCCGTACCTTCGAGATGATTCCCAACTTTTTCGAAGCTACTTGAGTCGTGGACACAATTTGTTGACATCTTTTAAGTGCACCTTTTAAGCAAATTTTAAAGCAATTTGTTAAATTTAGTAATCATATTACATACCTACTGATTATGTTATTTAACCTAGTATAAATTTCTAAATTAATGTTATTCTTAGATATAAGTTTTTATCAGAAATAAATATCTTATCTTATAAAAAAAAATTGGTTGTGTGTGGCATGACATTGGCTCTCAAAGTTAGCTGTTTTGTGTTTGTTTTTTTTCATGCGAAGGTCAATTTGTACTGTACCTATTTGTATTAATTCGTACAATTCTGACTAAAAAAGATCCGCCGGCTTTTTTTTCTCTTGGTCTACCTACTGTAATATCTTATTCAACAACTATCAACAACGAATGAGAGATTTTCTGACAGCTCATTAACAAAAAACAAAACTATACAAAAATGGTACAAAAGGCTTCGATAGATGGCGCTTTACAAAAGGCGAAGTCTTGTCTGTCATTCAACCATTTATTCCACACTGCGTTTTTACAAGTAAAATAAATTAATTGACGTCTGTATCAGAAATTTAACTTATAAATAACCTTAGACGGTAGATACCACTTACCTACATTATAGTATACAGACTTAACGCCTTCGGCCTTTTTAAAGTGCCATCTATAGAGGTTTTTTGAACTAATTTTTATGAGCTGTCAGAAAACTTCTCATTAAAAACCATATTTTTCATTATCATCATCAACCGAGGGACAGTCACTGCTGGACAAAGATCTGCTGCATACTTCGTTCAAATAAACAATATACTTGAATACTTCCTTAGAAAGATTATGAGCTATATTTTAGTTATATATTTATATATTTGAAGTTTGAACTAAACTTTATGAGCTGTTAGAAAATCCCTCATTAAAGCCGAATTCTATGATGACGTCATTAAGTGAATTGTAAAATTCCTAAGATGAATAAAAGGTTTTTGAATTTGGATTTGAATTATTAAAGTGAAAGCTTCACGATTTACAGATTGTTCTACTGATGTTTTATTTATCTTTCCAGGATAATTCAAAAAACGAAAAAATGGTTCTTTGAAGACGAAATCAATAAACATCAAAGTAAGTTGACAGTATTTCAGTGATAATAATAAATGATAAGGGTGTGTGTAGGCTCTCCTCCAGTATACCAGGTTTTTTTTTAGAAAATAAGCATGGGACCTTTGTATTCCATGACATCTAATAGTAAGTGATCAGGAAGAGTAAGGTTGTACACGTCCATCCACTAGAAACCTATTCACTCGACGCTGAAAGTTTTTACCACAATGGATTAGTCAACGTCGATTAGTCAATCCAATCAGAGAAAACCGCCGCTAGTCAACCAATTCGTGTGGTAACACCCTAAAAGAACCAGGACTGTACTGTAGTGGTCAGGAGAAACAGACGCAGGCAATTTATTCTAAACTTTCAAAAAGGAACTGTAAAAGGGCTTACTTCGACTTCTTGGAATATCCAGTACGGATGAAAGTTCCGTCTGCGTCTGGTAGACCGATTTTGTTTGTTTGCGCCTGAAAAATCTTTCACCCTGTTTTAGAGAATGAGCAAATGAGCAATTAACATGAGATCCCTCAAGTTATCAGATGGTCGACGCTACATACGAACAACAGGTCAATGGGGTTGCCCCAACACTCTGGGACTCCTCTTGAAACAAGTACACCCACTAAAGACCACCTCTGCTGAACTTATTAGGGACTGGTCGGTTGACATCAGAGTGCATCCACTGTACCCACTCGGATAAGAAGTTACACAGCAAGACCCGTGGCAATGGCAGGTCACTCGGGGAAGAACATTAGGTGCTAAGTCAACTAGAGCTGGGCGTGACAAAAACATTTCTAATCACCCAATAAGAGATACCTCAAGTTGTAAGGAGGTGATTCAACTGCTTGTGACCCCGTGTTCTAACCTTGATATTATGGGACTCCTCTAGAATGAGCGTAATCACTAACTACCTTTGCTCACCGTTAACTTGCTAGGGACAGTTAGTCGTGAAAGGAGCGGCGGCAAGTTGTTGTCGATTAAAGGGATTTGTCATGACAGGCTCTGAAAGAATAAGCCCTAACACCCCTGGATAAATGTGTTGTAAAAGGTGTCTAACATGAGTGGCCCCGCTTGATTGTAGGATCTGATTAGCAATTTATTTATTTATTTAATTTTCACAAATTCCACAGCTTTTAAAGTAATATAAAATAAAATTATAAGTAACACTTACAGCCAATAATGGAATTACATTTTTTAAACAAATGCAATAACTTTTCGTATAAAATCTGCCGCCAAATATTGCCACTCCAGCGGTCGTGTGTTCCGGAAATATTTTATGAAGAGCCAGTTCTTTCTAAGTGCTTTCATCTTCAATCTAAAGTTCCCTTTACATCGGGAGAGATTAAGGTCAAACGAGGGCTAAGTAAGTATAGACTTCTTTTATCATAGAATTAAAATCATCGTCGTTGCCCTGAAGCGCGGGTAGATGGCACCACAAATTGTACACCTATTTGAAAAAGTTGTTTCTGATACTCACTTATAAATATTTGGTATTATTTCAGAGCGAGGACTGAAATGTCTTTACCCTACGATAACCAGACTTAAAAAGCCGTATAAATTAGGATGGTGAGTAAAATAAATGTTTTATTAGTCGTTATAATAATGGGGAGTTTTCTGACAGATCATTAAAAAAACAAAACTGTACAAAATTGGTACAAAAAGCTTCGATAGATGGCGCTTTACAAAAGGCGAAGGCGAAGAATTTATTCTACACTGCGTTTTTAAAAGTAAAATAAATTAATTGATGTCTGTATCAGAAATTGAACGTATAAATAACCATAGATGGTAGATACCACTTACCTACATTATAGTTTACAGACTTAACGCCTTCGGCTTTTTAAAAGTGCCATCTATAGAGGTTTTTTGAACTTATTTTTATGAGCTGTCAGAAAACTCCCCATTATCATCACCAGAGACCTTTCTATAAAGCCCACTGCTGGGCCATGACTCTCCCCTTTGTGACGATGAAGTTTAAGCCATAAGCATTTGGGCAAACTCCTATTTGCTGGAAGTTAGAATTTAGAAGAAGACTAAGAAATAGCTTCTGAATCACCCTGAAGAAGAGATGAATATAAATAGGTAGGACACAAGTAAACAGGGCCCGGGATCGACTGCTTAACATCCCAGGAACAGTTTATATTAATAGACATACATACATAACTTCACGCCTGTATCCCTTATGGGGTAGATAGAACACCAGAGTTTATAAAAGCATCTGAAGTCACGTTTGACTTTGGAAGTATCATAACCTCTCACGTGTTGGGCTCAAAAAACTTCAGACACGTTTTTCTAAACTTTTAAGTACGGCGGCTAGCTAAAACGCCAAGGCAATATAGCTAGCCTGTTCCTTCCTAGTAGATTTCTAATGTATTGTAGAGAGATAGGCTCAGTATTTCGTAATTTAAAAACAGTTTAATAGCACAACTGACACCTTGCTGTGCCACGGCAAGTGGCACTTAACGGCGCTTTTTTTTCTTGCCGTGGTACGACATCCAACACCTAAAGGGATAGTGATGGTTAGGGACTATTGCAGTGACAGGGGTCAGCCTATAGAACACATAAAAAAGCCAATAAAACCTCTGTCCCTTAACTGGCGCTTACAGTATGCCCGGGAAGAGAAGCAGCTGGCACATTCTATGTTTTTTTTGCTCCCAGTCCAGCGTGCGGTAAGCGGCGTCCAGTAAGCGGACATAAAGTCATTACTCTGAATAAACTTTGGTTTTACCCCAATCTCATTATTAGCAAGTGACGCTCAAAACCCTTCCTTTACCAATATTATTGATAGTACCTAAGTTAAGTTTTATGTTTGCATTTTTATTTTAATGGTAATTTAGAGAGACCATGCCTTGGTTAATATGTTAGCGGATAAATTAATTTGCTTGTAAAAAAAATACTTTTTTGCAAATAAATTATACTTATTGTGTAAAAATAAATTGGCCGGTGACTACAAATCAACCCTGTATGATGAATGTCTCTCTAGATACGAGTAAATACACCGAAACGTCGAGTTAAAATGTAAATTTTAATAGCGGCGATATAACCTGCTAAAAAGTATTTTATTTAATCGGGTTAACTTATGTCAATACTATATCCCCAAGTAATGATACTCAATTTTCAGGTTGTCGTTGTACTCCAGCAAAAGTCGCATCGTATGGCCGTGAGTCAGTTTTTTTTTATTTAATCCAAATTTAAATTTTGGATAAGTTTCTACATAACTTTTAAACTCTATAAAATAAGACGCTATAGTCTTTTCAAATAGGTAACTAGAAAACAGACACAAAATAAAACAAAATAATCAACGAATGCAGAGCATTAAAAAAACCGACTTCACGTCAAAACTTTGGCTGAGTTGATAATGTCATCAATGTAAACATTCTCCGAAATAATACATATTTTTTCAAAAGTTTGAAAATTTCAATGAAGTACCTACCCAACTGATTTTGATGAAATTTATATGGTATCTTCTATCATATGAAACAACAATTTTTAAAATCCGTTCATAATTGTCCAGAATATCATGTAACAAAGACACAAAAAAAAACATACAGACGAATTGAGAACCTCCTCCTTTTTTGGAAGTCGGTTGAAAAGAACAGTACATATTACAATTACTTTTTCTTAATATGAAAGCCAGTTTTTACCTATCTCTAAATTTATCTAGATAAGGACTAATCTATCAACACAAATTCTCCAACTACTCCTGTATCTTCCTATGTTTTATAAAGAGCTGTTCCTAATTTCACCAAACTCTATGATTGGCCCAACTGACATTGGTGTAACTTATGACACATTCTTTGTGCGATCGAGTCTGCGGCGCACATAATTCTGCTGCAGATTTACCACAGACTCAAAGCACATGTCAGTCATTATTCAGTCACCAAATCTTGAAAACAGAGATTGTGATATCTGTATTATTGTATCGTATCAAGAAGCAAGTAATACATGATAATATTTGTTCCGTGCGTTCCCTAAAATAATTTCGGGAACGCACGGCCCTGTAATTCCGACGCGGCCTGCCAGACTCGCCTGGATATTTGTGTCTGGCGCGCTTTTAGCTTATGCATTATCGCATAATTTAATGTTGATAGGAGACAATATAAAACTAATATAAGGCAGGCAAGCGGCATATTGGCTCACTTGAACCTTTATTTAATGCCACAAACATTAAAGAGGAATTGGAGTGTACTCTTGTACAGCCAGGGTAATTAATTCAGCATTAAAAGGGTTTACACAGGTTTCGGATGAAATCGCCATTTTATCACAATCTAAATAATATTTTTTTGTTGATATAATTATGTTTTATATGATATTTTGCTTTAAATTACGAGTGACATATACTTTTTTGAATATTACTACAACTTAGTCAAATTTAACATATTTCAGACAAAAATATATTGTCGTTATACTATTTTCACAATATTTCTAATTAAAAACAAAATAATTCGGTATCCCGTGGAAAATATGTTATAAAACCATAAAAACATTTGCATTGAGCTTTCGTTTTCAAATGTTTTCACATGCTATATATAACATTAAAATAGTGTACTACAAGTTACGACTTCACACAAAACCTCACTCGCCATTAGGTATACATAGATATTCCTACACTGAATTAATTTAATTTTTCGGCCAGCACTATACCTACTATAAAAATTAAATAGGTTTTTGTAGATTGTATAAAAAATCAAAGGATAATGCAGAACCATAAGCATATATTGAGACTAGCAGACACCCAATCGTAGTGCTTAGTCTGTATAACAGGACACTCGTATTCTGTTAAGCAGCTGATAAACAGCCTGGTGGCCTATAATAATTCCATTATAATACTACTATAATGCTGTCATGGAGAAATGTGAATCGAATTAGAACCATAGGCTGAATAATTGAAATTTGAAATTTATTAAGGTAAATTTCAAATTTCAATTATTCAGATAAGATAAGATTTTCAAACACTTTTATTTTATTTTATTTATTTTATTTTTACATTTTAGGAAGACTATCGATTTTATAGTTTATAATAAATAAAGGACACTAGCACTTTTTCAATCATTAAAAAGTCTCCACTGATAGAACCAATATAAAGATATAAATAACATTCGTTAATTTTCATATCATGAAAGTTCATAATCGAAAAATTATACAAACTGAGAAAAACAAAAAATATACCACATGATCAATTTGTTGAGAATAACAATTACTTAATGCGTGAGACTATAAATTAGGTTATAATTAGATAGAACCAAACTAAAAACAGAAAGAAAAATATTAGTATCCTGCCAATACTCACTCTTAAAATTATATGTTGAAGAATGTGATGAAAATACCAATTACTGCGTGATATAATATATTAGATTACTTATAACTAGATTACTAACATATTAGATTACCTACATCTTAGAAGAAATATAATTTATACAAATAATAATTATGATACAATATATACAAATACCTACACATCAGAAAGTATAGCGCATAAATACAAATGAAATAATAATAAATATTATATGTGAAAGTTTGGGTGACTTTATGATCTTAGACAATAAAATGTAGTCGATAGAAAATCTGCCATCCAGGCGTTCAAATTAAGACAATTTATACTTATTACTAGGTTGAAGACATTACATTCATAATTACATTGTTTTATTATATTTGACATAATTGAATTCAATTTATATTTCATTACTCAATTCAAAAATACATTTTAGCGATACCTATGTCAAAATATATTATAATATAGTATAACAATATTATTGATTGGAAAACGGATAGGAGTGTTTAGAACAGCTTGTTTTTTAATTATTAGTCAATATTAGTTCGAATTATAAATTATGTCAAGGGTTTATTATGCTGAGTCATAAATTCAGTGGCTTAGATTAAGTTACATATATTTTACATTGTTTTTATATTCAAAGTGTCCTTAATTGAGTAGAAACACTTTTCGGTTAGCCAAGTGTGTATTCTACGTTTAAATATTTCGTTTTCCAAATCTTTTAGGTCATTAGGCAGAAAATCATATATTTTTATGGCCATGTAATATACATTTTTGTTGTGAGGGTGAGTTTACATTTGGGAATGACAAGCTTTCCATCGATGTTTCTCTTTAACTGTCTGGGTCTCACTTCCTTGTGCTTTTGAAATAGTGCCAAATAAGTTTGTGCCAAATAAGAGTTCTATTGGAATCGAACAGCGCTGTCAACACCATCTTATTCTTATAGTATTATCTTATTCAGCTCTTACTTTCCGTGTATACCAAAAGTTTAGTGGTCTATTATAATTGAGGATCAAACGAACTTCTAAAGTGAAGTTCGATCCTAATTATGTGAACAGCTTCTTTCGAAGCGATTGAGGTTTACTTTATGTAGTAGCGCCACCTACTGCTAGCCTTTGCACGGATTTTAGAGTCTATGATAAGGGTTCTTTTTTTTTTTTTTTTTTAACAACTGTCACATTTCGCTCCCTATGTCAGCATCCAGTCTACAGAACTCATTTTGTTTAAAGTCAATCTGTCTTATTCCTGTTTGTTCATTTCACTATATTGGGGTTGGGTAAAATACAAATATAAATTGAAATTACTCCATGTTGAAACATATTCATATTATGCTCATTTCAAAGTATATAAACGGGTGGGTTTATATTAAATCGCTTCGAAAGAAGCTGTTCACATAATTAGGATCGAACTTCACTTTAGAAGTTCGTTTGATCCTCAATTATATTTCACAGCTTCTTTCTTCGCGATTGAGGTTTACTTTATGTAGGATGTTTAAAGATTAGTTATAGTGAAATGAATTGGCAGAGTAGTAAGGTAAAACTCTTCAATAGTAAATAAACATACTTATTGAAAACAATTCAACAATGATTAGGCAAATTATTTTTCGTTACAAAGTTTGTTATAATTTCTAGCAAGGACTGAGGAAGAATCCGACCATCCTGCAGTCCTTTTGATAGGTCAATAGAAACTCCTAAATAAATAGCTCTTGATGTAGCAGCATGTCATGTACTATGTGCACTAAAAATATTTTCATCAATACCACTGAGAGTTAAAGTGTTTTTAACCCAGTGACTTAAAGTTTGGAAACCTATATGTTTCTTAAAACTAATAAACAAATTATCAGGTTTCCTTAAATTTTCGTTTTATTTATATACTTACTTCTGTAAGGTTTTTGCTGGACAAATTTCTGGACGAATATTAAAAAACGGAAACTTTACCAAGGTCTGTTTACTATTAAATTTAGAGGTTTTTATAAACCCTTTTATGAGTACTTTTTTAGTTATTAAAATATTTTTAATCTTTGTCACGGATAAAATTTGAACACGATGTTCCGTTACAAGAGCTATTAGTGTAACAGTTTTCTTGGAAAAGAGTCTTTAAGTCAAGGTCTTCATTAGGAAATTTTGTAGGTAAGTAGCTCAATACAACTGCTGGATCCCAGTAAGATCATACTTGATGTGGTTGGTCTTCACATAACGACTCCTTTCATGAAACTTTTTAACCTGTTATATTGGGAATTTATGTTTAGTATTAATGATAATGCAGATCTATAGCTATTAATAGTACCGTACTTAGCACCTTTTTCGAAAATTTCAGTTAGAAAATGAACAATTATTGGTTTAGAAGTTTGAGTAAAACTAAAATTATTATTTTTGCAATATTCAATCCACGCCTTGATACCTCCTTCACACTGTCTCGGTAAGAATTATCCAACAAAGATGCCAACATAATTTCAACGGACTTTGAAGACAGTGATCTTTTTACTAACGCTTGCTGAACAATTTCGCGGCAACCAAGGTTAACGTTTAATGAAGGTTGTGCGCAGATTTGGTAGATAGCGATGATATCACGGTTGAGCGGGCGAAATCCTGCGGTTAAGCGGCATTCATAATGCCTCACTAAATAGATAGTCCGAATACTGAATCTGCAGATTTTCTCTCCGACCATCGTGCATCCGTGACCCGGCAGAAATCGCCCCGCATCTGGCCAATCCTCGACTATTCCGCTGCGACTCCCAGGAAACACGCTTTCCCATGCTTTAGCAACATCAAACTTGTTATTATTTTGGCAATTGGAAACGTAGTATTACGACAGTGTGTGTTCAATGAACCACGGAGACAGGCAACAACGTCGAGATTGAAAAGATTGAAAATTGAAAATGCGTTGAACCCGTTGCAACTGACAAAAGAGCCGGATTCTACTGTCGAACTGTTTGACATCCCATTCAGTGTCATTAAACTGTTTTCGTGACAAACTCTCAGCTTCTATATTATCTTTTGAAGTAATATAAGATGTAAAGATATTGATCTTACGCATTTCACGCTATTTCCATTGGTCTCGGGTAATATGATCCATATGTGAAAACTGAACAATACCCATTCTATTTATACAGGTAATGGTAA